>VZSZ01007133.1:447175-614282 GCA_013398815.1 Ibidorhyncha struthersii
GAGGGCGAGCGGTGCCCGCCGCCCCCGCCCCGGGCAGGCTCCACCGGCCCCCCGCTAGCACGGGGCGTTCTGGTCTTGCGTGGGAAACGACAAGCCGGCGGACAGAGTTCAGTACAGTCAGCTTCTTGTGGGTACAGAAAGTGCAGAGTAACATGCACCTGGCGAGCGCGAAGGGTAGTGTGTCTCATCAACTTACATAAACAGCCACACCGACTCTTTGCTAGAATTAGTTAAGCGGGCTAATACAAAAATTCTGAAGAGTGGCTTGTAGTACAAAGACAGGTCGGTACGAGCTAAATGTCAGTAATCCTGAATGTGTTTCTGCAGGCTTACATTTTAGTTTCTTCAGTGAGACTTGCCTAAAAATGAATGCAATTCCTCCCCCCATGCAAAACGCAAAACAACTGTTATAACATTAAGAGAATCCAAAACAATCTGAAAAGGAGCTGCTCCTCTAGTTACTTACCATGACCTCAAAGTTCAGACTTTGCTTTTTAAAGCTATAAAAGTGTTCTGGACATCACAAACAATTCAGCAAAATAAGCTGCCTCTAGCTCTTGTTGGTATGAAGTAGGCACCTGCATCGTGTCTTTTTCTCTGCAGTGTTGTCTTCCCTGGGTTTTTTTTTTTTTTAGGAAAAACAACCAAGATTTTTACTGCCTCCTGCATTTCTACCAGTGTCCCAAACCCTTATGAGATCCGAGTGCAGGAGCAGGGATGTGTGTATTACCCTCCTTGAATGTCTTTGGTCATCGTCTGGTCTGCAGGTTTGCTCTTCTGCTTTAGCTGTGCTGAACTTCTGAATAGCACTTGTTACTAGAAGACCTCAAAAGCGCGGACATCATTA
The DNA here is from genome assembly GCA_013398815.1 of Ibidorhyncha struthersii. NCBI lineage: Eukaryota > Metazoa > Chordata > Aves > Charadriiformes > Charadriidae > Ibidorhyncha > Ibidorhyncha struthersii. The sequence continues at coordinate 448,023 of VZSZ01007133.1, forward strand.
TTGTTACTTGATATGCAGATGGGGAAACACATGAAAGTGGAATGACCTGCTCCATCTTGTTAGGCAGAACAATAGCAGCAGATACAGGTCTTCTGAGCCTCAAATCAAGATCCTGTGTCTCAGCAACACTGATCCAAACTCAGAATGCCTCATGAATTTACATGTCAGCCTTGTATGTCTTAGTCCTTTTCTCTGTACAGCAGATAATGGGGGGAAACAGATTTTCCTAGCTCATCCATGTGTGTCTGAGCTGACTCAGGGTGGAGGATGTGGACAAAGACAGCCCAGGTAGTGCTGGGTGGTGATGTTGCGTATCACTTTCTGCGCTCTTCTCCCCACTGGTTTGCTTTCTGTTATATATTCATTGAATTTGAATTCTGAATTGCATTTCCCAACCGCATATTCAAAATTGAGCTATCAGAAGAGAGAAGGTAAGTGTCCAACCTCTCGCAATGCTTCCTGGGGGTGGTGGGAATCTCTACTGGCGTTACAAACATTAGCATTCCCTGTTTGAGGCACTGTATAGTTCTGTACTTTTCCCTGTACATCTCCAAAACATTTACCCTTTATTGCTCTTCTGTGGTGCTTCCTTGTAAGAATCACAAAGCACTTTACAGTCACCAAACTGTCATGGTCTGAATTTTTTAGAAAATGACTGTTACAAGTTTAGCAGAAGTTTATTGGTGTGGAATACTTCTTCCTGTTTTGTTGACTTTGTGCATTTGATCATCCTTAGAATACAATCAATTTCATAGGTTCCTGAGTATGCAGGAAGGTCCTCTCCCTTATGCATGAATAAAATTACGCTTTGGTGAACGGACCTACAAAAAGCTGGGCAAGAATATCAGACTGACTGAGTGCTGAGACACTGGCTGTTAATTCCCTTCCTTTTCTTTATAGCAGCCTTTCTCAGGCAGCTAAAGACAGAAACACTTAAAAAATAGGCAACGTTGTATTAAAGTGACTATTAAGAAGCCAGCGAAAGGCAGATTCAGCTTTGGAAGTACCTTATTTTGAATTGGCTGTGTTCAAGCTTAGTACCAACAATTACGAGCAGATGCTTAATTAAGCCAAAGTATGCTAGACCTAATGGACAGACAGCAAAAACCCCAGAGTAGCTGAGTGATTTCCCTTTACTTATGTCTGTTTTAGAAGTGATACGCAAAGTCAGGTCCCTGTACTCCTAGACCTATGTCTCCACATCTGCCTCCACAGTTCTTATTCTGTAACAATGCTAAAATAGGTCTTGTTTATTTCAGGTATTGGTATGTTTCTAATTTCACCTCAGCTTTTTTATCACTAATAGCTCAGGAGAAGCTTAGCAAGAGCAGCTGCAGTTTAAAGAAATATGTGCATACCTGAAGGTACTGCACCTGGTAATTGGAGAAGATTCACCTCCAAAAATTTAGAGATTTATGATAGAGACTTGTATCTAGATCATTAATATTCTCTAGGAGTGCTCATTTCTCCAAATTGATTAGAAAACAACTCTTCTGACCTATTTTACATATGTTTCAGAGCTTATGATACAGTTTGTCCTAAAAGTGCCTGCCTTTCTCCTTTCCATACAAAGGATGTCTATGTGACGTGCTCAGATGTAAATGTCTGTAGTAGAGAGCTCTGAAGTTAGACTAATTAATTCTACCCTTTCTTTCTACGTGACGGCTTTAGGTCTTCAAAAGCATTTCTTATAAAGCAAATAGTATGGCATTCTGACCTCCTAGAGGAAAGATACTTGAACTAATACACTCATACTGTAGAAAATTACTGTCTTAAGAGCCACAGTTCTACTTTTGCTCTTTAACTGTTTTAGATGGGAAGTGCCTTCTGTGAGCAGCGATAACCAAAAATGTTTTGGAGTCTTCACTCCCTGAGGATAGATTGAACTGACATATGCAGTACAGTCTAAAAGCAATAATGTACTGCCCCCCCTTGCTGGCATTTAAAGCTTCTCCCCCTTCTGACTGTGATGAAAACCCTCTGAATGCAAGGGGGGGATGACTGCTGCCTAGCTAGCATTGCTGAGATGGCACAGCTCCTGTTACAAAGGTTTCTCCCACTCAGAGCTATGCTGTCTAAAGCCTCATGGAGTAAGAGTACTGAGAGCAAGTGCTAAAAGCAGGACTGCAGAGGATTTTAAGATTCTGTACCCTCCAAGAGCAGCCTGAGCAAGACAAGGCCATATATGAGGTATTTGAACAGTCATTTAAAGGGACACTGCTGCAAATTGCCCTGCTATTTGAAGACACCTGCTCTGTTTTCACAAGTAACAGATAAGATTATTATCACAGAAAGAGATGAGAAGATTTTAGAAAAAATAATAGACTTCTTTGAAGTGTATTTAAAAAAAAAAAAAAAACACAAATCTTGTGAGTGCACCTGTCAGTATAAGGGCTCCAAATTTCCTAGGGCTTCCTGGCCTGTCAAAAGGCAGCAGACCCATCCTTGATACCTCTCGGTAAAAAAATGGAGAAAATCTCTCTCTCTTCAGTCTCTGCAATTCCATGTCAAAAGCATACACTGGATGTACATTTTGACATCCATACACCAAATGATCCATGAAGAGTAGTAATGGAACTGTAGATACTGTAGTTCTACATTGCAAATCACAGTGCTGATGCAAGGAACTAGTTGTGATTTCACAAAGATTTTATAAACCTCTTCTACCTGAATGTTGTCATTGTAGAAAACAGTCACCATAAAGTGAAGCCCTGAGGTAGTGAATATTCTGTGTTGTGCATGGAAAAGGCTACGCAGTGGTGTTGAAAAACCTGGATGTCTACTTAGTGTTGAGTCAAAGCTGGCTTAGGTTCTCAGATGGAGGCACTCCAGTCTGCTTCATAGTGACAGTGATACTCAGTGAATGATGTGACTCTTCAGTATGCCTGGGAAATTGGCAACGCGCATCTCTGTGTTAGCCAGCGTAAGTGAATACCCACTGAGTCAGTATTAACTGATGCAGGTCTCTTTCCCATCTTGTGTATGCTCCTGCAAGATGTCATGCTAGTAAAAGCTAGAAAGATTTCATAGGCTTTCAAGACCCAGAATTCACTGTGAAAGTACAGATCTCTAACACCGCTTCCATTTTGTGAAAAATAAACCAGTCTCCCACTCCAAGGGAACACGCCTTCCTTTTCCTTCCTGACCATTCCTACATGGACTCATTTTATCCCCTGTCAATTATATAAATGGATTTGTCTTTGTGAAGCGTGACCATTTGTAGCTCTACACTTGTTACCATCCTCAGGTCCAGGTCCACAAAGTGAGTTGGAGGTTGCTATGCCTTCAGGTTAGGCACCTATCTCCAAAACTGGATGTGACAATTTGGTTAAGGTATCCGAGTTTACTTCAGCTCTACCCCTTCGCTGTGTGGTATTCCAAAAAGCATCCATTGCAGGGAAATGCTGAACAGAATGACAACAGAAGGGAGCAGTGCTTGAAGCAGCCCGGAGAGACAGGAATTCAGGATTTCTCTTTGGTAGGAGACTGCCCTTTTCACTGGAATACACTTCTGTACTCTCCTGCCTGTACTTTTTGGTCTCTTTTGACTTCTTTATTCCTTGCTTGGTGGCCCAAGCCTTCTATGGGAGGAGTGGGGAATGGCAGAAGAGAGTCGAAAGCAATTTTCCCACTTCCTGGCAGCGTGTCTAACCATTACATATAAAGCATGAAGAACTAGATCATCTCCTTTGTTGATGGTTTAGCTTCATTCAGAAATAATGTCCAGAGAGGTGGTAGATGCCCCATCCCTGGAAACATTCAAGGTCAGGTTGGACGGGGCTCTGAGCAACCTGATCTAGCTGAAGATGTCCCTGCTTATTGCCGGGGGGTGGAATACATGACCTTTAAAGGTCCCTCCCAACCAAAACTATGCTATGATTCTATAATCTAAATGCTGTGCATTGTGTTGACTTTGGGATAAAGATGCTTACTGGATTAAGGTCCTTGAGGATTTAGATGCAAGCATGCCTAACTAACGAATCTGAAACAGGTGGAAGAAATAAAAATGTACTATGAGTTTCAGTACAGTTCAGACAGTGGTGCTCACTGGCTTGCATAGGAGCAGAACTTGAGAAGCTGAGGAGTAAGTACCTAATGTGTGTCTTGTGAACCAGCAAATGTTAGACATCTAAAGTCTACAAAAGTGAACTTTAATTGTATAAAAACTTTTGAGTATGAGTGTCACTGTATCTCCTCTCTTTATACACAGTGGAATAATGTAATAAGATTCTAGTCTCATGAAATATGAGCGAATTGCTTCAGAGAGGTAAGGCTTTACTTAGCTGGACTACTTACAGAATAAGGTACAGCACTCCACAGGTAAGATGATGAAATTTTGCTTTGTGGTTAAACATTTGCCTTCGTTCTGCTTTGGGAAATCCTCACACAGCATGTGGCTAAGCTATGGAACTTCCCATCTCAGGACACTGTGCATGCAAAGTGTTTACACAGGTTTAAAAAGCAATGCATAAACTAATTGAGGAAAAACCCATGAAAAGCTATTAAATACAAAGGCAGCACTACTGGTGCAGGAAAATAGCAGTCTCTGTGTCTGTCTCCTCTCTTACACCCAGTCACTATATTCTTGCCCTGTTTTATTACTTTTTCTGAGTCACCTGCTGCTGGCTGCATCAGAAAGAAAGATACCATTCTGGATGGATCCATAGACTCATCCTCTGCAACAGTTTGCACATTCCTGTGCAAGGGAAATTTCAGACTGAAAGTAATTTGTAGCAGCAGCACATAGTTTTCAGTGTAAGTACACTTACAGCAATTTCCCTTTGGCTTAATTCCATTGACTTCAAGAAAGTTATTCTTGATATGCCCTAGTGTGACATCATATAAGGCATGCTTACTTCCTTCAAGAACAACACAGTGTACCAGAAAAGTCTAAGGAGACAGAGAAAATGACTAATTCCATAGGAAAAATAAAATGTTTAGAAAGATTCAGTTAGGACTGTGGCAACCACTGGATTTTTTTTTAGTGTAAATTCAAGGAACCTGGCTTATGTAAGCGTTCTAATAGTTCAGGGAAAATCCATTCTGCATTACTGTTTCTTGGACTGGTTGGTTCCTAGACTGTAAAATAAGCAATTTTTTTTACTGAGTAATTTCAAAATAAATCAATACAATATATGCTTATGTCAGTGCTTACAAAATCTCACTCAGCTACAGTTTACTGAATCTGCTGAGTACAAATGGCTGCAAATAAAGCTTCCAGGATGCACAGACATGATAAGTGTGTCAGTATTTCCATAACAGTTATCACATAATTTTTGAAGATCTGTTGATCCTTAAGCATTTGGTATGGCTTTAAACTGTGTGAATTTGATTGATTGTATTTTTGTAATCCTATTGCAGGGGCACTGCATCTTAAAAATCTTTTTTAAATGCTGTTTGCTCAACTGTTTTTCCCCTGTGAATAAACTTTTCCTCCATTTATTTTCCCCTTTTATTTTCTGAATAAAAGTTTAACATTTGAATGTACTTTCCCTCTGCTTATATCATATATTGATTATTCTTTGCCCTCGACCTGTTCTAAACAATAATAATGGAGAATTTTTATGTTTTTAAAGACACTATTAATCTTTAATCCTTATGCACTAGAACAAGTTTGTCATCTAAACATTGAAGATATATATTTGTAGTCACTTATAAAAGAGTTTTAACATAGCTATCTTGCACAAATCTGCCTATTGATTAAGTTCTACTCAAAGTTTTAGAGAAGCTGTAATTTAAAATGCCTTTAAAAATTCACCAAGTAAGTGGACTGTAAGTCATATTGCACTAGTGCAGGCCAACAGTCAGTGTCCTATTGTGCTAAATGCTTTGAAAACACAGAAATTAAAGTTCTCTGAGCCAAACAATTTATGTTTGAAAGGGATGATACCCATCAGTAAGTGTTCCAAGAACAGATTGCTGGGTATTTATCAACTGTTGCCAACCAATACATTAACTGACTTGGTGCTGCGCCTGAAGACTGGAAACACTGTGTTCAGTGCTACATGGGCTTATGGGATTGGCCATTATGTTCAGAAAAGATAACATTTCTTGCCTTGGATCAGACTTTTATGTCCCTTATGCAGGGAACATCTAAACACTGGGGGATGTTCTGATACAGCTGAGAGGCGTGATAATTAAACAGTCACCTTGTTTTCACTCTGTCATCACACAACTTCCTATGGACTGGAGTGGAATCTAAAGCTGTGTTCCTGCGTCCATCTTTCTGAAAAGGGAAAGAATGTTTGATATTTGCTTAGATCTTGAAAGTAATTGAAAGTAACTGAAATGTTTGAAGTTCAAGAATGGGTGTCCAAAAAAAAAAAAGAGTAGAAACCTTGAATAATTTAGGTTGCAAGGGACTTCTGGAAGTCATGTAGTCCAACTCCTGCTCAGAGCAGGTACAACTAGATCAAATGGCTTTGGGTCTTGTCCAGTCCATTTTTAAATACCTCCAAGGATGGAAATTCTGCGTCCTCCCCAGGCAACTTCTTCCAATGTTTGGCCAAGCTCATAGTGAAAAAGATTTCCTTGTATCTGATTGGATTTTCCCATATTACAACTGGTGTCCATTGCCTCTCACCATCATCACTGTGCACCTTCAAGAAGAGTCTGGATCCCTCATCTCTATAGGCTCCCTTTAGGTATTTGAAGAAATGGGCCAGTACAGGCAAGTATGTCAGTTTGGCACTTCAAAGAGATATACTGGAATAGAACCAAATAACAGTATAGAAGATCTTGGATGATTTGTTTGTTTGTCTTCCACACTGATTCCAAAGGTTCACAGAAATACCTAAATTTCTGTGCAGCCACTCACATGAAAACCACAGAGAAAAAGAAAATGTTGTATAATTTTCGGTCTGACCTTGTGCGTAATGAGAATAACCCAAATAAAAGCATAGGTGGCAGAAAGAGACGCAAACCACTCTCTAGTTGGCCTGGAGAAGATTCCTCTAATACAGCCACTGAAGGCGGTAGAGTAAAACTGCCACTGGGGGATTCTGATCCAAAATGTATATGCTGGGAGTAGGTATGGAACGGGAGGGAGACTGCTAAAACTGTGGGCGCTGTTGCAGTCTCTAGGGCAACTCAATGGTATTCATTGACACAAAAGCTTCAAGATACACCAAAGTTTTCAATAATCTCTGTAACAACTCAGCATCAGAAGGGACAAAAAGTGGTTTACAGCCCTCACAGTACTTGTTCCATGGATTGCAAGACTCAGAATTCTGTATGCCAAGAATAGCCCTCTAGGAAGGGAATCCGCTTCATTTGCTTTCCCATGGAGATGTCTCAGAAACAGAGACATTAAAACTTGAAATTTGTGTTATTTTGAATATAAAAAATGAAGGGAAAACATATAATATCCAAATAATCTGTCACGCATTTGTTATGGATCACAAAGAAGGAAAAGTGGTTATGTCCCTTGATGTCCATTTAGAGCTTACAATGCACAGGTAGAAAATACCTCTGCATTAGTATCCCTTGTGGAGATCAGATTTGATACTTCTGGCTGGAGCTGAAGTGCTCCATTGCTGCACCAACAGAGAAAGAACAATTTGGGACAAGTGAAACAAGGAAATAAGATACTCTAACCAAGTGATCTCTTCAAAGCAATCCTATTAGAAAGATACTGGACTGTGACTCCTATTTTTAGTAAGGAATCATATTTAAAGTCTAATGTTAATCTATCCTCTTGGCCAGTTAATACCAAACATAATGAATGCTAGATATATATTTAAAAAAATAAATCAACAATTGCTTTTGGTACTAAGTAATGGTAGTCCCAGTCATTTAGTGTGACAGATAAGCTTTGGACTTTCACGCTTAGCTATACCACAAAGTTCCATTACAGCGTTTGATGAGAACAAATGAAATTAAAACACCATCACTGTATTTTAGGTCTTGCTAGCCTGCTGCAACTGGGCTTTGAAATGTCTGGGGACTTTTCTGCTTGGCTGTTGATGAAAATCATAACCTTTTCCCAAAGTGCCATTTGATCACAGAAATAAACTGCTCTTTCCTTTTCAGAGCAGTAGCTAAAGCACTGCTTGGAATATAAAATGCTAATGTAGTTACTAATACAGGTGATCAGAGAGGCAAGAGTAACACTGAACATTCCTATAACAACCTCTTAAGGATTTGCGAAGTTCAGATCTTTAGCTGCATTTGTTCATTATGTCCACTGATGTTTTCCACTCTCTTTACAATTAAAATATACAATTAAAAATATTCTGGGAACAATGCACATTAATCTTCAAGCTGTATGTATTCAGAATATTTGCTTACATGCATGTATGTGCACATTTAATTTTTTTCTCAAACTCTTTCTAGTTTTACAGATCATAAAAATTCTGTTCCTTAGTGATTCCTGTGAAACTACTATATCCCTTATTTGTTCCTCTTGCTCTAGCATAAGAAAATACCCCAGATCGATGTGTTTTGATCAATAAGTTAGCTACTTCTGCTTCTGAATATATCCAGGAAGACAATTTATTTGGCAAGATTTTTTTTTTGTTTTTTTGCAAGTTGAGTGCTTTGAGAACCTGGCTATGATTAGAGCTGTCTCTTGAGCACATCAGAAGTATTTTTAACACAGTCCACACATCAGAGAAAAATGGTATTTCACTCTGACTTATGATTGTGAATTTGGGAATCAACTGAGAGTTTAGATATTCTTAGGCAATAACTAGTAATTATCATTTTGTGTCCTATCAGGTGGAAATCCTTGATTGGAAGACAAAGAAACAGCTATGCTTCCTAGATAAGGTAAACCAAAAATCTGTTTAAAATGCTAGGTGACTATTTAAAGATTACTAACTTTTCTTAGGTAAACTTAGTGTTTATGAAGGGTATTTCATCTCCTGATAACCTTCCTTTGGCCACTGAAGAGGCAATGATTATGCACACTTCATACTGACTACGGAGTATTTCAACCCTTTTCCAGAAGGAGCTTTTGGGCAAAGGGCACAACTTGAGCTGCATCACTAAGATGGTACCAGTTGTGTCTTACTCACTCATAAGCCATCAAACTGTCAATGCTGTTGTAGTAACTCTTGATCATTGCTAGAGAAGCTGCCTCTGGAACAGGTGTGTCAAACTGTCCTCCAATTTTCCTGTAAGAAGTACTTTGAATCACCCATACCAATCCTAGCCATCTGTGAGAAAGTTATACCATTACACTGTTTAAGTCACATTTCTACTTGAATAGTCCTACACCTTGTAGTTGTCTTTCAAAATATGCATCTTACATATGAAATATTTTTTGTTGCCTAGGTGGAACCAAATGCCACAATTAGGGAGATCAGATTGATGTTCCATAAATTATGTGAGTATAACTTTTGGAGCAGTTCACATCACATCAGAATATCCACTATATAAACAGAAGAAATTACATAATTTGACACATGTGATGTACACACATAATGCTAAGTAACCTGCACATGAATGCGAGCGTACTATCATTTCTTTATGCTATTTTGATATACCTTTGTATTTTTTCTGCTGCATAATTTCTCACAGATATTCATGTTGAATAAATATTCCTAAAAATCTTTAACTAAATCTTACCTTGTTCAGTTGCATTCCTTATAATCATGGATGATCTAAGCCAAACACTGTATATCACACAATTCTGTATGGTCTTACAGATCCTCGGTGGTATCCAGCAAGGCAGTCGATAAAACTCGATCCAAGTAAGTACTGGTGAGGAGTAGAGTAACGAAGGTCTGAGCAGGGGCCTGGCATAAAAGATGTACTTTGCATGGGCATTAGCTCTTAAGAACAAGTTTCCACCTATGTTAATTAGCACTATGAAGGCTGAAGAGAATCCAGAACAAATGTAATTCTTTGAAAGTATTGAACCGAGTTCTACCCATATGCCTGGTGCTTGGTAATTAACTCAGGAGTCTGCACCTTGTTCCAAAGCACTTTTTAACTACTGAGCACTTTTGCTTTCAAGACAGGACTAATTTCCCTCAGCTGCAGTGAAATGATCTCCACAGTGATGCTCAGCTTGGAGTACTAAAAAGGGCTGTGAGTTAGAGCTGTCAATTCACATAATCCTCTGCTCTCAGGCAGGTATTACAGTTCTTTTGAGGTAAGCTAATGCAAAACACATTGCCATGGATGTAGGATTTGCTGACAAAGCTGATGCCAGCTGGCTGACTTCATTAATGCAGTTGTAGGTATTGCTACTAGAAGCCTCTTAGTACATGGCCTGGGTGCACAAAAGAAAGTCTAATTGCCAAACTGTGTTAATTCATCTTAGCATTTTCTTCTTAGCACTTTCTTCTTTTGCTTCTGTTAAGCATAATTTTATTTAAACAGTCCCTTAAAAGTATGCTGGTGCAGATTAGTTCATTGTGTAAAATCTGCCCATGGAAAACAGGCGCATGAGTATCTTATTTCCTTCTTCAAAGATCTACCTTGTCAGATTCCTCCACTGACTTATGTTGTGAGACTCGCCATGAGAAGACACTGGCCTTCTGAAGGTTGCCCCAAATCTACGCATTAAAAGCCCAAGTACTAGCTCAAGTCCTGTGGAATCACGTCCCAGCTGGTTGGTTAGGAAAAAAGGAGGCAATGAATACCTTTATAAGAGAGCCTTCCAGTCTCAGCTAGCTTCTGTTTGTCTGATGATGAGCTATGAAGAGAGGAGAGAGATGGAGATGCAGCTGACTAGGAGGTCAGTGAACTATGTTAAAGGGCAGTGACCTATCAGCAAATTCTGCTGTAGCAGTGATGAAGCAAGCCTACTAGATGAGGCAGGCACATAGGATTGAGAATTCTCCTGTCTCGGTGTGATTAGAGGATTCAGGCTTATACATGATTACAGGGATAAATAAAAATTAAGTATAAACATTCTTAGTTTGTTTATTGAGATTCTAATAAACCCATGTCATGTCAAAGAATCTCAGATTGGTTAAAGCACAATATAAAGCTTGATGCTACCAAAGTTGACTTGAATTTCACTGAGATGTAATTACTTCTTTCCTTCTCAGAAGGAAAGTCCCTGAGGGATGAGGAAATCCTGCAGCACCTCCCTGTTGGCACAACTGCTACCTTATACTTTAAAGATTTAGGGCCACAGATAGGATGGACTACGGTGAGCTATGCTTCAAGTCTGAGCCATTTTAATGGCTATTTTTCCATAATTAATCCTTACATCATTTTTTGTCTCTCTCCAATATTTCTGCATGATGCCTGCTCTGGTAGTGGATGCAGGCAATGAATCCTCATTGCTTCAGTTCATTTAATCAGGGAAAGCAGTAAAAGGATATTCTGAATGCCTAGTTCCCTGGGAGAGCAGCAGTGGAAAACTTGCTGCAGGTTAGGTTGGCTCTACTGAACTAAGGTGCAGGTTATCAAATGGATTTTGACGTCTGCTACAAAATCACTAGGAGCTAGGTGTCTAAATGCCTTTGGAGCTCTGCTACACAGGGCCTGTGTAACCCTCCTGACGAAGATCAGCATTACACTCATATGAGTTTGTCCTGCAGAGAGGCGCGTGAGCAACTTCACATGTCAGTAACTGAAGTGACTTTGGCAGGAAAATGCATGAAAGTAAGATCAGTTAGCTGTCTGCATGTGGCCCAGGATGCTAGCAGCAGGCCAATGACAGCTGATAATCTCTGCAATATTAGTAGCCATCCACAAAGACCTTGCATATTTACTGTCTTAGCTCAAATGCAGATTCTGTCACAACTCACTTGGCAGGCAACACACCACTGCTGTTTATGCAATGAAGTGACCAGTGACCCTTCCAGTTCTTCAGAAAGTCCATGATGTACATATTACACTAGTTCTAATGAAACAGCACAGCACAAAAGGGAAAAGTGCCCCATAATTTAAAGACACATTTACCATTTCTTAACTATGAGATGTTAATAAAATCTTGTGTAAATGACAAATAGCAAAGACAACATTCATAGGAGGTAAAATAAAAAAAGGTCAAATGTTCTGCAAGACTGAATCTTCACATCATTACTTTGGATGCAATGCTGATAAATCAAGCAGCTATTACATAATCCAAAAACCAGTACGACAGGCAAAAACTTCTAATGGCAATGTAGACTCCAAGACACGCATGCATTAATATATACCAAAATATCACAGTGCAGAGTAACACCAGACTTCTGCCATTCCATAATCTTTCCTTTACATTCCGCTCTCCCTGCCCTTCAAGCTACTTCATTCAAATGTAAGCCAAGAAATACTTCAGTTCTATCAAATAAAAAAGACAGACTTCTCATCTACAATCAAATCTGATCTTCACCAGAGAAAGTTCTGGTTGTTACAGAAGTCAATAACACAACTTTTCTGAATATCAATATAACTCTAAACACATTAAAAAGCAGTGGTTGGTTGTCGTGGTGTTTTTTTCTTTTTCTTCTTTTTTTTTTTGACAGAATTACAATCAATTTCCTGTCTTTCTCCATTGGTGAGGTATGGGCCTACCTTCCTCACTTATAGAAGTGTGGAAAATTCGACTGTTAATGTTTGGTCCAAAGCTAACTTCCATTTAAAGCGATGTTCCTAAGAAATGCACACCTATCTGAAATGAAATCAAGTTAAATAATAGCTTCTTTGGTTTCCTCTTATTTTTTAATTATTTTTTTTCTTTGTGTCCAAATTAAGGATTATTTGAATATAGAATGAATTCTTTCCGAGGACATGTGCTGTGCTAACTGTTCATACAGATGGGGTCATCTGTGAACACTTACAAACTGTTTTTCCAGTTTAAACAAAATTAATTTGTTAGAAACAAAGCTCCTCTTTTTAAACATAGATTCTTCACCAAATTTAATTTTAACCCCAAATAAAGCAACAGTCTTTGAGGGCCAGAGGAGGACGAGAGCTGCGTAAATGTAACATGCATGCATATTTATCATGATCTCCGGCCTGCCATTCATATCTTTTCATACCCATACTGTGTCAGCTGGACTGGCAGTGGCTGTTTGTATGCAACTGAGGCAAATGCATTGCAAAACATTTAGGTGCATGTCTACCAGTTTCACAGCCCAAGCCCAAACCTGCTATTCCCTCCCTGACTCTCTAAATGCCATCCTGGGTCAGTGGAGGTGTTTATCCCACTGCATTAGTTATCACAAACCAAAGCAAAACCATAATCTAATTCACCTGTCTAATTATTTTCTCTCTTTTTGCAGGTATTTTTGATAGAATATACAGGTCCATTGTTCATCTATTTTCTGTTTTATTTCCGCATGCCTTTTGTCTATGGACTGGATGAGAGGTTTGCATCAAGCCCGCATCCAGTAGTTAAGTAAGTCCGTTTGCAGGCTTGAGCAGTATTTCTTGTTAGCATTGTAGTCTTATTCCAAATGTCTTGCCACACTTGTTTTTTTAAGCACTCTTAAATGCTTTTGTCTTGCTGTTTCTAGCTTGGCATGTATCTGCCATTCTTTCCACTACATCAAAAGGTTGATTGAAACAGTATTTGTTCATCGGTTCTCCCATGGGACTATGCCACTGAGGAATATTGTGAAGGTAAATTGTGTCAGAATCTATCCATAGCCCCCCTTACAAATCCAACATAGCCAGCCTACGCTCTGCCGCTGCCGCACAGAATTTTTGATGTGGCTTTTGTAGTAATGCACAGCAAATCTCACCCATAAAGCTGTAGTTGTTTCAAAAGATTTCTTAATGTCTCTATTGTATAACTCACATGTTGCCATGCTGTTACTCATGTTAGTCTCATTGCTCTTTTAGAATTTTAAACCTTCAGCATACCCTTCCTTTTCACTCAGCTAGCGCCTTGGGTGTGAAGGTTTTAGTGACAATGTTAACTTTTAAGGTAGCACAGGCAGGCAGCACATTGGGAGGATTGCTTTTTTTAAAAAAAATGTACTTTTTGTAACAGTCATTTTACATCATCTTTGCCCCTAACACCCTCTTTGCTGTTAAGCAGCTGTTAATTTACCTTTGCTCTAGTGCAAAGCAGTTTGGTTCTGCATTTTCTTCTCCTGCAGGAGCACTCCCTAATGTTAACAGTGCTGCTGTAGCATGGGGCAGCTGCTGAGATGCAGAACCCTTATTTTCTAGATGTCTGCGAAGCAGAACAGTGGACTGCATGGATATGCACAGGCTGCAGTTATTTTACAAATGTTTGCAACAGAGTGCACGCTGGTGTTCAAAAACGCACTTTATACTCAGGAAGACAGGAGATTATCTCTACAACTGGAAAAATGTATAGTATAGTATCAGGATTTGGGTATTTACCATTTGGTATGTAGACATTCCCTTGGAATTTGCATTATGGCAGTGATACTCCCAGCAACTGAAGCTCTACCTTGTGGCTAACTCCTTACAGCTGCGCAGTGGCTCTGGTAGTTCTGGCAATAGCTTCACGCTTTCTAAATGGAAGGGGGGTCTGTAGTGGAGCAGTGGCCCTCAGAAAGAATCCTCCCTAGCAATTTGCCGTGTTTTCTGCAGCAGAAGAGTGCAGGGATTGTTAAAAGGCTAGCAGATCTCTTAAAAGTCTTGACACAATAATAGCTAATGCATGCTAAACAGCAGATAAATGAGCAATTTTACCTTGAAAAAGAATCTGTATAGTGTGATAAATCTTCATTTTCTCACTGCCATCTCTGACAACTACTCGTTCCTTTCAGACGATACAAACTGTTGCTAAAGTTGACATTTGTACCAGTCATTCTGATCACTTCTACTTTTCTACCTTCTCAGGTCGGTGGTACTTGCTTTCATCTGTAAAGTTGCTCATTTTTCCTCTTCTACCTGCTTAGCAGTGCTTGGGTTTGATTTGCTTTTATAATTTCATTGACTTAGGTGGTGTTACTCCAAAATTGTGCCAGTGAGAAAAATATCACACCCTCTTCCCTTTTTTCTCTCACATACAGATGATAGACAAAGCTTCTTACTTAAAGTGTTTGATCACATACATAGCAGATATAGATAGTTCATTTCCTAAGCGCAGTGGAAAGCTACCATTAACAAGAGGCACTTCAGTCTCAATAAGCAGAGATCTGAGACAGGAACTGATGAGATTTGTCACTCTCATCCTTTGTTTACCAAATGGAAATAGGAATAAATGATGCTGTAAAATGCAGCAGGTGTTCACCAAAAGCAGTTCATGCTATACACTAACATAGTATAATTCTTTCTAAGGTATGTGATTTTTCTAGGCAATGGAAAGGCAGAATACCTGATTTATCTGGACTTATTAAACAACTGGATTAGAATGGATAAGATAGGGATTAATACAAAAATTGTGTTAATATAAAGGAACTAAGCAAAGATGATTGTGATTGTGCCAGAAAAGGATCTGTCAGACCTTTAATAATAGGGTCGTACCAGTGGAATTCCTCAAAGATTAGTCTTACTGAATATTGTCATGGGTACAAAGAAGGGATATTGTCACTTTCTATAAAAACATCTGAAGGAAAGAAAACACTAGACCTAAAGAAATACCATTTAAACCGGAAGACAATATAACGAGACGAACAGAGGGGTACATGCTGGTCATAAATAAACATAGGCAGGGAATTATGAAGTAGTTTTGATCCTCATAGAGATCATCAATTGGAGCAGAGAAGACTAAAATCCTAACCATAACTTTGTAGACCTAGGAATAATTTATTTATGCGATCCCTGCAATACCTGGACTTGACCCACAAAATCTTTTTATGAGATTGTTGTAAAGCTTTATTATTCACCTGGAATAGGAAAGATTCACAGAAACAATTTCTTTCTTTCAAGTGAGTTTATGAAGTCTACATGTACTCTGCTGTTCCTATCTGAACCGCACTGGGCATTTATAGCGTTACTGCTAAGGACCTTAGCAGTGGCAGGCTCCATTCATCTTAAAGATCCTTTTCTTACAACTGAGCAATACTCTTGCAATAAATAATGTTCTTTGGATGAATAGTACTTGTTCAGTTTAATTACAGCATGTATTGTTGGGAGCTGAGCCATGATAATTTATTTATTTAATTTTACTTTACTGAAATCTGTTGCCATATGATCCATCCTGTGCCAAGCCCCGCAGTTGGGGAAAGGTTTTCCGTAAGGTGCCATTCCAAGATTACAAGAAACTGTTTCCACCTAAGTTTGTACAGCAGTTAATAAATTGTAGGTGATGGTGGAAGGAGCTAGTGTTAGGGAGGAAACAGTAGTTTATGGATAGGACACTAACTAGATTGTTCCTCACAGGAGTCATTCTTTTGGCTCTGCTGCTTTTCCTGGGGAAAAGGGAAGTTGTCACAGCAAAGTTACTTAATCTCTCTGTTCTTTTGTCTCATCTGATCTGTAATTATTGATTAATAATTTGCTCTTTCTCATCAGTTATCTATTAATACATAATCTTAGAGCAAGGACATATTATGTGCTTGTATTATAGCACACCCAAAAGGGTGCCCATTTTGTCTGAGGTCTCTGGGCACTTCAGTGGTTCAATTAACTCGGAAAAGAAAGTGGAAATGCAACAGAATGTTTGATACAACTGTTTGCAGCAGTTGGAGGGGGTTACATCTCACCAGCATTTTCAGAAAAACACATCATCAGACACTGCAGTCAGCTGGTGTGAGTTGCAGACGCTGAGGTAATCACTTTTCGAGGTATTATTGCTAGAAATGCAGTTCTGGTTACAAAATTCAAAGCCAAAAAAAAAAAAGTTAAACCAGTCAGGACAGGAAAGAATGCAGGCTTGGATAAGAATTTTGGCTGCGTGAGCAGGAAAGCAAAGCTGTGAAGGAGAAAGCGGAAAGACCTAGAAATGTCTAAGGTACATGAACCTATTGGAAGGCCAAGGAAAAAGGATCACCAGAAAGAGGAAGAGGATCAGTGTTTTACTCAAGAGTGAAAACAGGAGGAAAGATAAGGGGAAGGGAAACAACAGGAGAAGTGGTGAAAGGAAGATAAAGAGCTCGGTTTTGGTCTTGCTGAAGTCCAGGTGATAACAAAACATGCCCTAAAACATTAAAAACTGAGGCACCAGGTCTGATAAAGCAAGAAATCTCAACTGATGAGAGGCAAATTTATGCATTGTTGACAAGGGTTAAAGTCTGTCTGCAAGAGAGTGGCACCTAGAGGTGACATCACAGAGGAAGAGGAATGGGCCAAGAAAGGGCCTCCCTCCTACCTACAGATATGTAAGGAGGGAGAAGATAAACTGTCGCCAAGGTACTGAAGCAGCAGTGAGTGACAGAAGGAAAACCACAAGAGGCAGGGCCAGGACAACCAAGTAAGAGGTAGAGATTGTCATTGTAAGTAGGTTTTTTTCATGGATAAAGCCTGTGAACAAGCTCTGATATTGGTCAGGAATGAGTCAATACAGCCAACAGTGTTATAACTCTATGTTATCAGAGTTTCGAGAATGGAAGCTGGAGCACAGAAAGTCAAGGACAGCAGCAAAAGGGACAAACTAAAGATATCACAGTGAAAGGGCAGAGGAAAGCGTCAGGCATGATGACTTCAGGTAGGAAAAGATCAAGCATGGGACAGAAAGAAAACAGATGGGTTGATGGAGAAGAGAAAAGGCAAGAGATTGGGCAATACAAAGTAAGAAGCAGGGAAGAGAGCACAGTGCCTAAATCTTGTTTTACAAAGTCTCAGGGGTTAGCAAAACAAGTCTCTCTTTAACATAGTCTGTATGTCTTCATATATGGCCAAATGGCTTGCCAGACAAGATAAATTTGTTTTTAATAGTAGGATCATACTTTCTAAAGCTTTATAAACTTAACAGCTCCAAGATATTTGAGATGAAATCTTACTCTATGAGCTCCACTTCCTTCCTGTTATTTCCTGTTGTATGCTCCCACCTTACCACACTTAGTATTGTCATTTTTTGTTGTACTATCAGCAACTTGAAGGATCAGTCCAATTCATTGTTATCAGGCGGTCCTTGCAGTAAATACTGGCCTAGAGGATTGTACTAAAACAAAGAAAAACTCCCTGTTTTTCAGAACTGCTTGTATTACTGGGGATTTGCAGCTTGGCTTGCTTATTACATCAATCATCCTCTTTACACTCCTCCTTGTAAGTAGCAAAATAACCCTCAATGTGATTTAAGTACTTATGTGTTTGTATATTAGTACTAATCACATGTAAACTTTTTTTTTTATATAGCTTATGGGAAAAAACAGATAAATTTTGCTGTGATCATGTTTCTGGTAGGTTTGTTGCTCTTTTTATAAAATGCTAAAACTCGTTGCTTTATTTCTTATGTTGTATAAGTGGAGGAGTAAGTAGGATAAACAGATACTTGAACACTTGGGACATACTACTGAAGCTGAGCGCTTGCATGCAGAACAGATAAAACTGTCAGTTCTTAATGTGATCTTGCACACAAGGGAAGATTTTGATTCAGTATCCATTCCGAGACTGTGATATTTATCTGCTGGGATGATCTCTCATAATCTTCAAAAGAATTCTGGAGCTACCACTGTTTAAAAGTGAGTCTTTTTTGTGAACTGTTTGTTGAGTGTTAAGAATCACAACAGGTCATAAAACTCAGAGAACTGGCCAACTAAGAGAGTATATTACTGATAATTTCCAGGGATAGAGGTTCATTTTGCTGGGCTTCAGAATTTTTTTACAGCTTTCCTTATGAAGCAAAATTCTTAAGTCACTGTCTGTTCATTCTCACAGTTCCTAGGAACATTTCATACATGCAGAAGCAATGCTAGTGTAGCCAACAAAGATATACCCATTTTTCCCATGTATGCATAACTTGTTTAGAACATCAGCTGTTCACTTCTCAAAGCAGCTTCCCAGTTTGAAAAATTCTGTGAGTTCATAATCTATTCCCATTTTGTAGAAAAACTACGGAAGTGAA
Organism: Ibidorhyncha struthersii; assembly: GCA_013398815.1. Classification (NCBI taxonomy): domain Eukaryota; kingdom Metazoa; phylum Chordata; class Aves; order Charadriiformes; family Charadriidae; genus Ibidorhyncha; species Ibidorhyncha struthersii. The sequence goes on from VZSZ01007133.1 coordinate 466,837, forward strand.
AGCACAGAGCTGGGAATAAAACTCAGGAGTTCTGACCACCAGTCATTTGCTTTAATAGCTATGATTTGCAGACGCTGGAGGCTGTCCATAATCATATAAGTGGGTCATTTCAACACACTTTCTGCATAATTGATTGGGGAAGCATTATTTAAAACCAGTGGAGGAAGCTGGGTCAATTATATTTCATGATTCATATCAATTATACTCCAGAGAAGAAAACTTACTTAGAGTCCAAGCCGTATCTTCCTTGAGATTTCAATAGCTTTTGAGAAACCAAAACTATCCAAATCAAATTTATGTGTGTTTTTAAAGACATAAGAATAACCAAAAGATAAAGCGTCTCCTGGGTTTACTTTTATCCCCTTTGGTTTATTGCCTTTAGATCTCATAGGGATTATATAAGTAGTAAATAGTAAATTTGATCTTTTGGACACTGAGTCCACATTTGCTTGCAAATACCATAAATATATAACAGAGTATAATATGGACTCATGTTTGAACAAAAACATTCCATCCTCCTGTCAGACAGCAGTCTTGGTTAAGGATATTTGTTACATTTATAATAGATTCTTTTTCCTTTTCTTTCTTTTTTTTTTTTAAAGTAGCCCAGGAGATAACAAAAGGAAGAGGATAAATAGAAGGGAAGCACATTTTTAACTCTGTCATGCTTTTTCTTGCAGCTGTGTGAAGCTGGAAATTTTTCCATTCATGTTGCACTCAGTGACCTCCGGAGAAATGGTAAAAATTGCATTCTCACTTTTCACTTTTGTGCAGCCATTCAGTACTTCTGCAGTTCCTCTAACTCATGAAAGATCTGATCCTGGAGGGCATTGATACCCGCCAGCTGGCTGCTGTGGGAGCACAGGTTGCTCAGCACTGTAAAGATTGGATTCTAGGGGAGATCAGACAGTGCAAGGAATCCAACACCAGACTGTGACTGTGAAATGGCACTTCTTATCTTACTGTAATTTTTATTGGTTAGGGTTAGGTTGTGTTGCGGGGAGCAGTTATATTAGTTACACTGGTAATGCAAAAGGAAACAGTCCTAGTATAAACTATGCTTTGTTAAGCAAGGGAAAGTAATTTCACTGGCTTCTACAGGGGGCACAAGGTCTCTGCACAGGCCAGGGTTCCTTGGGCATCAGCCAAACATCTTACAGCTATCAACTATGACTGCTAAAATCCCATTCTGTGACAGCCTGAGAAAACCTTTCACTTTTAAATCTAAAACTTGAGGTACCTCTTCTTACAGGAGTAACTGTGATCAAAAGCCTATGTAGATGACTTTCTAACACCTAGAACATTTCCTCAGTTATCCTATTCCCTCTTGTGGGTCCAAAGAACACCCTGTTTTCCCACATCCTGCTTGTCCCTCAGAGAGTGGTGAGACACAGGAGTAGAGAGAGTTGGGTTGTCTTTATAGGAAACAATATATTTAGGAGTGTGAACATTTTGTGATTTGTTTTCTAATCTATAGGATCCAAAACCCGTAAGATCCCATATCCAACAAAGAATCCTTTCACATGGCTGTTTTTCTTTGTATCTTGCCCTAACTATACATATGAGGTATGTATTTTTAAACAAGATGTTCAGATTTTAGTTTTGCTGAGTATATTTTCATTTCTTTTGGAATGTTAAACATAGAAGAAACCTCTGAAACAGTTCAGCTCAATATATTTCCCCTCCTCCCCTAAACCCCATGAAATCAGATTGCAAACAGGAACTTGTCTGTTATTCCTCTCTTCCCTTGAGGCAGTACCTACAGGGCTAAACTTAAACAGACAGCCCGGACTCCGGGCCTATGCTTCCATGAGGCTGCTGGACAGGACAGATGATACACTTTAAAGCAGTGCAAATTTTGCAGACAGGAATAGGGAGATTGCCACTGAATGTGTGTTGCAATGAGGGGATGGGGGCATCCGGTGGATTTATAACATAGAGAGCCCAAGAATATCACAGCACGCAGGAAGATAGTGGGCAGACGAATAGAAGATATTGTGGTAGAGAAAGTGGGGAAACAGATGAATAGAAGATATTGTGGTAGAGAAAATAGGCCCAGGTTTTCTTCCCCATTTTCTTAAGTTATACAGTTGCTTGTGTTGGTGGTGACTGCCTTAGAAGCTTGATTCAGTTTATCACTTCATATTCCTTAATCAGGAGCCAAGCTCCTGACTCAGTTCAAAAGCAGTTAAAACCAGCACAACTCAGTGTAAAATTCACCCTTGTACAGAAGGACAGCATCAGGCTTTAACTTCAGTGCAGATTAACAGATGTAAATGAGAACAGCATTTGGCCTCAGACTATAGAAAGTTACCATTCCTAGCACTGATGGAGGTATGACAAATACAAATTAGGCAGAGAAATGGAAAGCACACTATGTTGTAATACTTTAAAATTTTATCATGGTAATAGCTATGGAAGCAAACATGAAGGTTTTGTTTGTGATAATAAGGCACTGTTTGCATTTTTGGTTAAAGGTTATTAAAACTAGAAACTGATCTGGCTGACCTTGGCTTTTTTATTTACTTATACTAGGACAAGGTTGTTTTTGATCAATAGAGACATAAATGCAAATGCTGTCACCAGAAATATTTTAAATTTCCTTGGCCAAAACAGGTGGGGACGTGGATCAGTTTCACTATCATGACTCAGTGTGTTCCAGGTAAGTAATGTTTTGGTACTTCACCCTGAAGTGATGTCAGCAACAAGAGTGTGTTTTTAATCTGATAATGAAACGTATCTTTTTCTCCCTTCCTTCCAGTGGGGCTGTTCACCTTGCTTTGCTTCATTCAGATGACAATCTGGGCAAAGGATAAACACTGCACTTACCTACGAGAATTCAAGGATTATCCAAGTCTTCGAATGCCAATTATTCCCTTTTTGTTGTAAGAAAAAAGGTTTAATTTGAATATTGCACAGAACTTCAAGAAGAAAAAGCTCATGAACCTCCTGCCAAATAAGTGAATTAATTTAAAGGGTTTTGGTGCATGTTGAATCTCCACTGCTGAGGGAAATTGTATGCACTTGAAAGCTACGCTTCCTTACATTCAAGGATTCTCAGCACAGAAGCACCTTCAAAAAATAAGGCTTCATTGCACAGCTGGTATTGAAAAGCCCCTACAGTTCACTGTAATCTGATTGACTTAGATTTTCCTGTACTAGTCTATTTAGATTGATGGATCGGAGATACCGAGAAGTCTGTGCTGAAAAGCAGCTCCAAATTTAGCAGTGGCGTTCTGCAAGACATAAGTACATTGGAACGAGGACATACCAGCTAGCTACTAGAGAGCTCAGCTCAGCCAGCACGGCCAGCTGGCCTGAAGACAGTTGCATGATCTGCTGCCTTTGACTTGAAAAAGAGAGTGTGCTGCCTGGAGGCAGGTGCTTTGTAACAAATAATATTACCAAAGAATATAAATGGTTCCTGGAATAAAGAAATAGGCAATATTTCAAATACCTGATTTGGGTCTAACCCCTAATTTGCCAAACTAATCTGGAATAAGAAGTATTTGTAGTATTTGTGGATGTAACATCCTGCGTTGTTTTTGTTTGTTTGTTTCTTTTTAGTCTTCTTCATTAGCACATTACATACTAGTAAATAATTTTCTTTTGTTTCTTTTTAGTCTTCTTCATTAGCACATTACATACTAGTAAATAATTTTCTTTTGTTTCTTTTTAGTCTTCTTCATTAGTAAGTTACATACTAGTGAATAAGGTTCAGAAGATCTGATCTATGCTATATCTGTGCTATGTGGCCTATTTTCATTTAACAAGTCTTTATGATACTAAAGGACCTTTTACCTAGCATTTTATGTCAGTGTTCTCTGAATAGTTTTTCATACACTTTGTAAATACATGAAGTGACTGCTAGTCCTCAGAATGCTAGCTCCCTTCCTGTTTTCAGAGCCAGCGAGAAAAAATCAGCTACATTTTGGACTTCCTGTGTTTTCTTTTTCACAAGATGTTCAGTGGGACTTAGTCGGATTTTGTGCAAACCTAGTAAAAAAAGACTATTGCAGTCTATCTGAATGACGTTTTAAAGAAGCTATTTTAGAATATGAAGAGAATGCGTAGATACTGTTTTGTTTCATGATTAGATTTATTTATCTATAATGGATGTATAGAAAGATTTTTGCAACTATTTGTAAGGGTGAAATATGCAATAAATTCTACACTATATTTTGAAATCAGTTGAAATAATTATGGCAACTACAGCTGGTTGCTGAAGTTTTGTAATATTTTGTACAGTAAAAAGCAAGAATGTCCTTACATAAAAAAAAATCTACATCAATTGAAGAAAAAAAAAAACCTAACAAAGCAAAAATACATGACCCAGATTTTATTTCTGTGTAACATATCTTAGAGAAAATTTCTTAGAAATACTTAGATCTGGTAGATAAATGAATCAATATATGATTATGAATTTGTTTTCAGCACTGTTGCTTTCCACTAGTTTAACTATGAACCAGCGAAAAGAGCTAAATGTCAAATGGTTTGCCACTGAGTGCAGTGTGGAGTACAAGCAGGTCGAAATCTTCCTTATGAGCACAGAGAAATCATATACCCTGTTCACACTTTACACCCACTTAAGGTCCAGTCACAGGAAAGAAGAAAAATTTGATCTTGTTTAGTCACAAAGATATCTTTCCAGGCCTCCATGAGAAGACAAAATATTTGGCAGATTTGGACATACTCTTTCCTTTTAATCTCCATTTTGACATTCTGCTTCTATTTAAGAAACTTGAAGATGAATCACAGAATCATCTAGGTTGGAAGGGACCTTTACAATCATCAAGTCCAACTGTCAACACCACCACTAAACTATGTCCCTAAGCACCACATATGTGGTATGAGTATGAGATCATTTTCATTAAGATTTTTTTTTGAGCAAATTTCTTGCCTGGGTCTGAGATCTGAATTAATTCTTCCCATTCTTGCTGAGACAACTGTGTTTTCACTGGCAGCCTGGTGAGACAGTGAAGCAGTCTCCCAGCCTTAGCCCCACCAGCCAGCACTGATGTTCTGACCTTGGTAGTCCTGTGCACTCAGCGCGGCAGGAATCCACTTACAAGCTGGGCAATGCTCTCTGCCTTGGGGCCTGTCTGCTCACTGGTAGCAGCTGACTTGAGCGTTAAGCAAGAAAACCCTACCAGCCTGAAAGGCCCACATAAAGAAACCTTCTTTAATGCTCTTTACATGTCAACAAGGAGGAATGAGACTGCTCTTCTTGTATCTTATAATGAAGTTTATGTTAGAGGAAGATTTTGTCATATAGCAAGGACCTGCCTTTCCTTTGACACTTCCAGCACGTAGTGTTCGTGGTAGAACAGTAGAAGTTGGCTGTTGCTAGGGCTGTTGCTGTTGTGAGCACAGTGCTCAGAAAGGTGCAAAAAAATCAGTATAATACTGAGTGTGGGAACCTTTGTTTTACCCTTGTCCTGCTCTGGTATGGCACGTCTTTCCACTGTGCACACTCTAAGCGCTAGTGACTGTAGGAATAGTCTATGCAACTGCCTGCTGATGCAAAGAAGGGGACACCTTTACTTCTCTGCTGGCTCCAGCTGCACGGGGATGCAAAGGAATTTCCTCATCCTCCATCTGCTGTTTAGCAAAGTTCACAAAAACCTGTGTGAGGAAAGCAGAAAATGTCACCATCTCCTCAACTGAGATGAGTTAGTGGAATGTCTCTGTACATTTGCATCCTCTTGGCCTCTCTGCAAGGAAGAGACAGAAAGAGGAATCCTGAACTGAGCTGAGACATTGTGTACCAGCAGGAATTGTTAATTCCTTCTTTATTTTGGTAAACTTCCTTGCAACTTCCTTCCTTTGGATGCACTTACTTGCAACTAAAATCCTATTTTTTCTCAAGCAGGAGATGAGTTCAGCAAGGTTTGCATGGCTTGCACAATGTAAGTGAGTTTGGTTGTGATGGGAAAGAGGAGAAAGTATGTTTTAGTAAGCTATAAGGCAGCCTGGAATGTCTCTCTAGGATTCCCATCAAAGACAGCTTTGCATATGTGGACACCCAGCTACTTAGGAAAGCAGGCAGATGGGGCTAATCCCATCAAGCAAGTGGATGTTGCCAACAGTTCCAGTGGTCCTTCCAAGTTTTGTGTGTCTAATTGCTCCTGTATAAAAGTGCATGACAGAGACATATAAACATTTAACTAGATATCACAGTATCTCTGACACAACACAGGCCAAATCTCTTATTTTAAATAAAATGTTATTCCCAGATCAGCAAGCCTTATTTTGAATAGCTGATCTTGCTCAGACTGCTGCTCCTGAAGGAATAGGTTTTGTGAATTCTGGCATCTTAGAAACACTGTCTTACCAGATTTCAAACAGCACCTATTTACACAGGAAATTAGTTACAGATTTCGTATCTGATCCACCCTCCTTGATGAAGTGTCAGGAAATTTTGCCTGAGAAAGAGGTGTGAGACAATTCTTTACTCCGAACAGTTTAGTCCTTCAGTTGTTTGGATACATCCCCATTGCATTGCCTAATTCTTGCCAGACAGGCTTTATTTTTACTCACCTGATCTAAAGTTGTTTGAGACACAGAGTATTCTTCAATATGCAAGTTTTCCTTATTGGAGATTATTAGCCGAAAAATCTTAGCCAGAGAGGAGGAGCAAATCTGATACTGCAGCATGTTGTAGTGTTTCTCTCTTTGTATACTCCCTGGGAAGTTCATCCGTATGAATTGCTCAGCAGGAGTAGGATCTGGAGGCAGCCCAGACTTTGGAGCTTTGATTTTCAGAGTGACAATGTAGCCATCTCCAAACCTGGGAAGCGCATGTGGATTTGGGAATTGGATGAAGAGATGGTGTCATTATTCAGGAAGGAAATTAATTTTCAGCAGCTATGAAAATATTAACAGTATCTGAAAGATAATGCATAAGATCTAGACTTGTAAGAAGCTCTGTATTTGTCCTGCAGAAGTGGTGTGTAGTGTAATGGAGTTGAAATGAGGTCTGCTCAAATTGTGTAGGATACCACAGAGTTGCACCCAGAAATGGGTCTGTTTAAACAACAGCTCTTCAGATTGGACTGCTGTATTAAGAACAGTACATGTCACATATACTAAGTTTTCCCATTAAAAAACACCATAAAAATATTCTACTTACTTGTATTTTAGCTGTTGAATTGTGCCCAAGCATTTGAAGGTACCTTTTACCATGATGGCTAGACGAGTACAGAGGGCTTCACATTCTTCCATACTTACAAAAGAGAGAACAGATATTTAAGATAAAAGCCAGCAGGTGACCTTCAGCTACTCTGGGATTCTGAATTCTAACTCTTTTTACCTGTGTGAGGTTAAAACCACAGCTCGCCCATCTCTGAGCACGCTGACAATAGAGTCCCACAGGAGGCGCCGGGACTGAGGGTCCATTCCAGTAGTCGGTTCATCCTGTAAGGGAAATGTTAAGGGAATCAGAGTCAGAGAAGTAGAGAAGAAAAAGAAAATCTAATTAGAATCAAATCATTGGGAGTTTGGGCTTTAGCATATAGCTGCTTCCCTAGTGAAACCTGTGCCTTAAGAAAGCACATGCACCTTGAGAAGCATATGGGTGAATGGGTAGAAATGTGCTTCTTGGCACAAAGCAGTAACGAAACAAGTACAAGAAACTGCAGGTCAGCATATAATGCTGTGTACGGCACAGCTACAGGGAAGGGAAGGGAATGCAGGGACCATTATGACAAAGGCAGTCCCCAGTCTAGGGTCTTAGATATCAAAAATGTAAGCATTTGTGGTACCCCAGTATAAAAACATTTAGGACTCAAAATAGAAATAATGGGAAAAAGGCTTATGCAGTAGCAGTTACATCAAATTGTGTCAAATTTGGCTGCCATGTTTTGATGGACATTAGAGACGTAGGTCAATGTACTGGAGAAACAAAGAAAAGAATCTTATATCTATAATACTAGCTTTAAGACAGATATGAACACTTCAAATAAAATCTTTCTTTTCTGGGGCAACAAGTCTTGTAGGGGAGAGTGAGTTCTCCCCAAGTAACCTTCTTACTTACATAAACATATAGGACACATTCCTCAACCCAAGAAGCTAGTGAAGTCACCCTGATTTACACCAGCTAAAGATCTGGTCCTGCATAAATCAGTTAACCAGTTAGTAACAAAAAAATTTAAAAAATCTTGGAGAAAAAAAATTCATTCAACATTTTTTCTTAGGAAATGATGAGAAACAATTTTATCTGGCTGTTACTACATCAGGCAGAATACATGTAAAAGCATATTAAATGGCAGATGGAACCATGCTATTGAAATGTTATTAAAATGTTTCTTTTTAGCCTACAAATTAAAGTGATACAGTATAATCTAAATAAAGAACTTTTGTAGTAATTGCCTTTAGAATTTCCCTTGCGATATGCAATTATCTGATAACTTATGTTATTTGATACGAACTACATTTCAGCATTTGTGTAGTTTAATCTAAATTAGTATAATTTATTCCAAAGATATTAAAGGCTGCAAAAGGGTAGCTATCTTCCTCTGCTCTGCTGGATAAAGCAGCAAAATGCATCTTGTTAAGATTGTCTTTTACATAAGTGGTTATACTCTGACAAGAAAAGGCAGACTGAAACCAAACATGGATTTGAATTCAGATTTTTCTGGATTATAGATTTTATCTCAAGCCATTCTTTGTTGAAGATCTTTAATTCATAGTCACTTGAGGTCCATTGAAAACATAGTTATACATTCCAGTCTATACCCAAAATTAACTCAAAATTACGTTGAGGTAGATGTAAGCTGAGGGCAGAAAGGAGCTTGCAAGGACTGTCCTAAACATCCTTGTACCTTTTTTAGCATATAGTTTTATGAGGTGTTATATTGAACTATCACAGAGCTATGTTACCATGACACTTACTAGCAAGATGAGCGGTGGGCAGCCTATCAGGGCAATTGCAGTGGAGAGCTTGCGCTTGTTGCCACCACTGTAGGTGCCAGCCAAGTGGTCTGCATACATAGGAAGTCCCAGCTTCTGGATGCCCCATTCAGCAACCTATGAGAAAGACCATCTTTTTCACACAGCAGCTAATGCATAACAGACGGGGTTGCTGGTACATCTCTCTTCTGGCAGAGACATGGCAGTCCCCTGGGTTTTAGCACATTCATTTTAGAACCGGAGCAGAGGAGTCAAAAAAATTTTATGATGATGAGGGGAATTCTAACTACTTGAGGGAGAAACATAAACCAGTCTGAGCTGTAGACTTCCTATCTGTGCAAGAATGTAAATTATTTTCTTCTGTAATCTTCTCCATGTTTTCTTTCTTATACATAACCAACTTTAAAGACAAGAACAAAACAGCAACCAGTGCAGTTCTGAGTCGTAGCAATTGCATCTTTAGCCTTCCACAGTTGGTGCCACAGTTTTGCAAGTACTGTTAATGCCGTTTGATAGTGCAGTCTTGTACTTAACTGTCAAAATGATAGGAATGACTCCCAGGAATACAATACAAAGAATGGCAAGCTCACTTTGGAAATTCTGGCCCTTGGCATTTTATGAACCCAGTTAATCACCACAAATATTCACAGTAACTATGTATAAGTCAAAAGCAAGATTGCTTTACCCTCTTGATTTCCTCTGCTGGAACTCCCCGCAGGCGTGCGTATAAGTAGAGATGTTCTCGTCCTGTGAGCAGGTCATCAATGGCATCAAACTGAGGGCAGTATCCCATGTTTTGATGGACATTAGAAATGTCAGTCAATATACTGGAGAAACAAAGAAAAGACTCTTATATCTACAGTACTAGCTTTAAGACAGAGATGGACACTTTGAGTAAAATCTTTCTTTTCTGGGGCAACAAGTCTTGTAAGAGGAGAATGAATTCTTCCCAGTACAATATCCTACTGAAATATCTGTCTGTACAGAATAGCAAAGAATATATACTCATCTAAGTCAGCTCAGTCCTGGTTAAGAGTGTAAGCCCATTTCCCCTCACCTATTTTCCTGTTTAAGTATAGGCTAACTTAACAAGAAGTTCTTTGAACAGTCATTCAGATCATAACTTTTTGCAAATGGTGTTCATTTCTAGAAGGAAAAAAAGAATCAGTCAGTTTCATCTCAGAGTGTGGTCACTGGGAACAGACAGGCAAGACACAAGGCTAATGCTTTGTTGCTAGTAACAGTAGGAGTACAGAATCACAGAACAGTTGAGGTTGGAAGAGGCCTCTGGAGGTCATCTTGTCCACCCACCCTGTTCAGTCAGGGTCACCTACAGCAGGTTGTCCAGGACCATGTCCTTGCAAAAGAACAGCTATTGTTCAAATCACATCAGCGGATAAAGAATCAAATCCAACTGCACCCAACAGATGAAGATGCACAACCTGGAATTAAACTAACAGAAGTGAATATCAGATCTCGCTGTATTAATTTATGACATTATGCCGGCACTGTGTAAACAAAGATGCTAGAAAGAGCCAGAGAAAAGTCCCAAAGCTCAGGTCAAAGTACCCTCTTGGACTGTTTATCTTATGTTTGCGAGCCTTGTCAGTAGATCTGATTGCCTTGTCCCACTGTTAGCGTTTCTGTAACTTACCCACAGATTTTACAACTGAGCGTTAAAAGTGTAAAGTGCCAGTGTGTGTTAGCTGTGGTCTCTCTCAGTGCCATAAAACTGGAAAAGAGCTGCTGGGTCATTGAGAATATGATCTGGGCAGTTCTACCCCGATAAATGGACTGTCGCAGGGTTGTTTTTTTAAGGTACTTACCTATTGCCAGCCACTACAGCATCTCCAGATGTCACATCAGTATCTCCAGTCAGCATTTTGAATGTTGTTGTTTTGCCAGCGCCATTCACTCCCAAAAGACCAAAGCACTAAATAACAAAATGTATCACATTCTTTAGTATTTCCAACTTGCAAATCAGCAGGAGTATGAAATCTGAACTGATCCATGGAATGCAATCTAGTGTTATTGAACAACCTACCTCTCCGGGACGGATGCCAACACACAGTCTGTTCACTGCAGGCTTGTGCCTACCTGCATAAATCTAAATTGACAGGAAAATAAAAAATAAAAAAATCTTATTTCAAGACATCTACAGCAAAGAAAATCTTCTGATTTTTTTAGCTTAATGCTATTGGGGTGGGGTAACTTTAGAACCAAGACAAAATTAAAAAGAAAGACTAAGCATTCTACAAAGTCAGACATTTAGTTACATTAAATAAATTTTGCAATAACCCCTAAAACTACTAATTTTTCCGCATGCAGCCTTTTACTTTATATCTTTAGCACTAGGAGACAGACCTGATGGGACAAAGTATCTCTGACATATCAAACCAAAGTGGAACAATACAGAAAGAGAGTCTCAAGAATGATATTCCAGTTCTCTATTCATGAGATCCTAACAATGTGTGCAATCTTTGTATTTCTGTAGCTCAAGCTTGCATGCATTCTCACAGCATAACTCAGACACCTTCAATGTCTGGAAAGAAGATAAATTAGCAATAACTATAGCCCTCAATGTGAAAGAAACCAAATGGTTAACTTGAGATTGAAACTCACCTAGGGAAAAACCAGCATTGTAGAAGAAAAGAGTAGTAGTAGAAATGGACACTCAATAGATTTAACAGTCACGTTGGATGATGTGAGGTAAAAAAACCCACAAAACCTTAAGCAGTGAGGGTGGCACTGTCCTTGCTGGACTTCCTGTGGTTTGATTTCTAGTCAAATGTAATAGCCAAATAATATGTCAAGCCTTGACTTCTAAAAAGTTTATTATTTTCTAAGGCACAAGGTTGATTTTGAAAACAATACCCTCTGAATCCACAGCTGAAATACATTCTGAAAGAATAAATTTATGCTAGACTAATTTGTTTCATTCATCTCAAAATATTACCTTGGTCAGTTCTTGTAATTCTAAGATATGTGTTTTGTTCCCTCCATTCATAATTCTTTTTCTTTCTTCTGCAACATCCTCATCTTCACCAATAATAGGTGACATGGTATTCTCAGCAAACCTGGAAGAACCCAAGAGATTGATTGCAGAAACAATGAGATGCCCTGGGTGCAGTTAGAATAACAGTGTGAAACAATGGTTAATCAACTGCCAAAAATGTGACTGGTGGAAGCAGTGGGATTGTAACTTCACAATGTGACACTGGCTGGAGCATTCCTGCCACTGGGAGAATCCCTGACCTTTGAAAGTTAATCTCTAAAAACTAAAAAGGGAGGAAATGGCTTGCTCAAAAGAGCATGCCTTGTCAGTCATTGGTATGACATAACCTACCCCTCAGCCACAGCTTTTGCTATTTGGCTGCTCCTCAGTAGCTAATGGTAGTCCTTCTATAGATCTTTTAAGTAAACCTCCCTCTAAGACAATATTTTCATAATTGTACCAATTAGTACTCTTGTTGGCCATCTTGAACAGGAGTGAATGACCCACTCGCACCTGGCAGGTAGCTGCTTTCATTGAGATAGAGGCACATTCGTAAAGCAGACAGGGGAAGCTTGCAAAGTGTTCAGGCTGCCACTGTCCTGTGCAATGGACTAGAATTCCTGTCTTGGGATGTCAGGCTAGTACCTCATGCCAGTACTTGTGACACTACAAACTTTCCAAGTAATTTTATAATCTCACTATTGCAGTGTGTTAACCTAAAAAAAACCCCTACACTAAAGTCTCAATTTGAGAAAACTCGTTTCTTTAATAACATATTCTTAAATCCTGTTAAGATAATGCACATTTGTAAATCCTTTCTGGAACCAGGATATCAACAAATTAAGATGAAAACAGGTAAGTAAACAGAAAAAAAAACCAGGAACATTGGGAATAACAAAGTCACCCATCCTGTTAATAAATGAATATTAATACAGGCTTCCAGACATACCATCTTGTGGTAAACAATCGGTGTTGCATAAGGAGATTCAGAATGAAGAATGCAAACCCTTGAACAGCCATGGCAACCAGGTTCTTTCCAACAAAGTCCCATTGAAAAGGATTGGAAACATGCTCCTCACCTTTGGAGAAAGAGCACCAGAAAGCAAGGTGAAATACTGCTGAAACAAAACACTGCTCCTCAGAACAAAAAGTGTAATGATAATGGTTTAGGATGAAATTCTGTACTTTATTTGGTCATGGTCAGGCAATGTCTTCATTTTCCAGTGTCTTACAAAGATTCTTAAGAAAATACACTCCAAGCTCAACTGCTGCATGGGAGCAAAAATGAATATAAGCTCTGAATATGCACAACTTTGGATATCATAACATGAAATTTGCATGGATTATGTGAAACACATACATTTTCTGGATAAAAACAAATGAGTTCTGCTATAAGACTATTCTTTTACTAAGAAGTTGTCTGATATTAGACAGCCATATCCCAAGAGGATGCATTTGAAGAACAACAGCCACTTTAAGCATTAATATGAGGGCCCCCAAAGTATTCAAATGAAATGAAACAATATATCCTACTGTAATGATCTAAGGACTTCAGAACAAATGAGAAAAAAATCACCAGAATCTGACACTGAACAACTGGGTTCATTTCCAATACAGGCTACTGGTTGGGCCATAGAGTTCTGGCAGCTGTATCAGTAGCTGTAACTCGTTCAGTGAGGTTGAACTTTCACACTCCTTATCTACCTGATTATGTGAAAGGGAAGAAAAAGCCACTAATTTTCCAAGTTAAAACTTCCAACCATCTCATCCAAGGTTAGGACATGTGACACACATAACTTGTTGCGTATTGGCTCTTACTTACCAAACCTGGCATATACTTCAGTCACAGCTTGGTTCATGGCCAAGTCAATGAGTCCACGGCCCAGGCAAAAATGCGGGAAGACAATCAGCACATTTTTCAATATTTTATTAAATTTCAGCAAAGACTATAAGAAACAGAAACAACATAATAAGCAGTTGAAACCAGACTTCTTTAAGAAAACATAGCAACATGAGCAAAAAGTTCTTTGTCATGTCAGAGAAACTGGATGTTCTGTGTTCTTACAACTGAGAAAACAGTATTTATCGAGTTACACCCAATGCATCTGTAACCTAGAACACAGCACAGCAGAATGCTGGCATACACTGCACCAGGCAAGGTGTTTGTGAAAAACCATCAATGGCGAAAGAAATTAATCTTTGTAATGAAGTATTTATGTAGCAGAGGTAACATGTAATTCTGGTGTCAGCTATTAAAACCAGCAACTGTGACCAACAACAGAAAGTGGTATTTTTCTGTTGTAATATCTTTATTTGTAGCTGGAATATTTCCATAATCAGGACTGCCACAGTATTGAAAAGTACTAGTGTCTGGGCATAACTACACAGTAGACTTTGGTGCAATGTGGAGATACCCAAAACAGTGTAAGTGCCAGTAGTAGTCTAGCTGTACCAACACTGAATCCAGAGAAGGACAATTTTCCCTCTGGAGACACGATAGATATGGAAACATATTCTCAAAGATAACAATACTGGCCTACTGTCCCACAGACTGAATGGCGCTAGATTGAACCCTGCACTGTCAAGAAGCATGACTGAGAGCGGAGGAATACCAGGGACAGAAAGTATTGTAAAGTTGGCCCTTGAAACCATGAACTGAAGCAAGATCTGTTCCTCCTTCCCAACAAACAACAATGCGTGATCAGCACATGGTGTTTGAAAATGCACTATCAGCAATGATAGCTAATTGGATTGCTGTCAGATGTAGAAAGGGTGTCAGTCTCAACAGTCAGAGTATCAGCAGCTGTAGAGGCGGTAGTAGTAGTGCATACAAGCCAACAGTGTTTTATAGACATCTCTTAGCCTTTCTAAGAACTAATTTTGGCACTCACTGTCTGCTCTGTCTATTCTTGTACATTGTCACCTTCCTGGTGCTGTTAAACCATTTTTGGGAAATCCTCAAAATGTAGAATAAAATAAGCAGAACATCTCCTTTAACACAATGACTAGCAGGAGTAACTGTCTTTCCTTACTTAGTGGTGACTCTGATTTTCTACCATCTACCTCTTTCTGTGCAACCCAAGCTGCAGAAGCAAGCACAAAGTGCCATGTCCCCTCCTTCTCAGCTATGAAAGCATACAGAAGTTTGCTCATAGGGATGAAAAACATTGTCATTCCTTGTGTGTGTAGCCCAAGAAATCAATTGCCCTGAGTTGCTTCTCTGGCTTATTCTGCTCACTCGTCCCCTGCAGTTACTCAGCAATTTCTCCACTCATGTACTGTCAGAAAAAATGACCAGGTAGAGAAAGACAGTTACTGTTAGAGATGGTTATGCTTGGGCACCGTTTACACAACTCTTTAAAACCAGGTGTCAACAAAGACATTACTTACCGGGTTATTTTCAAATAACTCCAGGATGAATGTAATGGCACTGCTGTTGATCCCCACAAAGAGATTAATACAAGACAATGCAACGTAAGCAGTGCTAGGGACACTGAAGAAAGAAGCAGCAGGGTACATCATGGGAATTATTGCCCATCTGCATGCAAAAGATAGAAAAACTATGATCACAGGTTCTCAGTATTCTCATGTCAGTTGGCCTAATGAAAACACAAAACTGAGCTTTCTTCTCAACCCAAATGTAATGTAATGAAATGGTGTAATCTGTAACCAGAGATGCTACTACAGCATTCTTTCCCTGGTTACTAGATAAAAAGCTGTTTCTGCTTAGTCCTTTTTTTTTGCTGTTAAAATGCAGGGCCATAGAAACTGTTACAACTGAGAAAACTTAATGCTAGCAAGGCTATTATCATCCCAGGTATCCTTGCACATCTCACTGGATTGTACACCAGGAGGGAGAAACAAAGAAACGTTAGATAAAACAAATATGATATACTGCTTTGCTAGATACTATTCAGCCTTTGGAACTGTCCAAAGAAATCAGAAACTCTGTAAATTTTTATATTGTTTTCTGAATCCTCTACCATTGTTTTTTAGCTCCTGATTTGAAGCTTCCTGTGCCATGATTTCTGGGGCATAGCTAATGCACATGCTGCAGCACAAAAGTAGTATTCCTCTAGACTAAACTTACAATGCTTAGCAACAGTCAGTCTGACTCGGAAGAATTCAGTAATAACAACCTGAACCACTTAACAGGACAATACACATATAGTCTGAAAGAATCATCCTAAGTTTCCTGTTGTGACTGCAGCTGGACGCAAGGGCTAATATATGACTCTATGAAGTTACCTTCCTTTCTGTTTTTTATTTTGAGTAACAAATTATGAAATTATGATTGAAGTGACTGCCATGTGATTATATTTTTTTCTGAAAATTTCATCTTGGTGATGCTTTGAAATACGCAAAGCCATTTTAAATGTCCATCCACCCAGCTGTGAATTACTGTATTTAAAATATATGTAGAGCCACAGACAACTTAAAGGTAATACTATTGCACTTTAAAAAGATATAATGAAAAATTAAAACAAATAAAAAATTCTGTCAGAATGTTAAACATTGGGTATTTTACAGAGATTAAATGAGGATCAAATACCTGAAGGGAGGATGCCAGGGGGATGGGAGCAGTCTTTTTTCAGTGGTGCCCATTGATAGGACGAGGGGTAATGGGCACAAACTTGAACACAGGAAGTTCCATCTTAACATGAGGAGGAACTTCTTTACTTTGAGGGTGGTGGAGCACTGGAACAGGCTGCCCAGAGAGGTTGTGGAGTCTCCCACTCTGGAGACATTCAAAACCCGCCTGGACGCTGTCCTGTGCAACCTGTTGTAGGTGACCCTGCTCTGGCGGGGGGGTTGGACTAGATGATCTCCAGAGGTCCCTTCCAACCCTGACTATTCTGTGATTCTGTGATCATGCTTTGCCTTTTCTCAGGATTTTCATTCAATGAACATGAAAGGTTAGTTTCTTTCTTTAACTGTAGAAATACATCTGGTCGATCATTTTGCCTAGACTACATCAGCTGCGTGGCTATCAGGAATATGATTTTATAGATAAAACAATATGATCACTAATTAAATGAGAGAAAGTGAATTTCAGTCAGCCTTATAAAATGCTATTTTGCCAACACAAATACTCATTTTAAGTGCCGAAGACTCAGTACTCTTTGCCCTTGGGTTAAATGCTGAAACTTATTTTAGTATTGGCTGTCAACGAGGCAAATGAACAGCCACTAAATTCCTACACAAGGTACATATCAGAAAGCAGCAAACTGAACAAGTTTTCCTGTAAGGATCACATTTAATGCTTAAAAATGTAAGGCAGTGACAAAAAAAAAAAATTCTCCTTTACAGCATGTCGCCAGATAGAGTGTGTAAATATCCTGGAGCAGGGACAGAATCCAGTTCCAACCTGTGTTGTAACTACTCTGTTTTATTCTTTAAAGCTGAATTTCACTAAGTACTGAGCTCAATAACATGAAATCATTTCCATAGGAAATACAGGGCCCCACATGCAGTAATAACCTTGAACACTCACCCATATAGAAGCAGCAAGGCAACAAGCACAGGGAGGTTAGTCGGAGAAGTGTATGCTTTCTTGTTGAATCCAGCGAATATAACCACAACCATTCCAGCACTCAGAGCATAATTCACCTGCCACATCATAGGGTGAAGATCAGTGTGTAAGACCTGAGAAGGTCTGCAAACATATCCAGATCCTACACATTATTCCAAAAGGATTTTGTATTGTGGAATACCGGAATTTATGAGCTAGACTAGTCACACTCAAGCTTTTGGATCAATGGGTCTCTGGTAGCACTTGACATTTTTCTGAGACATCTTTTATCAGACTGTTCATCAAAAATATAATATACATTGTTGTTTCTTAGATTATGGTTTGGAAGGAAATTATTTCATGGTCCTGCTGGCAGGCTGCTCACAGAAAGAGGTCATGGGTATGCAAGGAAAGTGCAGTTTCTGGTGATGTAAAGGCTATGTAGGAGGGAAATAGCTAGTTACCTGAGCCACATTCCTGGGAGGCGGCTAAAGTGAGTATGCTTGGCCACTGCTCTTCTCAATTTCTCTGCTCAGTATTAGTAGCGCTAATCTACTGCAATGCACAGAGCTTCCATGCAGAATGGAAGGTGGAGTTTCACAGAACTGTTAATACCAATTAATACCTTTGCATCATGCTGTCAAGGGCCACAGCCAAGCAGAATTCCTGTCGAGGTAGCTGCTGGGAGGCTGCTGTGACCAGCAGGAAACAAGAACCCAGAGACCTGTTTCTTTTTCCTCATTTACTAAGTTAATGCCTTGCTTTACCCTCTCCTGAAAGAGCACCTTCCAAAGCTCAGAGTTTTGGGCTTTTCAATTATTTCAATTTTTTTTTCTTTTTCTTTTTTTTTTTATTTTTTTCAATTCCATGTTCGTGCTTTTCTTATTGCATAAGCCCTTGGCCACTCTTTGCTGAGAAGGCATGGCTAGAAAACAAACCCCTTTCTGTGCCTCAACCAGGCAGTTTGTGACAAAGTGGCCTGAGGGGTAACGGGAGGGTAGCAGAGCCCTGTCTAAGCAAGTCTGGGCCTGTGGTCTAAATCCTTTTGGAACAACACAGTGAACATGATTCAGTGATCTAAACAAGTACATCTATGTCATTTTAGACACTCTAGAGTATTTTGTCTGGCCTCCAGCAGCCTGGGAATCTCCCACTCAGATTTCTTGAATATCTTGTAATGTATTACGGTTCTTTGAGAGGGCAGGAGTGACTAGCATCAGGCAACTGGGCTTTCCCCTGCTATGGTAAGTTGTACTTCATTATACTTTCAGTTGTAAGGACTGCAAACCCTAAGATTACAATAAGTTCAGCTTCATTAGTTGAATAATGAGCTGTGCACTTGACAATTTCTACATCTGTAATTAGTTAGGAGGTCAGATCCTTAACACGCTCTCTGAGAAACACTTAAAAAAGTGAATGTTTTGCAATGCTCAGAATCACCTTCACTCAATTCACAGATTAGTCCCCAGTTCATGCAAACCCAGGAATAATTGCAGGCTATGAAATAACAGCAGTTACTCACTATGTCCCACATGAAGTTAGTTAGCCAGTAGATCACAGGGCTCACACCGCTGACAAACTGTAGATGCTTGGCTTTTGTTACACGTTCTTGAATAAGGTATAAAACAAAACTAGCTGGTATGAAGGACATAGCAAAAATCACACAGATAGCAACAACAGCATCCACTGAAGTGGTCAACCTAAAACAGAGCACAAGAAGGGACCGTGAGCAAGTGAATGGACTCAACACAACACTATATTAGCATCTGGGGAATCTGGAGGGATTTTTAAGATCTAGAAGTAGCAAGGTTATTCTGTAAGTAAAAGACTTTTCCAATTTCAAAATGTGCTAGTTTATTTTCCCAAGTTGTGTTGCAGACTGTAACTGACAAATATGGATGTTGGTGACACCATTGCCTGATTTTTTACTTGTTTTCATTTTCTGGAACAGTTAAACTCCAATGTATATTTCAGTTTGACAGCCTTTCCTGTATGGTGTGTCCCAAACTAGACATTAAGGCACAATAGTCAGAGTGCTCTGGGAGCTGGGAAAAGAGGGACTCAGAGGCAAGTTGTAGACAGTGAGATGAAGAGCAGATCTTGCCTCTGTGCTAAGGCAGAAGTTTTCAGTTTCACTGACTTCTGAACTTAATAGGAGACATGAGTGGGAAGTAATTTCTTCTTAGGGGTGTCTTTTTTCAAGAAATTTAGGCTTTTAGATTCTGCAGTACACCAACCCTACTACACGCCATTGAAAATCTACCTGTGTGAAAATCTACCTTGGCACCAAGATGGAGGTTGTTGACTACTGCCAACCTGTAGTCAATTAAGGACAATTTCCAATTCCTTTTTTGATTATGATATCTGTGTTATTTCACAACTAGATCTATTGGCCTTGTCGTATGGACAAAGACTTCAGGATCTTTGTGCTTGAGAATCAGCAGAAACGTAATCATGTATAACCAATAGTCATAGCACCCTACACGGGATGGGAATGAACTCTTACAGGAATATAATGAGACAGAAAAGAATAGATTGTATATCTAATTCTTGATTAGAATGAAACTTCAGGAAAAGGCCTCAACGTTCTGTCAATTGAAGTATTTCTCATCAGAGTGTGAGTACACTGGAGGTGGTAAGCTGCCAGGAGAGGGAGGGGTAAAAGCCAGCGGCAGAGCACAGGCAGACTTACACAGTGACTTCAGAGAGTTGCTCCTTAGTGAGGTTCAGAGGATGGTTTACAGCAGTGATCCCATATTCCTCAGCAGCTTGGCCAGTCCGCAGGTTGGCTCTAAGGATTGCATTATTGGCTACATTAAGGAAACTAACCATAGCATGCCAGCCTTTATTGTTAAACCACACCTAAAAAAGTCAGAAAGCACAGATTCATTTAAGAATCCTTCACTAATAACCCTGAGTTGTAGGAGAAAACTTGGCTGCCTTTTATCTACTTTGGTGGGGAAGAATCTAATACCAGGGATTCATTGCTCCTAGGCACAGTCCAGCGGGAGGAGCTCACATACTATGCTTTTAAAAGGGTTGGACAAGGTTGTCAAGGGATTTTACAGAAGCGCATTTTAAAATTTAGCTGAATGTGTCCTACTCAGAAGTATTGAGGACAGCAAGAAGTACTAAGAACATGGTTAAAAAAATCTCACATTAGAAATAACTTTGCATTAACACTGTGTCCCATATTACTTATAAGTATAGTATTTCAGCTCTTCTTGATCTGAGAATGCCACTAGAAATATTCTCACAATTTGAAGTCTGTGTCAAGAAAGACTGTGAGTTAGCAGACTACTTCCAGCATATACCTTAATATTATCTTCAGTTTCCATGTATTTAAGAAAATTAGAAATTTCTTTAGCAGCAGCCAGTGAAGTTTGTCCCTAAAATAAAAAAGAAAAGGCTAAAGATCAGCTGTCACGGTGAAATCTGATGCTGTAGGTTTTCAGCTTCATAATAATTCTTTAGTAAAGGGACAAAAAAACCATAAAAATCTTGCTTACTCCTGTCACATTCATCATTCGGCCAAGATCACTTAAAAAATTGACAACTTGATCTCCAGAAACATGAAGGACTGGGAGCTTTCCTCCTATAGAAATTCCTCCATATCTAACAAAGAGAACAGTATCATCAGTCACTTGTAGCACAGACCCAAAACTCTGTACATTGATGGAAATACTAAAGATCCACTTAATGTAAGTTTGATTTCTATACATCATATAAATAATGTATAACGATCTCCATTCTTTTTCCAACAAGTTGTTTTAGATCTTCATAGGACTTACAGATAATAGAAGTTCTATCAGTTTCTGAGGGGTTCATATCAGGATCCTGAGAAAATTATTATTTAGATAGAAGATTTGGAGAAAACAGTTATTTCTGCAGTGCAAAATCTTTAAATCAAGATAATTGACATATGACTCTTTGAACAGCATGGAGGACCGAGGACAGCATGGACCTTAGTTAAAATATCTGTTGCCCTGATAGGAGCAGGTATTCACCAATGCTGGTGCCAGCCAATACTCCATAATGATAAATACTATTGCATGAGATGAACCGAAGTCTAATCCCATAGAAAGCAATGTTTGCACAGGAACAAGCAGATATTCTGTGAAGGAAGCCAGCCATCCAGCTGCTACCTTTGAAGTGAATTCCTACTGCTGATGAAATACTAAATAAGTGTGTTCTTCAGGCTAATCAGTCACCTTTCTAAGCTTGGTATCTGCAGAGTAGACATCACACTGGGGTTAGCTGATGCCTCTATGCAAGCATGGAGCACAATCTGTTTTTTAACATGATCAGAGTAGGGATGAAGAGTTGTGGTTGTTACTTCTGTACTTGATAGGCTGGTGCCTAGGCTTCACCTTACCCAGGTCCTCTATTCGGAGGGTCCATATTTTTCTGCTGCAGTGTGAAAGAGCTGTGTCAGGGCACTATCGCAATGTAGTGCAGTATTGTATTGTAACTTTCCATCACTCAGATCCCATTAGTTTGACTCTTCTGGACAATAAAACTGTGATAGATCCATTGTGTGCCTCCGGCCTTCACCCTTTTGGGGGTAGTCCAAACAAATATAACCCCTTGTCTTTATAAAACCCTTGTTGAGCCCCAACCTATTTCCCGCTTAAGCCAGCTGTTTGTTCTATATTATCTGCCACAATTCCCCTTGTCCATTCAGAGAAACATTGTGAGGATCCACAGGTAAACAGAAATTCATTGTTCCTTTATTTACCACCATAATCTGTGAATTGGTTTCTTACCTTTGCTCATTGACCCAGTATTTGCTCTTCAAGCTGAAACAGACAAACAGAATCCTCTCTTAATGCACGGAATCAAAGTCAATGGTATTGTCAGTCTTACATGGAAATTAAAGGTGAATTCCTATGCTTTGCAGATCTCCAGTTTCCCCTAGACAGTTTTTTTGTTTGTTTGGGGTGGGATTTTTTGTTGTTTGGGTTTTTTTGCTGTTGTTTTGTTTTATTAGCTTTATTTTTTAATTCTGCTGATTACTTTGAGTTGTGGTGTTGTCAAGACTTTTGGTCTTCCCTGCAGTGGGTTTTTGTGTTTTTGTTTTGTTTTGTTTTCTGGCATGATTCATCTCCAGCTCATACAGAGATAAGCAAGATTTCTGAAGTGACATATACTGGCTCTATCCTAAATCCATCATTAATCGATTTTAAAAGATGTATCTAAAGCAATTATGACGTGCTAAGAGGAATCAGTCAAGGCAGCCAGCACATAGCTAATATAATGGGAATTTCAAGCGCTCTGATGGGAATTGAAAAGTAGCAAGGCCTGAATCAGAAATAATAGGTCATGGACACTGCACAGATAATTACCATGCACGACACTCATGCAAGCTGAGGAGCTATCAGTAGGGTAGATGTAACATTGTCCTTTGGCTCTGTAGGACTTCTGGGAAGCAACTGATAACTCAGGCAGATGGTCATGCTGCTGTGGCTACAGTTCTTCGGGGACACAAACTGGTATCTCTGCAAGGCAGTTCACCGTGCTGTGCAGAGTCACTGGTTTTCTCACCATTAACACAGTTACCATTAACACGGCATTCCATCAACATTGAAACTTAGCTCTGTCTATAAAGGAGTACCCAATTATACAAACAGGTGTAATTAAAACAATTTAACTCCCCTAAAATGAGTATCTCCTCTTCTTACATCAGGAATATGGACATGATGCTCAAGTCTACACAATACTGTGGCACATCAGGTGCTGTGTTATTATTAAATGAGAATTTCATGGCCAGGTACAAAATACTGCATATGAAAAACAAAGGAGGATTCATCCCTACCTCCCTTTTATCAAAGTGGGATATGTTTTCACCAGAAAATCTGAAATATTTCTGTGTGTCAGATCTTGAAGAATTTCTGTGCTGTGCTGCACTCTCTGGAAAGAAAAGAAAACCTAATCAGTTGCAGTAATCTTTACAATCTCTAAAGCTATTGAGTAAGCGTTTGTCAGGAAAAGAGCAAAAGTAGCTTTGGTTCAGAGGAATTGCTCAGGTTCATAGTATCACTGAAATGAGAGTGGGTCATTCATTTTCTAGCCTAAACATCCTTACTTTACTAAGATTTCAGAAGAAATCATCAAATCACAGAAGTCTCTGATGCCTGACACAAAACAGTTGCACTTCACTCTGAAACTTGACCTAAGTTATTTGGAACAAAGGCCAGGGTTGCTCAAGGCTTTTTTTTTTTTTTTTTCCCACTGTGAAAGAAGGAAACTTTTCAAATAAATTGAGGTCACACTGAAGATAAGGTAGTTTTCTATGATTTAGCAAGTTGAAGTAAAAATTAATAGAAAAACTTCACCTACACTAGCATGTTAGATTCTTCAAATGAAAATTGCTATTTTTTTGTAATGAAAATGATGCCACCTGACGCCTTCGTGAGTCTTCTGCACATACAGGGTCTCTGTGAAACGCAAGACCTCAAACTTGCTGAGTTTATCGCAAGGTAGAATATACTTAAAAAGGTTCCCGGGCAGTTTCAGAAGGCAAAGCTTGCAACCTGAAACGACCTAATAGTGACCCAGAAAGTAAGTCTAATGAATTTTCCAGAAGTTCCTACATTTGTCCACAGAGAGGCAGTACTGGATGACACAGAAGATACATTACAGATGTCTAGCTGATTCTAGACAACACACAGGTAGCATCCTCATAGTGCCTTCATTAAATGAGCTGTCTGTGCTCAGACATCACAATTATTTACATACTATTGTTTCCCTGGAGACTAAAATGTGATTTGTTTCTTCCTGACAAGTTATACAAAATTATCATATCCTGCGAAATTATCAGGATAATATTATAACAAATACATTTCCCTTAGAGGACTAGAATCCCCACTAACAAAAAAGTTAATTTTGCATTCTACTTGAATTTGAAGTTTTAGACATTTCCTCTCAAATACACTAGCATGCCATTAGCAAAACTCAACTTTGGCTGTCTGTTGGACAGGGATTACTTAGCAATCAGAAATAACTTGGGATGCTGTGAATCAAATCAGAATATAACCTCTTTATTAATTTATTTTTTTATTTCAGGAATTCTACAGATACTTAAAACAAATTTGCTTTGTTGTTTTGTGAAAAGTGACAGGGAAACCAAAGCAAGCTGATTCAGTATTTTTAAGAGATCGTGTCGTGGATTTGGATTCAGAAATTGATTAAGCTTGTGACATTAGTGTTAAAACTAGAACTATTTCAGTCATTTAGCTAATGTGTGCAGCTTGACAAACAGCAATATTAAAGTTGAATGTTGTGCATGGTGAGACATTAAGTTAGTGAGCTATTGCTCTGAGAGTGGCTGTAGTTCCGTTTTCTTTAACTTGTCAGAAAACCATTTCGAAAATGTAAACACTAACAGGCTATAATTTTCCTTTGCTCTTCAAAAGAGCAAGCGCATTTTATAAAGGGCACTACTAAGATTATTCATTGATAGGAACAGGTGGGAATGTAGCTCTCATTTCTTCTCCATACAGCATCAGCGGTTATTAAATTACTCATCTTCATGCACATGCATACAAATATTCATTTTGCTAGTTTAGAACTTTCTTTATAGAAATGGAACCAAAAGACATGTAAAAAAGTAATTATTTGGGGTTGACTCAATATTAATTTTTCCAGTTTTCATGACATGACCCCACGCCATGATTTTCAACATGACATTTTTTGTTTCTTTCTCTTCTTCTTTCTCCCTCCTTCTCTTCCCTTCTTTAAAGAAAGGAAATCTTCTAAATAGAATTGTGCTTTGAGGCAAGAAAAAAATATTAAATTATTTGATGAATTGTTAATTTTTATGATTTTCTTCTATAGGAAAAGTTTGCAATTTGGATGAAAACAATAATTAGATTTTATTTAAGTGTACAAGCTTTTCCTCTGAAAACTGATTTCCAGATTCCAGCAATTCTTGCTCCCTTAAAAAAGTGAACTCAATTCCTTCAATATATATTGGCATGGAAAGGTACTTACACACCAGTCCCTTTCCAGCACTTGCCACAAAACTTTTACACAAAGATTTGTGTCACAGGGACACTACCTGTGGGGGCGGGAGGCCTCCTGCACCTGCAGGGCATTCTGGCAGCATAGTGAGTTTCTTGTGAGTACTGCACTTGCAGGAAGGTGAAGGATTCTCAGGACTCCACTTCTGGCTCAGCAGGAGGCTGCTTAGGTTAGGATGAACAGCAGGTGTGTTCCAGGCAGTTGGCATATTATTGCATGGGTAGTTCCTGTGTAGAGGAACAGATGTCTTAAGCTGTGCAGAGATACAGTTCGTGAGAGCTCACAAATCCACAAAATCACAGCGCTCTCAGCAGACATTCTCCTCTCAGCCCTTATCCAGTGAGTTATGAACAATAAGAACATTTTAGAGTATTTGGCAAACATGAATAAATATAATCTCTCCCCACATCTCTGCCAAGTTTACTGTCCTCAGTTTTCAGATAGGACACTGAAGGAACAAGGGAACTGCGTTTAACCCATTAGTATATATGAAATCTGCAGCAGACACATATCTTTTTGTGAAGAAACTATCCTTTTCCTTGCGCATGCAGTATCTTTTCTCTCTTTATTTTTTAAAGTTTCCTCTTTGTTCCTGCTGAACCAGGCAGAGGAGATGAAGGGGAAAAGAGATGAGAGGACAGCCAGAAGAATCAAATTGCTGGATATGATGACTGGGTGAGAGGCAGGAGAAAAGGAACAAATGGCAAAACATAGCATGCCACTGACAAATGCCTTCAAAGCAGGACTCAGAGGCAGGGTGAGTGGGTAGGACAACAGATGTTAAAGTAAAAGCCCTACTAACGTTGTCCTCCAGAGTGAGAATAGCTTCAATTCATAGAGACTGTCCTATTGCTACTTCACAATCTCAGCAATTGCTGAAGCTATTGCTTCCAAACACACCAGTGGGAACAGGAGGAATCTGAGGGGACTCACACATGGAAAGTGCCAGGGAAGCTGTGAAGATTTGGGTCTGAGCCCACTGGCCTACTGACATACATTTCAAGGTTGCTTAATTCTCAATAGAGGGCTACATGAGCTGGCTTCCAGCTAGTCACATTGAGCACTGTGAATCATTCTTAATCCAGTGGCATTGTTGCCTTGCTCTTTGTTACTTTTGACCTGATATCAGATATTATTGCCAACAGTATAACTGAAGCATTGGCTCTAGTGAAAAGTCAAGCCAATTAATTCTTGTTTCACTATTCAAGTTCCACTAGTAATAGCATGCTAGAATCTCGTTCAAGAGAGATTAGCTAGCAACTTACGGAAGAGGCTGGTTCTTCATGCAGCGATTTCCAAATCCTGGTTTATTCAAGAAAGCATCAGTGAGGGAGATCATCTGCTCACTGCCAGGACGCTCATTGCTAAGGGAATAAGACAGGACTTTCTCTATGAAAATTGTTTTCAAAATGTTGTACTGGAATACACATAGCAACTGGTGAAGGACAGTCATATGGCAGAACCAATTGCCTGCCTCAAAATGCTGATAATTCAATTATTTTTGTTAGTTATGCAAAAACCCAGAACCTTCCAAGATGGTTAACAGGCTAAAGCAATGATTCTTTTCTCCTAATATTAAAGCATGGCTTCTGACATAGTCCTATAGCAACATTCTCCAAAAAATCTTGAATCCACATTTCAACCCTCTCAGCTCTGTCACACTCAGTAATCAGAAGATGAAAAACATATTCTGCATTTTCACTAGCTCAAGCCAAAGAGACAATGCTGTTAATAGTGAAGTGTTTGCAACTAACAACCTGATAACATTAGACTACAGAATATTGCTAGTGCCAAGTATTATACAAGTATCAATACCGAACTCTGCTCCATATGCTACCACATGTAAATTAAAGTTTCATATGAATTTTCAGTATGAAACTCAAGGAAAATGCTTCAAAATTATTGCCTTAATTTTCACTGCTTTATGCTAGTTGCAATCTAGTCTAGGACTTAAACATTGTTTATAAATTTTCTCTTCATTGCACGTTTTGACTTGGTGAAAGTTCGGCTTTGGAATACGTGGACGTGAAGGTGAAGCAAGTGTTCAGGACAGACAGAGGAACTGTGCAGTGACCTGGAGAGAACAGAACTGAAGCTTCTGTGAAGAATGAAAGGAGACAAAGTGCTAGTAGACAAAAAAAAAAATAAATAATATTCAGACCCAGCCAAAGGATACTGTGTGGGGAGAAACTGCTAAGCAGCATTAATAAAACCTGAGTCTCTGCTTTCATCTTGTTTCCATAACTTTGCCCAAATACTGTACTAATAATAAATAAATTTACCACAGGTCAGCAGATAGGCTTGAATCTCATTGTTCTCCAAGCTTATGAATATAGGGGTAGTTCAATGGCATATTGTCAGTCAGATTTCTTACCGTCTTGGATCTCCTGTTAGGCTGTATATGAACTTTGTTAAGCGTTGAGGTCATGAGTTCAGGTAGGAAGAGGAGAGTACCAAAGACAGCGAAATATTTGATACTGGGATTGATTAGACATACTAGCAGCTGTATTCTCCACTCACACCAATTTCATGCTATTTTAAATCTGCTAAGTCCAGTGGAGTTAATCCTTTTTCATACCAGATGGAGTGAGAAAGGCCCAGTAACACAGGGCCCCATGATCCTAAACACTAGGGAGAAAAGGGTGTATATATGACAGATGTACTTTACTCAGTGATTCCTCTTACCTGAAGAAAGTAAACTGTTGTCCATAGATCCAAGGGTGTAAGGTTAAGGCGGGATATTCTCCAAACGGAGGAATAATGACTGTAAGTATTAAAGACAGCAACACAAAACTAGCAGGGAGAACAATCTGCAGGGAACACGAAAACATCACACTAAGTTACTAGATATATGTTGTAGAGTGACACTGTACACACCTCATAATATATATAAAAACAAAAGAGGGACAGCAGGAACACACAGATCAGATCTGGTTTAGCTCCTGGACACCAACAATTTAATTTCCAATGCTTTCAGTTAAGATTCTGGTTGTCATGGAACTTTATTTTGTTAAAAATAAAATGCTGGGCTAGTAGTGACTGAATTGTGAACTTGGTGTCGGTGATAGACTCTAGGCAGAAAGAAAGAGAATAAGAGACAGAAGAGTTGGAATCATAATTAGAACAGTTAGGGACACTGTTACCCATTTGCAGCACCTCTGTTGCTTTGCATAGAGACATTGTTGGGAAAGACAGCATTGAGAATGTTGCAGGAAAGAGTCAAGAACAGCAAAATAAGTCAATACCTGGGCTAGGAAGTCCTTGTGGCTGCGGGAGGCATGGTGAAACCGTTTGATGAGCAGTGCTTTGATCTGCTGATGTACGAGCTGAAAACCTTTATACTGTCGGGACCCTTTGCCTTCATTTTGATCTCCTGCTATGCCTACTGCCATTCGAGAAGTGTCATTAGTTTTCAGTGCGGTTTGTTCAGCTGGTTTGTTCTCAGTAGAAGTTTTGCCAAGAGCAGAACCATTTTCTTGAGTGTCTCCTAGTTTAAGATGAAAAGGGGCAGAGAAGACACTTTATTCTCCATACCTGAAGGTAGCACAAACATTTTAATGAGCTCCAGATTTTACCAGCTGTATATATCACATCACCAACTTGCTTTAGTTACAATGGTTGCACTGTGACTGTATCTAGTGGCATCATGTATGTTAACAATCTCCTTTTACTCAGTAGGATAAACAAGTTAATCATAGATGTAGTTTATGGACTAATAGTCAGCAAAGTACTTTTTATAAAACTCCTAAAACCATTGACATATGGGGGCTTGACTTTTATTTACATAGTTAAGAACCTCATCCAATCTAAATAAAGGTCTTTCTGCTGACTTCATCTTGTTTCTCAGATATCACGTCAGGCCCTAAAAACAGATATTTGCTGACCAAATTTATTTTGGCAAGAGCACCATACAAAGACTGAAAGTTCTGAGGCTCTTCTTCACTTGGCGTTCAGAATACTGAGCAGTCCCAAGAAAAGTTTATCAAATACTGATCCATGGATCTATACCTGCTTTTTGCATTCCAGGGTCAGCTTCTGCTGTGACCTTTAGGAAAACCTGCCAGAGGCAAATACATCTCCTGGTTAGGAATAGAACAGGTACAATAACCTGACCTCTGGAACACAATACATCATCCTTTAATGTAACAGAAAAAAAAAATTAGATACCTTTTCAGTACTCCTGCTTGTTACACAATCAGAGCTCTCTTATGAAATATCTCAGAAAATAAAGAAAGGAACAAGCTAACATACACAGACAGACAGATAGATTTCAGGCTAATGAGTCATGCTGCACAAGGCTAACATGAAGTAAGGCTTGGATCCTTTCCTTATGCCCATCCCAAAGGACTTCCTGAGCGTGCCACCACATATGTGACTGGATTTTGAAGGGGATATTAGGAATTAGTAAGATTACATATTTAAGAACAGGAACTGTCTCAGAAAACATTTTGGAGACTGATGACAAGATCATCAGATATTTCAATCTCTCCGTTACCTCTTCAAGTGGTGTGTCTGAAACTCCAAAACTGCTGAGTCCCAGGTCATCCAATGTTTCCTCCAGTTCTCTGAAGAGACTGGCATAAGATCGCTGTTTAAAGTGTTTATTGGGCAAAAGGTAAATGAGTTCCTGACCAATGCTTTCAATTAATTTTGCTTCTGGGATATGATGATGAATTACTTCTGCTAGCTCATTCAGATCTCCTGTGAAAAGTCAAAACAGTGTTCAAAGAATGAATATTTAACCATGCTAAGCATGATTTCAAAAGCTGTTGTTTGCACTATACAAAAGGGGACTGCTCTATTACATAACCCAAAGACATCTCAGTTAATTCTGTACTAGGCTGGGCTATGTTGCTAATTGTGCTCTGAACCTAGGTAGCAGGAAACTATTTCAGGTCTGTTAATAAAGCACAAAATCTTCAGGAATATCTACTTAGGTTCTCCTATGTAGAAAAGCCAAAATGACCTTTTTTTTTCTGAGAAAGCCAGTTTCCTTTGTTCTAGATATGTTTCAGTTTCCATTAAGAAATTACACATTTTGGTGCAAAGTAGTTCAAAACTCAGTCTATGCTTCTAAAGCACACAAACTTCCAGTTCATCATCTGTACCTGAGACCACATACACATCAAAAAGGGGTAACAGTAAGCAAAACCACAAAGAAACCTTATAAAATTCATGTTACAATACAATACAGATATCAGACACAAGTACTGAAGAAGTGGGCCTCAGCAGCATGGATTTGTAAGATGAGACTGCAGCATAACAGGAGACATAGCTATACGCTGGAATGCGGAACCATCCCACCTCTTACCATCCAGTTCCTGCTCTGGAGCCCCTTCTTTGTCCCTGTGTGCACAGCTGGAGCAGGAGCAGGAGCACTGAGATCCACA
This sequence comes from Ibidorhyncha struthersii, assembly GCA_013398815.1. Taxonomy (NCBI): domain Eukaryota; kingdom Metazoa; phylum Chordata; class Aves; order Charadriiformes; family Charadriidae; genus Ibidorhyncha; species Ibidorhyncha struthersii. The sequence goes on from VZSZ01007133.1 coordinate 497,666, forward strand.
GCTACAAAGCGACTAGCACAACAAGTAACAGATAAAGATGAAAGTGCTTCAGATACATGCAAAAGAGGATGTAAGCGTTGTCAGCCTTTGAACGGCTTGAGTCAGTGAAAAATATGTCCTATCTGGAGCATCTTGAACATATAATACTGAAAGTCGTCTGAGGACTGGATTAAGCAATGCAGAAAACATAAAACCACCTGCACAAAGCATATCTGTCAGTTCTAAATTGCATGCAGAATACCTAGGGAAATGCGATCAGCAGTGGCCACGAGTATACAGATCATGTTGCTACTAAGACTGGAAACACTACTAACAGCAGAAAGAATCCAGATCCCTACTTCTCAAGCTATGCAAGGCTGATTTAGCTATAGATAAATGTAGGCTCTTCTGGGGTCTGAGTTAGTTACTACACTACACTGTGTTTACAACCAGTGTACTGCAAAAGAGAGTATCAGAAAGACTTGTATATGGACAAAGGCAACTTGATTGGTAAAAGTTTAGACATACTCAACTGGTGAGAGTGAACGAAAGACCACTGGGGGCTTCATATCCACCTATTATTTTCACTTCTCTGGCTGAATATGTATTTAAAAAAACAGAAGATTTTTACAGACAGGCTCACATACCCATATATTTTCATGAGATTTTCATGTCATCAAATTTTCTCATTGCTTTCTTCATTTGGAAGCCAGTTTTTTACCCAGCCCCAAGCAGCCCTTAACTGCTTTCTACCTTGGTCCACTGCATGAATATGTGAAAGTACTTTTCAGATTACATATGCAGGGAGGGAGCTACGTACTTACTGTAGCCCTTCCAATTCTGGTGTTTTTCATCTTGCGAACAAGAGTGAGATAGAAGCCAGACCCAAAGCAGTTCTTTAGGAATACAGGAGAGCCTGAGCAGAAGAGTTTCCCTTGGGATATGATGGCTACTCTGTCTCCAAGGATGTCTGCCTCATCCATGTGATGGGTTGAAAGGATAATGGTTCTGCCTAGAAGGAACAAGGAGGGATGTTTAAGGCATGGACTCTCTCTGGAACTCAAGACTCTGCTTATTTTTGGCATTTAGTGCAGGGTTTTCTCTGCACCAGAGTCAGGTCCCAGGTTTGCCACATCCATAGGTACCTGTTAAAAGAAACTTGTTTGCTTGTATTCATATCACACTGCTCACGACAGTTTATACCAGGCACATGCTGCATCTATGACAGGGTTTTTAAAACAAACCTAAAACTATTTCCACTCTCAAACCTGTTACCTGAGCGATACTTCAGCAGAAGATCCCAGATAGATCGCCTGGAATACGGATCAACTCCAGAAGTGGGCTCATCCAAGACTACCACTTTTGCTTCACCCACGAAAGCAATGGCAACAGACAGTTTCCTTTGCATTCCACCTGCCAGGACAGACACATCCAGGAGTCTGAGATGAGTTACCTAAGTGGCAGGGATGTAACTAACACTACTTTTCAGTGTGAGGATAAACTGATACAAGTAAAACAAACCCATCCTCAGACAAATATTTCTGCAAAGTTAAATCAATAGTCACATCTTTATTCTGAAGTTCAGAACAGCTTGTTCAAAAATCTTTTAAATATATTTTTCATCTATGTATGGCATTTTCTTCTTCTTGTCAGAAGCAAAAGCAGGAAGAGATGAGAATTTCATGTTCTCACATGAAACTAGCCAACTTTTACAGTTGCAATCAGGACAAAGTAGTATAAGAACACCCGGCTATTTATTCAAATCACCTTTTGAATCTGAAAGTGAAACGTGTTCAGATACACTATGTGCCTTTGTACCTTTAGAATGAAAGAAATTACTCCTACCAAATAATACAGTACTGTAGAGTACTGATCCAAGCAGTGGAGCAGCATGATAGTATATTTCATTTACCTTGAAATAATAGAACATTGTATTTTGTTTTATTACTATGTTGACAGTTTTTTTTATATACCAATTTAGAAATAACAACTTTAAGTATATCTGAATTTGTTGTATATTTATAAGAAACAGAAGCTTTAGGGACAGGTTGTGTCAGCTTTGCTATTTGTACAGTCCCATTAGTCTCATTTACAGACATGGTTTTGTGGTGGTTTTGGCGGTGTTAGGTTGATGGTTGGACTTGATCTTAAAGGTCCATTCCAATCTAGAGGATTCTATGATTTACTCTTCGAGAGTAAAGACCTCCTCAGTGCACAGTGATGTGTCAAAATATGGCCTCAAACATGTAATTCAAACAATAATTACCCAAAGACAAAGAAAAGGCAGCAGAAAAAACATCTTAGAACAATCCTGTGGGCACCTGACAAATTCTGAGCCTCTTCATTTCTTTTATGGGCGAGGCCCATGTCTTCTATCATTGTTTCCATCTCTTGCTCAGCTTCATCCCTGGATCTCCCTTTCAGTTGAGAATAAAACAAGATGTGCTCTGCTACAGTAAGGCTGTGAAATCAGACAGAAAGGCACCAAGGCAATTCAAATGATTAAGCAGATTTTTTCCCAAGTAGCAATAAATTCACCCTAGCTTTATCTTGCTAAAGAAAGAGGGGCTGCTTTATCCTAAATCTGGATCACAGATCTTTGGGATAAACACACTTCACTCAGATGTCATAAGATCTTTCTCTGCCTCTTCAAAGCAGAACCTGCTAGTAAAGGAACAGGTATAGCAGGCATCAAGCTATACATTTATGGGAATAAAATGCGAGCTAATGCACATAGGTGCATTAAGGAAGAGTCTGCTGTTGAGATGAACACAAACTGATGGCAGTGAAGCTGGAAATCACCTGAGAAGGTAGGAAATGGTTGACGGTAGTGCCAAATGGGTGTAAAAATATCCTGCTACTGCACTGTCGGCTCAGATTTTTTTTGCTTTAGGAGGCCCAAATTATAGTGCATGAATCCCCAGGCTGAACTCCTGCTAACCCACACTGCAAGAGAAAACAACACCAACAGCACTGTCATTTTCCTTGGAAACTTCTTTGTTCCCAGCTGAGTGATGCAGGAGATTTCTACTGGAGAAGGACATCACCTACCCTATGCGAGCATTAAGAGCTGAAGTGCCTCTGACATATATCTACTGCCAGCACAGTAAGAGAAACAACACAGGCTTTGAGGATGTGTCAAGCATGCAGACTGGGACCCTTATTCTTAAAGCTGGTATGGAATGGTACTTACTGATTGAATAAGATGTTGTACTGAGGGCACATGCCTAATCTGTGCCGAATGGAGTCCATGTGAGTTTGAATATCCAGGCCGCCAATCAGCACAGTTCCAGAGGTGGGTGGGAAAAGTCCTGTCAGTATCGACCTGGGAAAATAAAATGAGGAAATTCCCACTCTCCTGTCTTTCTGTGCCAGATTAGGAAAGTGCATTGCATGATTCCACTAGATGGAGCATGAGGACTTCTTACTATGGGCCTTAATGAAACAACTCCAGTAAAAAGCATACGCATAAATACTCTTGTCCTGCTACAGTGAGAATCTTGTGGATCTGCTAACATAATTTTCGATACACCTGCCTGTATGGTTCTGGCTTGCATGAAAAAACGGTTCTAGTCAGCTACTCTGTTTCAGAGTAGTATGTTCAGCATGTAACATCATCTCTATATACAAAAAGGTCTAAAATGAAGCTCACTAGGATCAAGATAGAGAATAATGGTTTGAGGTTTCCAGCCATGCTGACCCATGCCCTACACCTTTATTTTCTGTAAAATGGAGGGGGGGCAAATGTTTTGCAGCCGGGAGGAACCTGTTACTAGATTTGGATGAACAATGGATTTTTCAGTTCTGAAAATTTGAAAGCAATAGAAATTTTGGTTTTGTCAGGAGACTAGAAAAACAAATTTACAAAATGTCTCAGTAGATTAGAATGCTTTTATTTTGGGTCAAACATTTCTTGTGGAAAAGCTTTAAGAAAGGTAATTTAAAGTGCATTTGAAATAAGAGTCTTTTTTAATTAAAAAAATAAAGTGTTCTGCTGGGAAACATCATAATGAATCACTTCAGTTCTTGCAACATTTGGTGAACTTGTCGCAGACTCAGGAAATGTTTTGTTCACCAATTAATCCTATTTTGCCAAATAAAGTACTGTATAAAGAAAATTAAACATTCCTGATGTCCAGCTTCCTGAGATGGTAGGGTTCTAGGACTAGAGGAACATTATAATCTGGACATGGATCTTGCATATATGTAACCATTTTGTCTAAAGAGGTCCTATATTTTATGCTCCTTTGCACACAAACCAAAAAACGTGACTGACAAAGCCAGTTAGAGAGAGAAACCAAGAACACATGGAGTGTGGTGGTTTTCAAATCTTCAGGTCTTTCAGACAGAAGATCCTTCTCCCTCTTCACCTGTCAGGAGTTTGGCCATAGGAAGTCAATTCCAAGGGAGAGAATTTCTTCCTTCTCTCTAGACTTTCACTTGTTTTTGTCATGCACTGCCTCCCTCCCAGGGCTTTAGCTAATCCAGGATATCTTCTCTTTCCTTCTCTTTGCCCCTCTCAGGGCAGCATTTCCATGTCTAGAAAATGCTTGATGTTGTTCGTCAAGCTAGTTGCTGGGGTGGTAGAAAGACAAGGGAAGAGTGAAAAGAGAAGACTGCTCCTCAGGACAGAGCAATAGAGCACTGCCCTGGATTTGCTTCTTCTAAAATACACACTTACATGGTGGTTGTCTTTCCTGCTCCATTGTGACCAAGAAAGGCTGTGATCTGGTCCTCATAAAAAGTAATATTCATCCCATCTACTGCTGGCTTGGGCCTGTTCGCAAAAATCTTCACCAGGTTCTGAATGCACACTCCTGGAATCAGTCCTGTTGGCTCAGGCTCAAAGAATGTATTTACTTGAAAGGCAAGAATTCAAGAATGAAAAAGGAACAAAAGCACGTGTTTTAATCCCAGTTCTGATGATGACACATCAATAAGTGCAAAAACAATAACACATACCCAGTAAAATACAGCTTCACGTGCAAGGGCCAGGTTCTCCAGTCACACCGGTACCATCTGAGGCAAGATTTCTAACTGCAGTGCAATTTATTTAGATTCACCATGTATCAATGACAGAAGAAGCAGAGCCCAGAATTGTAAGGGTCTGTGGAGAGGTAACTCATTGGATCAGGTGAAGCTGAACATGCTTTCTGTTTTCAGGAAGATTATTTGGGATTGTTGTCTGTAGATACTTAGATAGGCTGAGAGATTACATTAAAAAAGCAGCAGGTTGCCTTTCTAGCCAAGATGAAATCTGCCATTCAAATCATCTGCCCAGCTGTGCATTCTTTTACCATGATGCTTTTAAAAAAAACAACATTTGCCTTTAATCTTAGTAGGTGAAATTTACCCCCTTGCTGAGGCCAGCTCAAGGCTTAGGCAGTACCTAACATGAGCACTACATGAGATGGCTTTCTCTCAGGATTAAAAATGCATTATTGTAAATAGCACCATTAGGATGTTTTATTGCATCAGCTTCTAGACAAAACAAACTTCCTTTGAAGTAAATTAAGCCCTTGGGCAATGTGAATTATGGGAGTTGAGAAATTTAAACTAAAGACCCTGTCCACTTTTGTTTATACAGAATGCTTAAGGCTTTGTAGGGAGGCTTGTTTTGCAATTGCAGTTTACTTAAATTGTTCAGTACCCAGCAGGCCTGTGTGGAGAGCAGCCAATGCCATCTGGGTGAAACCAACCCCACCTCCATCAGTGGCTTGTATGACTGTCATTATAAACAATACTCAGGAAAACGTCCCAAATATGTTGTACATGATAGAGCTGTGTATACCACAGAGCAGCTGAAATAATTCATCTAGAATGGGTAGCTTTTTTTATATAAAATTATGTTTATGACAAACTTTTCTTTTGCTTTGTGAAGGAATCTAGGTTTCCTTTTACCCTACTGGGCCGAGTACAAACATGTCTGTATTTACAAAAGTTCACACAGAATCTGGCTAGATAGTTCTGCATATGCTGACAATTGAGGTACCATCCTCAGTTTATATGTATCAAAGTCAATTCATATTTTCCTGCAAGACTCAGTGACAAGTTCTGAGGCAAATTCTCCGATGATCTCCCCCAGTATCTGCTTTGCATCACATGAAGGATATTGGTGGAGGGTTGAGATCCCTTTTTTTTGTGATTCATATTTCTCCACTCTGATCCTGAATAGGATAGAATACATCCCTCAGTGCAATTTTGGGCCACTTAGGTCTTTCTTCAGAGGTGGCAGCATTTGTGGGGGATGTGGATGGGGCTTTAAGTCAGATTTATAGTGTGTCTGCCGTGCTTTGCTAACCCATGCTAGTATTGGACTGCACTGGAGTTAAGCCATTAGAATTACTCTCCATTTCCCGCCCCATTACTCTTACATGAAGTCATTTTGGAAACTGTCCTTGAACCATACCAGGTCTGCTCTTAGCTTCTCCACATCTCCCACTTCCTGTGTGTCTGCCAGGCTTTTTTGTGCAGTGACAGGCAAAACCCTTCCTCTGTGGCCATGGAGCAGCTGGAAACTGGGAGCTGACTAGTACAGCACCACAAAGATAAGGCAGTACTAGGAGAAGATTGGCTGAAATAACCTTTGCCCTCTGCCTGTCTTTTTTTCTTTTGAAGTCCTGTCCTGTTTCCATTCACCCTGAATGCATGTTTTCAGTGCCTACGTGAGGAGCTCCGATGGCCCCACTTTTATCTCTAGCTTTTCAAGAGCCAGAGTGGGCCCAGAGCTGTCTGTAGCAGTTTCTTTTACTACAGAATCCACGTGCATTCCTCTGAGTATCACATACAGAAAACTCCTCTGGCTCCCCACAAAAGAAGACATTGGGACTTGAAAACAAGACAGGTCATTCAGGAATTCTTAGGTGGTGGCTAACATCAGCATCATAAAAGCCTGCAGAGGACACACAGGGCACTTCAGATAAATCCCTTTGAAACCAGCCTTTCCCTAAAGATGCANTTCGTCTCAGCAAAAGTATTTTTATTGAAGTCATGGCTCTGTTTAATTCTAAGAAGTCAACGTACGTGTCTCTGAGGCTTCCCTCAGCATGAACACTAACTTCCTATAGAAACAGACTGCATTTGCACTATAAAAAAACAAGTTGCAGAGCTCTTCTGGAAGGCAGCTCTTATGTGTGGTGTCTAAAATATTCTAAGGGATTGTGAATGTAGAGGAATCAGTAAGAGGGTAATTGGGAGAATCAGTACTTCTCCTGAGCAGTTGCATGCTACCGTCTGTAGCTGGGCTGTTTAGTTTGACTCCAATCGTTTCTATGTCTAGTTTGTTATGAAATACAATGAGTATAGTATCTCAGAAATACTTAGGTTGCTCTCCTTACTATTGATTTCATCTTTGTCCTGGACATCTGTCTTAGACTTCCCCTGCTCCATGGGTTCTTTTTCCTGTTTGTGTTTACATCGTTTGTTTTTACCATCCTTCTCCCCCTGGTTGTCACTCTTTTCTTCTGGCTTTTCAGGTCCTTCAGATTCCTTTGTTCTGCTTTCATTCTTTTCCCCTTCCATGGCCTTCTGATCCACACAGCCTTCTGACTCTGGACTTCTTTCTATATAAACCAAAAGTAACCAACATTTAATCAAAATTTAATTTCCTCTTATCTCTAGAGCTGCTTTGAGGAAACGGAAGTACTGCTAAGCACTGAGGTCTCCAAGAGCTTTAATCATCAGTGCTTTACTCAGGTTGGGAACCCAGCACTCAAAGACATCTAGCTTAAAATCTGCTTCACAGTGTCAGGAACAGATATTTAAGGAAGACAACTGATAATTTTGCAATTATAGACTCAGAGTAGAAGATCTGACTAATATTAGGTACATAGTTTATATTTTGTCCATGCAACTCTAGACCAAATTCTTCACCACATGAAGAGAAAGGCCATACAGACCTTTCCCAGACTTACAGGGAGTGAGAGGAAGAAAAACAAAATGAAAAGATTAAATGAAAAGCAAACTGCTAAACTGCTACTTAGATTAAGAGACTAGCTCCAGGCCGGAGTGAGTTGGTATTAACTTTTGTACAAGAATTCCTGGCTTTCCAGTTTGGTCTTAGACCTTGCTGCCACAAAGGAAAACAGTCACATAAAATCACTGATGGGGACAGGCTTGAAGCAGGAAGAACAGTGATATAAGAAGAGGAAGCCTCTGAAGGAACTGTTTACATAACACAAATTCAAGCTGGCAGCCTAGAGTGCAACTAGCACAACTGTAATTTATCAGATGGCCTAGGACTTAATTTTGTTGTGAAATGTCACCATAACTTTCTGCTATAAGAAATTTTTGCCCATAAAACTCTATAAAAGTACCTGGTGCACAGATAGCAATATAAAGAACTGTCACCTAAAATGGCAAAGTGGGGGATACAAAAGTACACTGACAGAAGTAATTTTAAAAGTACCAGGATAATTTACCAGTTTAGCTTCATTTTCAGCTGTGCATTTACATTATCTGGCATTTTCTTATCCAGTTTTCTTCCCAATACATTAACCATTTACGATAAACCAAGAAAATGCTTAGTATTACCCTTGAAGGAAAGATACGAGTTAAGAAAAGTTCTACAGTTGTTCATGTAAGCTGAGGCACTGGAGAGTCTTAGTTCTTCAAATAGGTAAGAATCACATTCTTCCTACAAAGGAATTAATCAGAGATGACCTTTCCAACTGTCCCTGCTTGAGAAAAACCCAAGCCAATGTTTTGTAGAAGAGAAGATGTAATAAGTATCAGCACACTCAGGCTAGCTGAGGTAATTATGGAATAATTTATGTCAGAAGGAAGTTCCAAAGATCTCCAGTTCAATCCCCAAGAAAAAGGGTCAATTCAGATCACAGTGACTATCTCCAAAAACAGAGATTTCACAACCTTTCTGAGCAACCTGTTCCAGTGTTCTAACTACGTTCCCAATAAACAATTTTTTTCTTATATTGAATCAGAATTCCTGTCTTCCAGGTTACACCCATTGCCTCTCATGCTTCCACCAGGCACCATCTGAGAAGTCTAGCTCTATCTTTGTCACTTAAGGCCGAGCTCAGCAGCATCTCCTCGTATGTTATATGCCCCAGCTCCTAATCAACTTGGTGGCTCTTTACTGAGCTCTCTCCAGTAACTGTGTCTTCCTCTTGATGAGGACCCCCAAACTGGACAACACAGTACTCCAGATGTAGTGCTGACTAGAAGAGAAGAATCACTTCCCTTGAACTAACGGTTATACTCTTGCTAATAAAGTTCAGAATGCATCTGGTCATCTTGGCTACACAGGCACACTTGATAGCTCATGTTCAACATGTTATCAACCAGACCTTTTCTACGAAGCTGCCTGCCAGCCAGGTGGTTGCCAGTCTCTATTGTCCTGTGGTGTTATTCCACCCCAGACACAGTATTATGCATTTACTTTTGTTGAACTCCATGAGGTTCCTATAAAGCCATTTCTCCAGCCTATTGAGGTCCCTCTGAAGAGCTGCCCTGCACTCCACTGTTCCCTCCAATTTGGTATCTTCCACAAACTTGCCAATGGTGCCCTCTATTCCATTATTCAGGCTGTTAATAAAGCCATTAAACAGTATTAGGTCCAGTGTCTGTTCCTGTCAGAGCCTTGCCACTAATAACTGGTCCCCAGTTATGCTTTGTACTGCTGACCACAATCCTTTGGGCTCAACAGTTCAGTCAATCTTCTACCCACTTTAGTATCCACTCAAGCAGCCTGTATTGCATCAACTTGGCTATCAGAATACTCTGTGAATCCACGCTAAAGCCCTTGCTAAAGGCAAGTTAAATGGCATCCACTGCTCTCCCTTTGTCCATTGATCCAGTCATCACAGAAGAAAATCAGACTTGGTTAGGCAAGATCTGTGCTTGGTAAATCCATATTCATTATTTCCTATCACCTTGTCCTTCATGTTCCTGGAAATGGCTTCCAGGAGGACCTACCTTTTAATCTTACCAGGGACTCATAAACATCAGCAGAACTAGGATGACAGCTGTGGAAGGACTGCAAGACTGCCCCGTTTTTTCTAAATGGAAACTCTTTAGATCAGTTCAGCTATCTGATGTAACGTTACCTACAAACTAAACTCTAGGCTTCACTTTAGCAAAATGTTTTTTTTTAAGTAATCTAAAAAATGTTATTGAAAACTCATAAAATAAAAAAACCCTGGCAATAAAGTAGTACCCATAAACTTTTCTGTTGCTGACCTACCTGAGCAACTCAATATTTTGGGACTTTCAAGCCTTCTTACAAACTTTAGTTTGGGTGCTAGGAAATCATGAGTCTACCTTTTATTGAAAATACGTTAAAGAATACACAGAACTTATGAGGCATTAAGATAACCAGAAAATTGATTTCATTTCTACTACATTTAGGCTTAAACAAAATAAATAGAAAATGTTAAAATCCTGTAAGTAACTGTGCTCCAAATTAGAGATATTCAAAGGAGTTCTGGTGCAGGATATGCCCAAATTCCACAGAAAGTCAATGAGATGTAGTGGCTAACACTTTATCTGGGTCTTCAGAAATTTTCTATTCATCTATAAACATGCTCCAAGTCCTTCTTTGGCTCTTTCTTCCTCCCTATACAGTCGAATTTTGATCTGCTGGGCAGCATTTGCAAAGCTGAAGCAGGTAACAGACTCCATAATATCTAGACAAGCCTCTACCATTTTGAACACCCTCCACAGCAAATCTAAAGGAAAACCCATTCATTCCCTCAGAACACACCAGAAGCCAAAGCCTCTTCAAAAAAAACAATGCTATAACCTCCTCTTTTCTGATCAAAACATAAGCATGTGGATGTATTATCAGCACATTCACAAAAACTCCCTTCAGGTTTACAGGTATCACCCTGAGATGAGACTGCCTCATCAGCAGTCTGTCTGAGTTGATAAAGAGTAAGGATGATAATGAAAAGACTGAAGAAATTATTTCTTCATCTGTCATTTTGATTGCTTTCACTGTTACCTGGTAAATTTAAGACAGATTTCAAAACACCACTTTCAGCAAGCCTCTATTCCAGACATTAATCATCTTTCTGCATTAATTCCTATTTAAATACAGTCACCCACATGTTGTTCTTAACTACTCCAGTATCAATGCACAGAAAACAAATCTGCAAAAGCAGGACTTTTGCAGTCATTCAAGTCGGTTCAAGGGTGGCATTAATTTTGATCTTGCTTACAAACCCAAAGTAAACAAACTTAAAGTAGTGTCAAACTAGATAGAAAAGAATCAGGTTTACAAAGATAGAGGAGCCTCCACGTAAATAAGATCAACATTGTATTTCCTTTTGACTCATTTCACAAATGCTTTGTTGGGCATTAAGTACTCCTTGAATGTCTCAAAAGGTGTTGGTTAGAGAGTGGGGGGTTGATGTTGCTTGTTAACACATGCTTTAAAGGCTCTCAGATGGAACAGTGGCTCACCTCTAATAACTCTAATAGCAGCAGGCCACTCCAAGTTCAAAGGCACCTGCTGAGATTCCCAGCATATGGCTGTCTCTAATCTTTGCAGCAGCTCAGGTAATGGAAATGTTACACAGTCACCTCTTAAGCAGATCAGTGGTTTTGAAGTTATTTCTAAACACTGAAGTTTTAAAAGAACTCACCATCAGCAGTTACTGTTTTCTCAGCTTTTGGGTTTCTAGAGCCGAGCCAGTAAGATTCCTGCACAGGAAAGTACCAAGGCTGGGGTAGCCCGTAATCCCCTAAAACAAAAATAAGTAGGTAAAGTGCACTTCATAAACACATTCCTCAGTGGGCACAAATTCATCTAGGCCAAGTCTGGGCTATACTTATAAACATTTGCAGTCCTAGTGTTGCATGTCAGAAGCTCAAACTGTCCACCAAGTACCTGACAGAATATATTTTGTTTGCAGATTTTTTTTTTCTTTTGGACAGGAGCAAAACATTCAGAAAATACGTGATCTGATTGGCCTTACCTTTTCATAAGTAGAACGTGGTTTAATACAGAATGAAGCTACTCCCTACATAGGGACAATTTGAATCCTTGCCAACCAGGTAGCAGCTTGCCAAGGAACATCCTGATTGCTTAAGATGGGATCCCAGCCTCACTCAGGGATTTTCTTTTAAGGCCCACTTAATGCTTGAGGGTTATTACATTATTACTTGATTATATTACAGTATATAATTATATAAATAATATTATATTAATTATATGTATTATATTACTTATTACCCTGTGCCTGAATTCACAACTGGCAATGAGAAAAGAGACCCTGGCTGTTATTTCAGCACACAGCCTTGCAGGAAAAGTGACAACAGGGTAATCCTTTTCGTAAGCAGAAATGGCTTTTTTTGATCACAAGTTAATTCTGTTTTGAAAAAAGAAAGTACAATAACATTATCAGCTCTTGTCAGGCCAGACCAGAGGTAGTGCAAGTCAACACTGCTTTCCTGGATCGTATTGATTTATAGAATGCAGGGATTTGAGCTGCTATGTTTAGAACTGGCATAGTTGCAAACCCAGATGTCGTTGGCCTTGTGCTACTTATTCAAAATAAGCAAAGGGAATTAGAGATGCTCACTGAAAGATGGTCAGTTTTTCTATATTGAAAACCAGTGTTTATAAAAGTGTCTGCTTATTTCTGACTTACCAAAACCACCCTGTGTGTCAGGCAACCACTTGTACTCCCATAAATGCACACAAACACTCTGTCTGCATCCATAAGCAGTTTGCCTTGCACTTGTTACAGACTGGATTATACCCCTTTGAAGCTGGTGGTAAAACAACTGCTTCTCACTGGGATGAATGCAAAACCCAAGTGAACTCCATTATGGAGCAGAATGCTCAAATAGCCAAGGGACCAGTGTGCCACTGGGTGGCTGGCTGCAGAAAAACTTGAGCAGGAGCTGAACCATATGGTTCAAAGGATTATCCGGGGAACTCATAGTAAGCTCAAACACTACAGCATTGATTTGGTAGGTCTGCATGTGTGTGACAGAGAAATGCTATGAGAAATTCCACAGAAACAGAGGAGCAGAAAGCCAAGGAGACTCTCAGAGCAAATACTGAGAGGAACTGAAGCTAATGAATAGAAGCTCTGAGAGGCGTTACTTTTGTGTAAAGTGCTGGATGAAAAAACCCAACTTGGATCTATGAGCAAAGAAACTCCTGTTGTTTACTTCCTGCTGTGTTCATGGGAATAGTACATTGTCCATTCTTTTTTAAATAAACAGAATTGCAACACAGGCTTCTCCAAAGAGGAACTTTTAGGAAAGTTACTGCAAATCAGCTTTGAAAATAAGTATGTTAAAATTGCATTAAAATTCTTCTTGATGACACATTTCTTAAAAACTGAAAAGGTATTAATTTGGTGTAGCACAGCTCATTTTGATAGGGACACAAACAAAGCAAACTTAAGGTCGTATTTTAATTTTGGAGCAAAATATCCTCAGACACATCTAAAATCATTTAACAAGTCCTTATCTTTTCTTGCGTTGGAGTAACTATCATAAGAGATGTGTGCAGACAAGCACCATGTTACCTTATCCATCATTAATTTTCCTTCATAGCTAGAAAATCTGCAAGATCTCAAATTCTGAGTAACTACAAAAGTGGGGGGAAAAAAAAAGAAAAAAGGAAAAAGATAGCCATCTGCCAAGAAACACATTCTGGAACTGCAGTTCACATGTGGGAGTAATAAATTAATGAAAAGACAGCTCACTTGCTTGTACAGCATAAGAGTCTACATTTATTATACTGTAACAATATTCAATGAGAAGCCAGATAGCCATTTAAGCTACAAGGACAAACTATTTTCTCACAAAGAAAGTTCCCAAACTTTGTAATTGATAACAAAGAAAATCCTTCTGTGAACTTGTACTGGAACTAGGATTCCCATTTAGAAATAAAATAAATCCACACAGGAACTCTCACAGCTGCCTAGGACACAGTGTATGTCTCAGGAAACAGTATTGCCCTTTAAGAAACAGTCAGCCTAATGTGGCCATAGTATATACATGAACTAGAACTGTTATTTCTACCTTTTCAAAAATTTAAAGAATTCTTACTAGAAATGGTTGAAGCTTCTAAAAAAAAAAAAAAAGTACACAAATTGGCTTTTAACAGATGATATTTTTGTAGATTTATTTTCTATTTAAATTTTAAAACAGGACCAGAAGTTGCATTCTCCTTACTCTTTCCTCCTTTTCCATTCTTTTCAGGAGTAAAATAGGAGAAAGGAAAAAGAAAGACAGAAAAGTGGAAGCCCTTAAGAAACCAGTGCCGCTATACTGGATAAGACTCATGGTGTACAATGTCAAATACCCTTTTTCTGACACAAAAATACCAGAGACTGATTAGACTACCACAGTTTACAACAACTACTTTGTATGAATAAGAAATTGACATACCTGGAAAAACATTATCAAGATACCAAGAAAGTATTCCATAGAGAAAAGCATCAAAAAGCATCATTTTAATGGAAAAAAGAAAACTATATTCATCTCCTTCCAAGGGACTGGTCCTGATGTTACCCCACTGTAGGCCAAGACCTTGCTCTTCATAGCGTGACAAGTATTCTGTACCAAAACCAAAAGCTACTTGAGAAAGCAAACTCTGGAATAAAGGAAAAATGACATTCAGCTCAGACAGAGGAACATTTTATAAAACAACCACAAAAAAAAGAAGACTTTTAGGGACTGGACTTCAAAACTTGACAATGCCTAACACATGATCAGGGAAAAGTGGTTTCACTTTTGTATTGGACGGGGATGTTTAATCCTCTAAATGGCGGCAATTCTAAGCAGTATTTAGCCGTAATAGACTGAATTCAACCTTGGCTGTACTTTCTTTAGCTACCAGGCAACCTTCACAACTTGCTTTTTTCCATTAATGTCTCTGTTCAGAAAATACTATAGATGCATCTAGAAGTTTGCAGTGTACATCTTTGCCTGTCTTGGAGAAACAAAATATTTCCTGAGTGTATGGGGCAGGGCCACTATGCGTAACAAGACAGAAAGTACACCAGACGCTCAGGATAAGGAAAACCACAACCATCCCCTCCCCTGGTGTGTCTGCTACCTAGTTCTCACACAACAAACTCATAAACCGGTATAGTATCCAAACATCCTCTTCAATGTTGCATTGCAAAAACAGAGCAAGAAGTGATATAGTGCTGTTTGACGGGATATGTAGTTCAGCCAGGAATGCCAGACCTTAGGAAAATGAGGGGACAAGAGGGATCCCAACAGCAACTCTTAGTGAGGCATTATCATAGTGTGCTAAGTAAAAAAAGTTTGGTTTTCAGCAATACATTCATTGTTCAACTACTTTTCTTGTCCTTAATAATTTTTATTTTTTCTTCAAACCCCATCCCTTATCATCCCTTGTAATTAGCTTTTCTTCAGAGACTAACTTTTGAACAACAAATATAAAACCAAACGTATCAGGAACAGAGAAAAATAGTCATGGGTTCTGGCCAGCAAATACCCTTTCTTACATGGCTGCCTCCTCCATCACTTTAGAGTGAAAAGAGAGTTGTCTTTATGCTTGCACTGTGTGCTAGTCTCAAGATTTCTTCCCAAATCAGAACCTGTCATAGGCCAATGCTACTCATTTCCTGACTTAATGACAGGATCAAGTTTTGCACCTTCATTGCCTTACCTGGTAGAGTGTATACTACATCTGGATAGTACATCAGTTAAGAAAGCTGATTCATAGCCATATTTAAATTTAGTTATAGCTTTTAAAGTGTTTTGTTTTCTTTTTCCTTTTTCATTAGATTTCCTAGTGCAAGAGAAGACACTACTCTTTTACCTGGGTGGTGAGAATGCTCAGCAAAAGTGGGGAGGCTAGATTCAAACACCCACTCCCTTTCCTGATTCATGGGGCAACAGAAAATCAGCCTGAATAATTGTGCAAGTTCACAGTTCCATTACAAAAAACATCAAAGAGTTTCTGGCTCCACTGAATTGTTAAGTATCTTACCTATTATAGAAAAGAACCAACAATGAAGCACTGCATGGAGAATGCCTACAGCTTCTTAGGTGGAAGATATTTCTCAGAGCTTTGGCACTTGGGTTCAAATACTAACTCTATGTTCAGCTAAAGAAGGAATGTGAACCTCAGGTCTTCTTATCCTTAGATACCACCCTGTTAACTATGTTATAGCACATGAGAAAGATAACTGTCCCCATTTTGTGAATTGCTTTTGTATTTATTAAGCAAACCAGAAGTTGAATTTTCTTTGACTTACAAGGAAGTGCTCAAAACTTTTTTAACATTATGCTAATTTCCTAGCATTCAAAAAGTAAAATAAATTTTATTGAATTTTCTAAAAGCCATGAAAATATCTCTTAGTCACTAGGACTCCTAAAGGCCTATTCACTTGCAATCCCTAATTATTTGAGAGAGATTCAGAGGTCTCCCTCTCTGAATCAAAAAAGCAGAAAGGAAGAGGTGTGCAATGCTTTGTTACTCACATATGCACAGTGAGAAGAGCAGCTAAAATTTGAACCCAAAGATACCATTTAATCAGTGAAAGGCTTACTGCTAGGATCTTCAGATTAACAGTCATGCGGTCTTGCCAGACAAAGCAGACAATGTGGGGCAGGTATAAGGTGAAGTAGATGACTCCACTGCAGGCAGCTGCCAGATTTGCTTTGGAGAAGAAGGTGCTGAACAAGAAACACTGCATTATGGTGGCTGTGGTGAATGTCAGTAGGAACAGAAAGAAGAGAAGTGGACTACTGTAATGTAGTACTTGTCCGCACTGTAAGCAAAATGAAAATGGAAAATTTTAGAAGTATTGCCACTTTCTGAACTAGCAGAAAAATCAGAATTGCCATGGACCTGTAACCTGTAATGAGTAATAACCCAGCCTTTCTTACCCAATATGACTTCTCACTCTCCCAGGCAGTAATGTTTCAACACCTGAGGTCATTACAATAACAAATCCTTCATCTAATTTTATCCCTGCTCCTGGATTGTGACTTCAGGTTAGTACAATAGGCTGTGGAGTTCATATTCATATTTGATGACTGAATTAAGATCATAACTGATTGAAAATGGACATTCTGTCCCTGTCTTAACAAGCAAATGATTTGAAGCAAGATGTGCCTCCTTGGAAATTCATACATTTTAAATAAAACTATTGGAACTATCATAATTTTTCGTTGATCTCATCTCATCTTCTCTTCAGTCCACTTGCTCAACGTGCAGGAAAGACGATGTAAGGAAGCCTGACAAAATGCATCTTAAAAAAAAAAAACAAACAGGAAAATTATAAAGCTTCTGCACCTAAATTATATTCAAACTGCAGAAAGGTATCACAGCTGAAGAACCCAAGTGCAGTTTCTCAGAGATCCTTGTGTACTAATTAACCCACTGGGTAAACTTTTATTAACCTTTCTTCCTTAGAGCTTTCGTAGATTAAATGCTCGCTCTCAAGAAGAGCATGGACTGCTGCTGATTATCTATTTACTCCTAAAAAACAATATTGAGATGTATTTATTAGGCTTGACTTTGTTTTGAGCCTTATATAAGGCTCAAATAGGTCTAGAAGGCTATAAATAGGTCTCAACGTTGCAACATCCCAATGGGCCTCTAAGACCAATTTCTTTATCAACAGTGATACAATCTCTCATAAGAATGTATTTACAAAGGTGCCTCACACTGGCATAGTGAAATCCAGAAAAGGAAGTGAATTACAGGTATAAACACATTCCTCTCTGGTATTAACTACCTCCTGATATTTGATTAAACCAGTGTAGCAAATAAAGTAATCTTTCTCTATCCACCCAAGCTGTAATGGAACCGCAAGAAACCAGTACAACTCATCAGGGCAGGTTGATAACATAGAGCGGATTGAACCCTAACTACACGTTTATACAAATACCGGTTCCCCACGTCAGAAAATATGCAAGGGCATTCTTCCTTATCAAAGTGCTACAGATTTATATAACTGAATACAGCAGGTAGAAGGAGTGTGGTTCTCGGGTAACAGAGATAAGAGGTAGTCCTTAGAGACACCACCCAAATTGTCCTGAAAAGTTACAAAAATTACAGCAATTCTGAGCCACAGAGGCAAAAGGGGGTTGGTTTGGTTTTGTTGTGTTTTTTTTTTTTATTATTTTGTTTCAAGCTATCATGAAAGTTCTGTTCTTGCAGGCTCTTTTTCCATTAAAATAGCAGCATAATTTCTAAGCAGGCAAGCACAGAATATTATAAATGAATCACATATGGTAAATTACAGGATTAAAATTCTTCATATTATGATCTCTTCTATTTAAAGCAACAGTTATTATTGATTGGAAGATCTGCCTATGTCTACAGGAAATACAATATACAGTGTGATCAGCCTGATGTATTGTTCTGTGGGGGATCTCACAATAATACCAGTGAATTTATCTTTCTGTCCTTGCCAAGTGCTGATGCTGTCATGAGGTCTGCTTAGAAGAATGTGCCTGCTACGTGCTGTGATCTGAACAGGCCACCAGCCATTCCCATCTCCCTGCGAACGGCTACTATTCTTTCTCAACAGCAAACTCATATTAGCAGTGCAAACACACCAGTGAGTTTGAAGGTGGCAATCCTTACCATAATCAGTGCTGTGAGGAGGAACGTGCTCACAGCCATCATGGTGAAGCTGTCTAGGAACCAAGTGCACCAAATCACCCCATTAGATACACCCCTGTTCTTCATAGCCTCTTTCAGACGCATTTCCTTCTCCAGCACTATACTCTTCACAGTCATGGAAACTGAATATATCCAAGCTAGCACCATGAAGATGGGAAAGGCGCGGTTTAAGGTGATCATGAAGCTACCAAAGCAAGAAGAGAGAAATTAATTAGATTTAGGTAAAACAGAGAAATATAGAGATGAAAAGCAAGAACAAATAGGAAAAGAAGCATGGAAGAATGCATTTATTAAACATGGGACTGGAAATTCTCAGTCTAAACATCAATAACACATTACTAGTGAACTTCACAAGCAACCTAAATATTAATGAACTAATAGTTGCTGCACTCCCATGAGACAGATAAATGTTATTTCTGTTTTACAAAGAGGTTCTAAGGGTTACTGAAGGCTACAAAACATGTCATGGCTCATGAAAATACATCTCTTTTCATAGTGAATTGTCGTAATGCTTTTACTATGACGTACAAAGAATAATTTAAGACATATGCTAATGTTAACAACTGGGGAGTGTCACTGTCTTTTTATGCTCCCAAGATTAATTGGCAAAAGAATTAAACAAATTAAGCATTAAAAGCATCAGATGTTGCCAGCAAGGTTGCTGAAATTCATGCAAATCATGACTCAGGGAATGCGTTGGGACTGTCCCACATAGTACCACTTCCAAAATGACAGTGCTGGGACAGGCTGCTATGGGTGGCCCTTCTTATACTGTGATGAAAGCACTGCTCCCTTTCTCAGTCCCTGCCCCCAGACTCCATGGATGCTCAGCCCTGGCAGATGATCCTTGGTAAAGCACTGTTCCAAGCGTACCGTCAGGGTGAGAATGATTTTGGGGTGAAAAAGCTGAAAATATTTTCTATGAATTCGGGACTGCAATTTTTCAATTAAATTAGCCTGAAAACCAAATGGACTTGATTCTTTAAGAGTCAAAAGCTTAGAGCTGTTAAAACCAAAAAGGAGCAATAACTCTTCATTTTCTTAAATCTGAGCCCTACAGGATATTTTTGCCACATGCTATCATAGCTACTCCATTGTCAAACAAATGGAAGACCTTCGCATTTTCACCAAAAATCAATCAAAGAGCAATTTGGCCTGCTGAAACAAAGCCATGCTTTTGTGGAACAGCCTGGGGCATGCTGGGTTTTGCCTGTTGGACACATATAACCCAGCACTAGGCCATATATAGCTCAACATACATGTTTACCATGAGGATGTGCTTACTTCACTTAAGCAGGCTCTCTGCAGAGGCCATCTCTGGGTTTGGATATCAGCCCTGAGCTGTGTGTGGCTGCTGCAGGCTTTAGAAAACCTTTGCACGGATGGGGTTTCTGCCTTTGCAGTATTCTGAGGTGGGAGGAAATAAACAGCAGGCTTGCCAGGGCAACATTTTTTCAGGCTAACGGGTAATGACTGGTGGAAATGACAGGTCAAATTATGTACATTTGCAATCTGCCGTTATTGGAAATACTAGCATTTGCCTGAACAGAGCACACTGACAGAACTATGAAATTATTTCTATAGCTTTTTTTATTTTTTTTTTAAGTGAAATGTATACCAAGACAGTTGCAGAAGCATAGACTGCAGCACTGGAACAGGCACGCTGTGAACCAGGAAGAGGCAACACTTCATAAAATCTGGAGCACATGTGCTGGTTTGGGCAGTGCTAATGGGGGTCCACAGCCCCACTGCCTCCATGTAGCCATGAAATCTCGAGAGCCAGGAGCACAGTCTCTTTCTTTTTTCGTTACAGAGCAACAAACCACATCTTTCTCCTTTAGCTTCTTTATTCTGCTCTTCACCAGCGAAAGAAACTCCTGGTGCCTGCAATAATGAACTGCAGCCACAGTCCTGGAATCTTTTGCTAGATTCATATTAGATTTAAGAAAAAATCCAGTGAATCTTCATAAAAAACATGGACAGGGATTAGGGAGACGAAGGTTGGAAAATATCAGGTTATTGTTGAAAACTCTAGCACATATAAGGGAAGGAAAAGGGCTGATGTTAACAGAAACCAATGTTGTATATCCAGTTTGATTGCAGATACTACTCATGTAGTTATAAATGGAATCCTGTGTAAGCATGTGTTTGGATTTCAGATAGAAAGAGTTTTAAGAGCCTAAATTGTCTTAGGATTCTGCAAGGCCTGTAGGTGTCTTCAAGGACCAAAAAGTACAGCTTTGGGTGTTTGTATATCCAGATATTAAGTTTGGATTAGGGTTTGGTAATACACTTGAAGAAATGGGGTTGTTTGATCCTTCAAGACTTACAGAGATAGCAAGAGAGGTACCAATTCCATTGGGACAAGCATTTTCTCTTCAATTTTTCTTTAGGAAACTATTCTTTGGATATAAAGAAAACTGGGTTTTAGACATTTAATTAGGGAAAAGAAGCTGACTACACTTCAGTGAATTCTGCAGAGTTAACTGAAGGTTGCAGGGTTTGTTCTAACATGGGTCAGTGCTTTGTGTCCAGTTTTGCTACAGGCACTAGTCATAGGCTACAGCATGAGGCTTAGTTTTAGTTAGATAAAAACTTTTTTTTTTGCTGGGTCCTGTGTAATCACAGGGGTAGTTCCAGGGCTGATGTTGTTAGGGATCAAAGCATTATAGCTGGGGTGCCCTGTTGACAACAGATTCTTGGCTGTAATCAATGTAAAGGTTTAGGTTAGGTTATTTTTCTTTCCTGGAAAGTAGAATCATAGAATAATTGAATAGTTTGGGTTGGAAGGGACCTTTAAAGGTCATCTAGTCCAACCCCCCTGCAACGAGCAGGGACATCTTCAACTAGATCAGGTTGCTCAGAGCCCCGTCCAACCTGACCTTGAATGTTTCCAGGGATGGGGCATCTACCACCTCTCTGGGCAACCTGTTCCAGTGTTCCACCACCCTCATTGTAAAAAAATTCTTCCTTATATCTATTAAGTAAGGCCAAAAAAACACAGGGTTTTTGTTTTTTTTTTTTTTTTTATTCTGTGTGATATGCAGAATTTGGAAGAAAACTGCTGCTTTTAAGGGGCCAGTGTTCTGTGTTCATTTTAGGTCTGCATACTGGTTGCCTGGATGCAACAAAGGCCAGGACTGGGATTAGGGGTAGAATCTTGGCAGCTTCTGGAGTCTGGGTTATGGCAGGATAAGAAGAACACATTTATTCAGTTATGTCTGTTATTGCTCTTGCGTGTATACCTTAGGTCTAGGGTTAGAACTGGTGCTTGAGAGTCTTATAGCACCCAGCAATCCAAGTATTCATCAGAATTAAGATAAACTGCTTTTACTCACACATCATCCACAAAACATGGATATGGCATTTGCTGCAGATAAATTCCTAATGGCACTTCAGTGTTGGTCTGGGTCTTTATAATCCCATGCTCAATCATGTCTTGGAGATACGCAAAGCCTCCCCAGATATAACGTAAATCATCCACAGGATCAGCTCTTGGACCAGGATCCCAGTACCTCAAAAGAAAATTCACATGGAAAGCATTTGGGTAAACACTGCCTTTAGGGGAGCGGTGGGAGGGAAATAAATAATTAAAAATCTTAGCTACTGAAATTATAGAGGCACTGCCTGGAGTTGTCTTTTCTAGATATTGGTCTGTCAGGCCACATTACCTGAGAAAGTATATGATCTGGAAGGTTCTTTTGTTTCCTTTAATTTTCTCTACACTGACACACAATAGCAGTTTTGGCTAAAAACGTACATAAATAAACCACGTAGCAGAGTAACTGTTCTAGAACACAAATAACTGTATTTGGAATAGAGTATCCTTGGAGACTAAACTGGAACAGCTGGATTGCAGCTACCAGACACCACTACATTCCTCTGCGTAGACAATCCCGATAAATTATTTCTGCTATCCCTCTAAGTGAGTCCATTTGAAGGGGACTTGAGGAGGAACAGCAGAGAAGTTCTGCTGTCCAGGTGGAGGACAGCTGGGTCACAATCTACGGAGGACTTCCTTGTCTGCCTCTCCCAGTGATGGAGCCAACTGAAAACTTAAGCAGGTTACCGAATAGATTCTGAGCAGAGTCATTCCCTTTGCCATGTATCTATGCACCTACCCACTACTTGGACTGTCACAAGAGTGATGCTGCTTGTGTCAGTGCCTGGTACCTGGAGAGGGATTCTGCACTGCATTACATACTAACTATTGGTGAATATAGTTGGATTTCACGCATGTATCCAATGCAGGTTCTAATGTCCTTATGTCTCTCATATTCATGTTACAGCAGGCAAGAACTGAAAAGAAGCCATCACTTACCTGTCTTTGATTTTGTTTGTTTTCTCCACTGCATCTATGTCCATCCGGATCTTGTATTTCACGAGTGGTGGAAGACTTCTGGCTGTAGGCTCTATGTCTGGAAAAACCACACCAGCCCAGAATTTGTTTTCCTCCAGTAGACGAAGGGCTTGATGAGTCAGTTGAGTTTCATCAAGATAACCTTCAAATTTATCCAAGGTCAAGCACTACAAATAATCACAAAGAGAAAAATTGCGTGGGAACAAACTAGTAAGAGGTATACATTAAAGCAAACATCAGTGGTTGAAAACAGAAGAGAGATGTAGGTTCATCTGAAGTAGTTGCTATTTTCAGCTTTAAAAACTTATGCTGAAACTATTAAAGGTTGACTCTCTCCTCCTTCCTGAAAGCTTCTCCATTCTTAGTCTAATTCTTATGACAAATTCAAAACACACATCATTATCAATACAAGCTCAGAAACATCACTCTCCCTAAAAAGAACTGTAAACCTCAGATTTAGCATTGCTGTAGTCAATGTGAGTGGATAGAATAATTTTGAAAGCAGTTTATTCCTGATATTTAAGGATTGCCTCCTCCAAGCTCAAGAAATGTCCATCCCGACAAGTAGGAGATCAAGGGTGGCCACTAAAGCAAAAACTGCTGCTGCAATTTAAGTATGACAGGGAAAATTTAGATATACCTATACAAAACATATAGCCAGTACCAGGTTCAGCCAAAGCCTATAGTACCATGTTTACTAATTAGATAGAATGAAATATTTTTAAAAAATATATTTAAGCCATATTATTTCCAGCCACGGAAAGGTGAACTCTGCCACTTGGACTACGCTCGGAAGGTTCCCTCAAAAAGGCAGATGTCTGAATTGGAAGGGCTAAAGCTGCAGCACAGATGAGGTCCCAGTATCAGGAACTGTCTCCACAGCCTGCATCCAGGAGATAAAATTAACTCAGCTATAAAATAAATCTGTCCATGAAGACTTTTTAGCAGTCCAGTTGAATCAAAACACTATTCTTTTTCTCAAGTTTGGGGATGTTTTTTTTTCAGCCTAGGAAATGCTTGAGTGAACACTAAGGAGGTAAAGGATGATCCGTAAGAAAAAGCACATTAGCAATGGACTTCATCTGAAAAGCACTTTGTCAAGTGCAGTGCTGGCAGAGTCAGAGCATAAATTTGAATCTTAAAGTCTCTTAGGTATTTAGGCATTTATTCCTATTTAATGCCAGTCAACTAGTCAATTGATCTTACTGATAATATCGTGTCCCTACTGAATTCTGACATGCGATTAACCTGCTGGTTTAAGTTAACATGCTTTGGCTATCTCAATAATAAAATGTAGCTTTCCCTTCACAGCAAACTGTCTTCTTTCTTAATCTCTGTCATTATTGTGAAAAGTATTATTATCACTCCATATACAAGACATCAAGTCATCAAAATCTAAGCTCTTCATGTCCCCCTGTTTAACTCCTACTTAACAGGCATTGTAAGACAAAAAGATTGTGAACACTACAAACTCTACCATTAGTTATCTGTAAAATTACGGATATGTTTGTATATTTAGCTTCCACCCTTCAGAACTGGCAAGACTTTACCAGAGAGTAGAAGTATTTAACCCCCTGATGGACTGGGAAGATACTTGCCGAATGATCTTCATAAAATTCCAGGAGGCTAACTTGTTTCGTCTTATGTTGTTGATCATCTCTTGCAGGTCAATAACCAAAAATCACTCCACATCAAAGTGCTCATACATGCAACTTGTTATATAAGGGCAGACATCTTAAAGACTTCTTTATTTAAACTTTCCATGTGATAAGTTGTGCTCCGTTTCCTTTAAAATGTGAAGTATCATGGTTTAATGGGTTCCATATGAAAAAATATTTTTAACTGGCAGCAAAACAAAACAGTGCTTAAGTTGATAACTTTATTATTTTGTAGCTTTAATTTTCCTGGTGTTTTGCAAATGTTCGTTCTCCTAGTTTGCTTTACAAAATTAAACTACATAGAATTTCAGAACAGAAAGCAAAATAAGGCAGAAAAGCTTTCTGGTTTGTATGCCAGAAGAGAAATCAAATCAGACTGATGGCTCAGGTTGTATTAATATTTTGGGGACACGTTTATCCCACATAGTTAACGGAGTTCTGGAACTCAGTTTAATTCTTGCCAAAGTGCCAGTGTTTCCACAGCGTAGTCTTGCTGTGTAACTGTGTCTTTGCAGTGTCTGGAGGACTATTTGCTGTTTCTTTGTTATGAGGAATTATTTTCAAGGTACTTGTTGCAGCCGCAGAAGAACTCATGTAGTTTTCCAGGGAAATCTGTGGGAATGGCACTGGCAAAGTACTGACAGACAACTGATCTTGTCTAGATTTCCACTGCAGAATAGACAGTGTCTGGACTAGGCTAAGGAGCAATATATGCTCTTATCCAGGGGTCCAGTAAAGGAAGCAGCAAGTGTTCAAAACAGAAACACAAGTGCTTATAGACCTTCTGAATGAGTAGAATGAAACCAAAGGTTGTATAAAAACATAGGGTAAGACACCGGTGTTGCAACAATTCACACCATTTGAAAGTGAAAAGAAATTTTATATTGTAATCTACTAGCCAAAAGCAAGAGTTTCTTTCTCTTAGCATTATTTGCATTCAAAACAAAGGCTCTATGCTCTACCTAGGCTGTTTTCAGTGAATTGCAACACAGCTTGTGCCTTCATAAACCTCACTATATCAAAATTCATTCATCAACCACTTGGGGAAATTAATTTCAGATCTTCTCTCCCAGTAATTATTTAACAATTTCTAATGGTCTAATGAAGATGGCAAAACCAAAACTAAAATACTAAGAACAGTTTTGGAAGATAAAACCAGAAAATAGTAAGCATAAAGAGGTGACTAGGTAGCATTTTCAAACAGTTTAGCTGTTCTGTGGCCTAAGGTAATCAAAGGCAAGAACAGGAAATTCCTGGGGTGGCGAGGATGAGCAGCCACTGTATAATTTGTGGGATTCTCAGCTGCATCGCAACTTGCAGCAGAGATCTGGAGTCTCCAAAGATAGTTGCTGTCAGCACACCTCTCCTCATTGCATACTATGGTAGGGAGTAGGGTGTCCCTGAAAGGGAGCTATTTGTTCTCATTGTGCTTGGCACAGTGTGAAAACATTCTCAAATACTAACAACTCAGCGTAAACAGCAGACTTAAAAGAATAAGCTCATTACAAAGAACTTTTCGGACACAAAGATCTATTACCAGGTACAGTAACTGCCTGAATATTGTGGATGTTCCATTATTGACCTGCTGCAAGCAATGTATTTCACTCAGCCTAAGTAAGAAATAACTCTGCTAACATAGAATCATAGAATTGTTAAGGTTGGAAGGGACCTTTAAGATCATCGAGTCCAACCATTAACCTAACCTGACAAAAAACACTTCTAAACCATATCCCCAAGTACCACGTCTACCCTTTTTTTTAAACACCTCCAGGGATGGCAAATCCACCACCTCTCTGGGCAGCCTATTCCAATGTTGGATAACCCTTTCAGTGAAAAAATTTTTCCTAATATCCAACCTAAACCTCGCCTGGCTTAACTTGAACCCATGATGCAAAAACATCATGATGTAAAAAGATCATCAGAAGAATGAGCAGAGCTTTGTGCAAAAGCTTTATTGTTCCCTCTTGTAATAGCTATAGGAAGGCAGAAAACTCTCAATTTATCTCAACCTTCTTGCAGGGGATGAATAGTCTTTGAGACTGAACTGCATTGGAATTAGGAGAGCTAGGCTTGGTCCTGTTGCCTACAACTAGTATCAATTTTCTCAGTGAGCTTGAGGCTTAGCTTATTTAACCATTAAATAATAACTAAATATTTACTTTTCTTTCAGAGATGCTTGTAAGATGTAATTCACCTCTATAAAGACCCTGACCCTCATATGGTAGATGCTAAGTGTAGAGTTCCCAAGTATTAATATTACTGCCAACAGTAATAGTTTGTTAAACTCTCAGAGTTTTAAACCTGCAACATTTTAGGGTCCACCAGTTTTGCTTGGGCTCATAAGTTTACAAAGAAGAGTCAGCATTTCATTTATTTTACTTAACAGGAATCCACCCCATCTCAGGTTGAGTTCCAAAGACATCTTTACCTACAGTCTGAAATATACCAGATTAAAAAAACCTCCTAGTGTCACTTGCCCAGCTCTGGGAAGGAAAATCAATGCAGCAGTTTGCATAGCCCTCTAAAAAAAATACAAAATTTTTGCACTGGACTTAGTCTGATGAACTCATCAGTAAGTTAGATTGTCCATACCAGAGTAACCTCTTACTAAAAGAATCTTCCAAAGTATTTTTAGAATGGCTTGATATTTTCATCTACGTTTTCAGCATTTTTTTATTTACATAATGAAACTTCACCTCAACTCCTGCACTGTGGCTCTCAAAAAGCCTCAGAGAGTCCCACTAAAACCACAGCACCCTAGAGAAGGGGGTAATGGATTCCAGGAAAGAGAGACAGATGCCTTGTCAGAAGTGGCTACAGAACAAGTGGAAACTCCCTCATTGGTTTCAATGGAATTTTGATCAGGTACTTAAAAACCTGAAGAGGGACTTACCAAAGAACTATTAGCTTCTCTGGTCCTGGTCTTGCTGAAATTGGTGGCCTGTCAGTTATTAGTACTTACAAAAAAATGTTTCCTTGAGGTTTTACATTCACTTTCTGCATCTCAGCATCAAAGTGTGTTCAGACATTCAACCAACATTTTGAATATAGCATTTGGGGATCATCAAATTAAAGTTTTTTTTTCATAATAATAAGTATTCATGTTCTTGTACTGTTGTATGATTTCAAAAATGTGCTTTTAATATTGAGGTTAATTTTGAAACAAATGAAGATGTCTTATGATTTTAACCTTCTTGCCTGTTGCCACAGACCCCGATCACTGCCTACCCTACTTTAAGATACTCTCTACAAGTATTCCCAGCAGTGGGAGGGCTGACCTTACCTCCAGATACTGACTGAGCAAACGCAGAGCTTGGTCGGCAGCACTGAAGATGTTCCGCCAGTCAAAGTCTGCCATTCCCTTCTCCCTGCTCCCTGGAGACCCATTGTGGAGAAAGTTGATTATATGTTCAGCAGTTAAGCCTTCAGCACCCAGCTGGCTGTTCAAGAAGTCCCTCACTGTAGGGTGCTTCAGAGAATCCTGAGGAAACAAACACATCAGGACAGCTTCACTACAGTGATCCTCTTCACATGCCCTGTTTAGTGAGAAATGTTTCCATTTCCATAGCTCTTTCTGAGCTATGAAGTAGTACAAAAGAGTATGCTAAGGAATTAATTTTATAAAAGGCCAATTGCATAGCTGAACTGGAGGTGAGACTTGAAGAACAGATGAAAAGAAATTTATCCTTGACTATTTATTGCATTTTTTCCTCATAAGCAAGAGGATAAGTATAATAAATGTCCAATGTAATAGAGAAAAGTGTGGAAAAACAAATGTTTTCTCTGCTATGAACTGCTTTATAAACTTTAACTACAGATATTACTTGCAGCTGATCAAAGTCAGATCTAAGGGATGTGCAAATAAACAGTTTCCTAAGGTAGTAAATTACTGGACCCAGCAAAAACATGGTCATACTGACTTCTTTGCCTATGCAGAACCCAAGAAAATCAAGTTGTCCATTCTTGAAGGGCATTTTGGAGAGACAGGGAAGCAGTGATTGCTGCCTTTATTAAGAAGTCATCAGCCAGATTCTAGAGACTCTCCGGATCTGAGGTTTTGTCACAGAGACGCAGTAATGCATCTAAGACTAGCCTTCAGACCATGCTCAGTAACCAGTCCAACAGCCTTAAAGGCCACAGATTCCTTGCTGCAATGGCTGGAAGCACAGCCTAACCTTCCAAATTAATTCTCTTCTCCCTTAGTAAAAATAAAGGACAGTGAAAGACTGCTCTTACTGAGGATCCCTGATAAGTTATAACATACACGGATCATGTTCATTTGTAGGCTGTTTTGAAAGAAGTACCACAGCTGAGGCCCTACTTCTTCCCAAGCTTTGGTCAACAGTCTGAGGCGTTCAAGTTCCTCGAAAGTGGAGTTTGCCTGAGGAATGAAACAGCAGAAGAGTGTTAGAAAGCTAAGGAGATAAACAGAATTTATGATCCAGCCATTCAGTGACAGTGAAACCTGTAACTTACAAATGTCGTTTTTAACCTCCAATACTTAATAAACTTGTTAAAATAGCAGAAATGTTAATAATCCTCAGAAAAAGAATTTGTAAAATCCAACTGGAATCAAAGTCACTTCGGATAAATTTCTGTTGTATATGTAATGGAAAAAACTAGTGCACATTAACCCCAGTTAACTTCAATTGCTTTAAATATTCAGGTTTTAGGTAGAATGATTACTTCCTCTCTTTTTCCCCTTGACTATTGCTCTCCATTAAGAACTAAAAAGAAAGATGATGATGTGGGTAGATGAATAAATGGGAGCCAGTTGAAGACGACTGGTACTCTTATAGTTAAGATATGAGTTAAGATTTGAAATGTTGGGCTGCTGTAAATCTGATGTTTTCCCGTGTGAACTACAAGCAGCAGTTCTTCTGCGCCTTACGCATTTGTTGAGAGTAAGTGAATTGCTGGTTATGATGTGGTCAAAACGTAGATCAGATGTGACCTTGATTTAACTCTCAGATTCATTTCACCCAGCTTCAGGCACTTAGCTGAAGAGTCCAGGCTCCATCCTATTTTCATGAAGTGAAAATTATTTATCATTTCAGCATATATAATACTAAACCATGATGTTGCTATTGGTTTGGAATCTCTCAGTGTTAGGTCTCAGTGAGTCTATCCAAGCCTCATAGCTGCCCCATTTAAATATTTACTGACACAGGGCTTCTGATCTTCTTACATCTGTAAAATATATATAAACTTTACTATTTTTACTAGTGTAAATGTGGAATCATGCCAACAAAAGGCTACTTGAGCTGGAAAAAGCGTGCAGTGTGGACCAAGATGGGATGAATCAGTGAAGATCTGTCTCCTGTTTTTTAAACAAACAGTAACTGTCCCTCCTCTGATGACCGTCAGAACAAATGGAGTTCTGAGAAGAAAATCTGATTCGGTTTTTCAGAAGATGTTTCTTAGAATGCAATTTTTTAGAAATATGCATTTTTGTATTTCAGAACTGCTTACATTTTTTAGGATTTGCCGTACAGAAGGTGAATCAGGAGCAAAGAGGATTTTTCCCATCAGCAGGGGCTTCACAGCACTCCAGGCTATTTTGGTTAAAGGGTTTGATTCCAAGTTCTGGATCAATGCATTACAAAAGGGTGCTAAAGACAGAAAGACAGACAGTCTTTATGAAAGCCTACTTAAATCCAATTATACATAACATCCTGCAGGGCTTTTTAATGGCAATATGGACAGTTTAAAGCATTTTGAATCTGAACAGGTTAAGCACATTCTGTAGAAGTACAACGCCTGAATAAATGGAAAAGACTACTAAGTAAATATTGTAATTGTAAAGTAGACACCATGGAAATTGGAAGAGCAAACAAATAAATTTAACCATTATTTAACCATTTGAAAGTTGCTGTTATTTATAAGGTAATAATAATATAATTTCAAATGGAATGAAACTAGACAGCTCAGATCTCACCAAATAATTTTGAGCTCTGATTGCTTTTCTGCTAATGACCTAGCTCCTTTGTATTGTAGTTGATAGTGATACAAAGCTACTTTTTCTCCTATTAGTGGTTAATTCTTAGTTAATTTTTCTGCTGGAGATCCAGCAGGCTTTAATGTTGAACTCTGGAACAGTTCAGAACTGGATCCTACAATAATTTAAAACTAAACATTTTAATGTAAACATTTCTATCTTACTCCTGCACTACGAAGTAATTAGTTTGCTTGGATAGCATTCAACTATTTTGTTTCCTGGCTGAAGAAATGGAGTAGTGAGCCTTTTACAGGCCTTTTGAAGGTTCAAACATAAGTAGAGCCAAGTATCAACAGGAACAGTGAAAGTTAGCAGTCTTTCTACAGGCAAAGTCCTCACCTGTACTTTGTAACCATACAACCACATCTATCATAGCGGAAGGGACACAGAAAAGTACTAGCAGCTATAATATGGCTGCTAGTACAGAAAAAAGTTCTGGTGGTCTCAATGTGGAGAAAAGCTAAACAGCAGACAGAAGGGGACATAATAAAAAACCCGAAATAACTAATGGTAGAAAAGATAAAGTTGGTTCCTCTTTGCATTCTCTCCTATTACAATAGCAAGAAGATAAGTGAGGAAATCAAAGCAACGAAAACTGGTAGATTGAAATACTGTCTATGTAAGACTTAATTATGCTGTAGAGCATTACTGCTACAAAATACATGGACTTTTATGAAGGAAAAGAACAAACGCCATGTATCAAATTTAGTAGTATTTAAAAGGAAAGATTTTAAAATTCCTGTGCTCCTGGCCATCAATCAAGCCGAGAGACTTAAAAAAAAAACCAAACTATCTTGGAGAAAAGTAGTTCCAGAACATGACACTGTATTTTCCTGGAACTTCAGAAGCATCTAATTCTTCCTGGTATCAGTAGCATGTATTAGCAGATAAGGCAGAGGGACTGTCTTAATTATTATGACGACTGTGTTTATGCCTTCATATTGAAAGCAAATGCATATTTCTGTTAGTTCTCAATTCCTGGGCTTTTTGGCTTCCAGCTATGAAGCAAGTAGGAAGTAAAACCATTTCATCTGTCTCCAGTTTCCTGAATAAATTGCTTAAAAACATAATTTTAGAAAAGCAACAGTGGTATTCTGACTTAAGTGCACCTGTCTACAGTCTCTGTAATGGTTTGGTGGAAAAACTTACTTGTCGTATTATCATAAAGATAAGTGGATTTCTTCTTTGTTGAGTCAATCCCCAGGAAAGCTTTATAGTTATTATCTTCATACCAGTTGAAGGAAAGCACTCTGGATCCACCTCCTTCTGGGTAGCCACAGAAAAGATCAGACAGGGAGCTCACCAAGTGGCCTAAGGATTCTGGCCTTCCATCTTGTACAAATGGCTGCAGAACCATCAAAAGGTCCTGAATGCTTGGCTTCCTGGTTAGCTGCAGTAAGACAAGACTTTGTTAATTGCAGCCCTCAAAGGAGGTAAGTATCAGGTGGGGTCTCAGTTGTGCCCAGACTGGTAAATCTGGATGCAGTCAGAACATCATCCTTTTCTCCTCTGTCCTGGTCACAGGCACCATTTTCAGTTCTTGTTCTCTCATGTCTTTTGAATATGCTTCATAATTGACAATGCTCATATCTACATTAATTTTGTAATGAGAGAAGAACGAATTTCTAAGAAGTCAGCTCTTGCCAAACAAGTCTATTTTCTTTCTGATAAAGCAGGTAACTGGAACATAAATAGAACAAAGGAAAAGGAGGACTATGTGCTACCCAGAAAAGTGATGTCATCTATTATTAGACCACTTACCTTTTGTACTGCCTGGGAGACCTCAGACAGCACCCTCCCCCAGGCCTTCAGGTCAGCCCCTGGTGAGTTTCTGTCCAACACAGTGGGAAGCTGTGAATACATCAGAAATACAGATGAGTTTTGTATGTTTTCTACATGACAACACCTATTACAGTGAGGGAAGAAAGTCCAAATGGCATCTCTAGCTCAAATACTTTAAGTTTTTTGCAACAGCAAGTCTTGTAAGTCTGTCTTGTGTGGCCACAAATCTGGTACCCATGTGCAGACTCACACAGCATTCTGTGTAAGTGTTCTTACTAATACGAGGCTCAGTCACAGGCCACTGAAAATAGAGCTTGGGACTTGTTCTGCTTACCTAAGCCCACCATGCCAAAAGGTGCAAAAATAGAGGAGGAACTGGGATTTCTCAGAAGCCGCTTCTCACAAAGGCTATTTTCCATTGAGATGTACAGAGTCTTGGTAACTTCTGAATTTAGCAAAAGTCGTGAAACAGAAGCCCCCATTTGCCATGGAGGTAAATAACTGGTACTACTTTACACTTGAGAGATTTCCTGATTTTGGAGACAGTCTAGTTCTCACTGTCTGTCAGATTTGACAGAAACCATTACTTCTCCAGGCTCCTGCAGACTGGCCAAATGGCCTTTCCAGCAGAGGTTAACACTATAGTTATCACTGGCTTCTTAAGAAACAGGTGATACCATGGCATGCTGTCACATATCACTTTGCTTGCACCACTGCATCCTTCTTAGTCAGCTGTCTAAAGAATCACACGTGCGCTTGGGGTTAGCACTCTTGAGGCTTTCTAGGGCATCTATTTCTTCTGGTATTACAATAAAATATCAAGCTGGACTTTTAGATAGCTAGACTGTAATATTTATGAGATAAGCCCCTAAAAAGACTTCCCCAAAACCGTGTAGCTATACACCTTGATGATTCCCTGCCATTCCTTTCAGTCAGTAGGTGGTTAAGAAAGCAGAAGACAGCTGCACTATGTAGGTATCTGACAGGGAATCACGAAGACAAGAATTTTGCGGAAAGCTTGTGATAGCATGTTGTGATCTGTCACTTGCAGTTCAGGCAGGAAGTATACACACACAATGCTTCAAAATAAGCTTTTCCTTTTTCCCCTAAGGGGAATCAGTTTCTGCAAAGATTATACAGGATTCTTGGAGCACTTGCCTTAACCTGGCCTTTTTGAATCTGTGAGCAACAGGTATTATAAACATTCTGAAGCAAGCCAGAGAAAAGCCTAGGATAAATATGGAATTAAGAACCTCCTTCTTGTATTTAGAGGAAAAGAAAAGAGAAATAGGCGAAAAATTACACGTGTTTGCTCCTAAATATTATTTCTTGCAGGAGGCATTCAGTATGAATCAGGTCTTAATAGAAATGTCCTAAAATGACTGAATTTGTACTCAACTAGTTCATGTTCTCTAGAAGCGCACATAAGACAGGATCAGCAGACATTATACAAACTACACTCTTGTCTGACCTAAATATCAGAGCATGCAGTTGGGAATGTTTATTGACCCTAAGCACAGAGGAGGATGAAAGCTTTCCCCAAAATATTTATCCACCTATTTTCATATTCACTTCCAGCGAATATGGTGTCATGAAAAAAAAAGGAAGAGCATAAACATTGAAGAGTTTCTTTCCAACAATAGGAAGCCCAGTTCTAGAATCCACAGTCAGCTGCCCATACTAAAATAAGCCCTACTCAGACAAGGAGCTCTGCAAAAACAAATTCAGGTATGTGATTTGTTATACTATACAACTGTAGCCTGAAGATCATGTAGTACACAGTGACTGACAGTGTAAGAGTGCGGAAAATAACCTGGGTCTTGAATACACAGGTATTTCTAATGTAGAAGTTTTAAAACTAATATAGAATTTTAAAAAGTCCAATGCAGATTCATTCTGCATATGTAACTGAATGTAGTTTTACACTCACAGTTTGATTACATATCAAGTGCATATGGTGATAGTGAGTGAAGCAGCTGTTTCAGCAACACATGTCTATGCTTAGTGAAAAACTGTTTATCTCCATCCAAAATTGCAATAAGGTATTAAGGAACTTTATTTTAATTTATTTATAAGGTTTAAAGAACTTCAAGCAAAGCTTAAACAGACAGGCTCAAGAACAGAAGTGCTCCAGAAAGAAGCTGAGTCAGCCAGACAGTAGAGGAAGGGTCTTATTTTTCTGTCTCTGCTTTGCTGACAAAAATGTGAGTTGCTTTAATTTTTGGCAAAAACCCCTAGAGGGTATACATGAGCACATGAAGTATTTGAGTGTATGTTTATGCACGTACCTAAGTATGTTGACCACAAATTAAACAAAAAACTTTAATTTCAAAGTGGTGGAGAAGCACATTGTAAAAATAACTGTGGCAAGGAGTGCTTACGCACAGTCTACCATTTAGTTTAACATGAGTAACTGAGCTTGATTTCGATTTAAAAGGGGAACTTCCACCTTGAAAAAAAACCCAGAAATATATTAAAATTATTATTTAACAACTATAATGGTGGGAGCGGAAGCAAGCTTCTACCAACTTGAGGTCTCATTGTGTTAGGCATCATGAAAAGACAATCCCTCTTCTCCGCAGCTAGGTGCGCATTAAAACCCACTGGGAATCAGGCTATGGATACCCTTCCAACACACAGTACTTCCAGTACTCAGGGGAAGTCTTGGCAGACAGATCTGGTAGTAACAGATCAGATCATAAGCCTGTATCTGAACACGCAGTCTTTCACAACTCCAGATTTTGGGTTCGGGTTTATGTTCCTATTTCTCCTGTGAGCCTATTTTTGTTTAAACACAGACAACTGCTCCATCAACTCTCATCTTTCCATTTTATTTGACATGACAGCCAAATCATGATATGTTAGCAGCTTAATTTTAAAGCTGTGCAGTGCAGTGTGCATATTCACTTAAAGTCCTTAAATGCTGAAAACCTATCTTAGAAGTACTGTAGCATTAATTCTCTGCTACTTGCAGCAAGCATCAGATATATGAAAATATCCAAGTATATTCTTAGAAATGGAAAATAGCAGCTTTCAAAAGGTTCTTATCAGAACTGGCAAAATCACATGGGCAAAACGAATGACTGTCAATGCTACAAAAATCAAACAGTAATTTGGCTGGCGCGTCAATTAAAGCTGCTAGCATCCTCTGTTCCCAGTTCTGAGCGAATCAGAACTGAATAAAATCCATGTTAAATTAACCATGACATTACACTGCCGTGGCAGAGAAGTTCGATCAATACTTTCTATGTAACTGTAGTAGCTGCTCATATATCCTGCCTGCTGTATACAGCAAACTGCCAGTGTGATGGTCTCATGACATTAGGTTACAAGGTAAAAACCAGCAAATTAAATTCACTGTTGAAAAATGCAAAATTATGATTATGGGGAAAACAAATACAAAAGATGTATACTCAGCGATGGGCTCTAAGTTTGCTATCATGAGGAAAAAGACCTTGGGGTCTTTATGAAAATTTCTCTGAAAGCTTCAGCTCAATATGCAGAATATAAATGAGGTATTAGAAAAATATTAGGAAAAGAACAGAAAGCGAAAGCAAAAAACCCCAAACCAGTAATATATAAATATACTACTTTTAAATATATAATAAAATATAAATAATAACAATTAAATATATATAGATAATGGTATATCTCCATATGGAACCAAGGTTGCAGTTCTGGTTAATTTATGGCAAGAAGGTCACAGTAGAAACAGGAACAGCACAAAGAAGGGCAATGAAAATGAACAGGTAAGGAAAAGCTTCTATAGAAAGAGTAATGAAAGCCAGTACAACATGTTTGGGTTCGGGGTTTTTTTGAAGAAAAAGGCTGATATGACTATCCCAAATCAAGCTGCATCATGGTTTTGACTTCAGTGTAAAATTCTGTTATGCTGGATGGAACAAAGACAGGGTGAGTTGTTTGGGGAATTTTCAGAACCCTCAGCAAGGTCCCTGTAGGTCTTGCCACACACTGTTTTGCTACACAGACTGGAAAGACCAGATGATAATTTCACACACACTTTGATTTTAAAATTGCATTTGAATCTTTTAGTTCTGTTGTACTGTGAATTTCACCTGTTTCATCTCAAAGCATTCTCAGAACTGTCTAGTGTTCTGCTCATGGTAGGTTAACGATCATACATCCATAACCTTATATTTGCAGGGGTAAATAAACAAAGACCACTTGGAACACTGGTGATGTATTACAAAGAAAATTCTTGAAGGGCAATGAAATATCAGCCAAAATAATGACAACATAAAGCAGGACGATTGTGTTAATACTTACCAGCTGAAATAGCTTAAAGAAATCAACATTTGCATACAAGGCATCTTCTACTCTCTGTAGGCTTTCCTGGGACAAGGCACACATGGCCTTGTGCACAGAAGGAAGACCTCTTCGGCTGCTGAAGATGATAAAGCGGTCCAGGAGCATCTGACTGCAAGCAATGTCCTTCAGAGTCAAGTTAGGGACACCATAGGCAAACTGCAACCAAAAACAATGTTTCATTTACTGTTGGGGAACCTTTATACTGCTCAGGAACAATTAAAGATTTATCAAAAGTGGACAACTTGATATCAGCCCCTGCTAATATTTTCATGAATAGCAAAAGGATGTGTCAGCTGAAGCATCAACTCTTGATCCACATTCGCTTGATGTTATATTAGATCACTTTGCCTCCAGTCATGTTTTTCCTCTTCTCATCAGTGATTCTTCCTTCCATTGCAAGAGTTCTTTTGAGTCTTCTTCCCTTTCTCTCTGTCATCTAAACACACTTGATCCCATGCCAACTCATCCTTGTGGTTAAGGACAGATAGCTATGGCTTGCTTGAAGGTATTTCCCCAGGACCAATTGATTGTGCCACTTCACTCTACCTTTTGTGTTTAGGCTGGTTGTATTTTTGCTGCCAGTTGCTCTAAGAGAAAAAGGCCAGTTCCACTGGTTCTCAAGCCTGATTTCCCTCAGTATTTTATTTCAGTTATGATGATTCCACCCCAATGCTTCCCCACAGCCATTATTCATTGTCACTGTGCACAGGCATACAGCCAGGCTTTACAGAGCCATTTTATATTAAACCACACCTATCTACTGATTACCACTTCCAATATAAACATGGAACAGAAAAAAAAAATAATCGTCTTTAGTGTTCAGCCACTGGGAACAGATTAGTTTATAGTTAAACCAATGTAAGTGCAGACTAACTCCATAGAAATCAGCAGTTTTACCTGGGATTTACATTGTTGTGGTGGAATACTCTTGGTAGTCTGTGATTCAGTTCTACTTGCTTTATAATGGGCAGAATACATAGCAATATAATAAAAAGTATCACTGGAAATTACTCATAAACTAATATTCCCATACTCTGACCATCTCCTTTCACAGTACAAATTGTAAGGGAAAAAAGCTCACAATACTGTGATAACTGCAAATGCCTACTATGTTTGAGATGAACACAGACTTTCAGACAAACAAGAACTATGCGCTGACACAGTATCTTTAGGCTAAATGAATTTAATAAACTGCATAGAAAAGAGATCATCAAAATCTGCACAGAATATAACTTGCTCTAGAAAAATAACCTGCTGAGCATTCCAGTCTTTAAGCCACTTGGATCAAAACAAACACACCACACCTACACCAGGTCGGACACAGATGCATGCCTATTTCCTGTCTAAGCAAATTAACAAGGCCATCTAAAAGATTCTGAACATTAGCTAAATTTTGTATCTGCAAATACATAGTTAGCAGCTGAGACTTGTTTGGTGGTGCTGGTAATGAGAAATATTTAAAAACCCAGAGGAATGAGAAAATCTCAATTCAGTTGCTTTGGAGAGTGGATTCAAGCTTGAGGAGTTATTCATTATGTACTTCAGATATCAGAAGCTACAAACAAAACTGCGAATGTGGCTGTGGAAAGTCAGCATCCAGAATAGGAAAGGCAGGGGAAGAGAGATCAAGAATAACATTGTATTTTGTCTACCATGACTGCCGCGAGTTTCTACTTATGGAGCTGCAGCTGACAAAAAAAAGCACCTGAATTACACACAGATTGTATATTGTAATAACAATACAAAAAAGGGATGTGACTTTCTAGTAAAAGTACCTGAGAGGTACTGTCACTATCATCACTACCGCTGTACCCATATAAAGGCATTTGTAACACAAGTTAGACAGTGTGGAGAGCAGCAGGATGCAAAAGCAGAAATGCAACTGAGAGATAGACTGGCTTGCAATAAACCTCCAAACCAAAGCACCTCTGTCCTCCCTCAAACCGGAACATTTGATTTGGATTTAACTGACTTGATGTCAGTGAAAGAATTTGCTTATTTGCTCAGTCACTTATGTCCTGGGGATGTGCGTGAAAAGAACAGCATTTTTTAACCATATATGCCTGATCTGGCATGGTCTTCATCATAGAGTATCAGGCTGGAAGGATCATCTGGTCCAACCTTTCTTGGCAAAAGCATGGTCTAGACAAGATGGCCCATCACCCCGTCATCATCCAGTTTGAACTGCTATGAAACTGAACTGCACAGGGACGCAGCCTGGGAACCTTGTTTTGACTTGTGAAATGAGGAAACTGTGACATTAACATCATTGAGATGAATTAAACAGAAAAAAAAAAAGGTTATTTACAAATTGTAACTGCATTTCAAGAATGTTCATGAACAGATGGGATTAGAAAAACATCAAAACCTCCGCCCTTCCAATTTTTCCGGTAGGGTGGGCTGTTGCCAATCTTTCCTGAACTTCTCATTGTGTTTTAACATCAGTCTCTTATCCTTATCTTAGAATGACTCAAAAAAGCAGGCCCTCAGAGGAAAACTTCAATACTTTTTTTTTTTTTTTTTAAATCAATGTGTCACTGTTTGGTCAAAGCTGGCAAGATGAAGTCCAAATTATTTTTTCAGCTACTTGGCTCTTTGATCACATTTAGCTTTCAGCTCTGCGTGTCATTTCCTGCCCTCCCAGGCGGCGCAGACCTAGATCTGTAGCCAGCTGTTGGCAACAGTCAGGCTCTTGTAAACAAGTTGCTTTCAGGCTGATCAGCCCTGTGCCATCAGAGCCAGGGGGAGAGGGTGTACAGTGATATGCAAGCAAACAGAGGGTAGAGCAGCATGAAGAACTAGAGATGAAGTATCATGGTTGAGGCTTAAGACAACCACAGATCTTGGTTACATGGCTCTACAACTTCTACCTCAACCAACCGTAAGTCCAGCCCAAGTAACCTGCTTATCAAGACAGTCTATAGGAATTAAGCGATTTAGCTCCCCTAGGAGATCAAGTGTTCAATTGCTATTGAAAATAATTCTCTTGAGGTCTTTTGAAAATTATGAGATCAGTTTTTCTGTATCAGTTGCTCTTGGTGGAAGTATTCACAGCACTTTCTTTCCTTGTAGATGTAAATCAGCTCTTGTGAGGTGATCTTGTATTCCTGTGATTACTGCTAACAAGAAAACTTTCTGAAGGACAGCAAAAGTAGTATTTAACACCAGGTCTCCTCCAGCTTCTTCTCTAACTGATGTTCATATTTCTTTAATTTCCAGCATAAAGAGAGCTACGTCTCTTTCTACATCAGCACAAAAAATACAGCAGATAGCCACCACATTCCAGAAGGTTTCAGTCATACTTTTGGTGATGGTGTTGAAAACTTCAGTCCTGCGTACACTGACAGGCAGAGTTTTTAACAGTAGATGAATGAGTGCCACTGGGGAGCTAATAGAGACTAACACAGCAGCACACAGTTCTCCTGGAGCAGCAGATCTCTGAAAAGAAGAGGTTAGGGAAGAAAAGAGGAAGAGAAGCCCAGCAGGATATCTGTGTATATTCTTCTTGTCATGAGCAGCAAGGAAGCAAATATTCACCATCTCAGCTGATACAGAGGTGTGAAAATAAGTAGGATGTATCAATTGACACTGGCTTTGGTATAGTCTTGTGGTATTGCTTCATGACAAAGTGAGGAGAGGGGAAGGCTTCCTCTGGTCCTAATCAAGAATACAGCAGATAAGTAATCTGGCTACTCGTCGCACCAGCTGGAACCTGTGGTGCACAAAAGGAACTGCATGCAAGTTCATTAACGCCCTCCCTCTTTCTGGCCACTCAGTTCCAGCACTTGTGTTTTATGTGGCAGTGAAAAAGAGGAATTGTGTCTTTCAGCCTCAATTATTCACTTGCTTCCACCCACACACTAATGCACTGTAGAAATTGTTCCAGAATTCTGATTCAGCAACATTCATTCATTAATACAGCATTCCTTGCAGAGCTTCCAGCCACCAGTACACACAGAGGCAGGGGCAGCCTAGACTTGGTCAAACACAGTCTCCCGCTTAGTTGCTTCAGGAGGGATTTGACCTGCACTTCTCACTCTGAATTTTCTAAGCAGATCTCTTATTCAATCAGAATCTAAGAAAGTGGGTCTGCTTCTCCACCTCCACCTATTCATGTGAGATAATGCCATAAAGCCACCATATTACTCTGCTGACATTGGGGCAGAGAATTTAAATGTTAAATTAAGAACCTCCAATAGTTCTCTGCTGCTATTCATCAAGACTGCTGTCTCAAAAGAATGCACAGCTGCCTTATGCTTTTGAGTGAAATCTTTCATCATGGGGACAGATGCATTGCTTGGCAGTACCATTTCTTGATGCTCATTATTTAGGAGCAACAACAGCATCGAACCAAATATCTATATTTAATGCATATTCAAATTGTTCTTTTAAAGACAAACCAAACACGTCTTCCTCTAGATTCACAAAAACCAAAGGGAGATGTTGTACAAACAACCTATAAGGCAGCAGATTTTCTAGGCACAAGGCCCTCACTGAGGCTACTTTGCATATACAATTCAAGAAATTTCATTCCACACAGATAACAGCTTGGTAGCTGTTATACTCTGTTCTGTTATACCCACCTGTTCAGGGCGCACTTGAGCATTAATAAGCTGGAAAACAACAATATCTGGGAGGCCAGCATCTTCCAGCAAGAAGGAAGTGAGGGTCTCCCCATCTTTCAAAATGTCTAGAATTCGTATTCCTCTTCCTGGATGAAGAAAGGAGTGCAGAGATCAGTGAGATACCAAACAAAAGAAGTTAAAGAACAACTCACACCCTGGCTTAAACCTGCAAAAAGTACGTGCTTTGGCTCATATAATTAGTAGTGACTAATGGGGTCCAAAACTATTTTTGAAATTCAAAATCATTTTAATCCTTTGCTGGGGAGTGATCTTCAGAAAACGCTGAGTGTTCCAACTCTGCATATCTGATCTCCCAAAGATGTTTCAGACTAGATCATCAGCAATGGAAGTACTGAAAGCATCCCTGATTGCATTTGAAAGTCTCTGCCTGTTTGCTGAGGTAATGTTTTATTTTAAATGTTCAGATTCCAGCGTGCTACTGTTGTTAGTG
Organism: Ibidorhyncha struthersii; assembly: GCA_013398815.1. NCBI lineage: Eukaryota > Metazoa > Chordata > Aves > Charadriiformes > Charadriidae > Ibidorhyncha > Ibidorhyncha struthersii. The sequence continues at coordinate 539,443 of VZSZ01007133.1, forward strand.
TCCTTTCTTCTGGGCCTTATGTAAATAACTTTAGCCAACCCATTAAATTTACACTAATTTATCACTTGCTATCAATTAATCTTAGCTAGTTAATTTTATTCTATAGTATTGCAAAAATGACCCCTTGAAAATCTTTCATGAGAAAAAAAAATTATATTCCTTGGACAAGCATAAATTTTGTAGTTTAATAGTCATATTACCAACTATTAAACTAAGAACTGGCAAGTCTTTAGGCAAACCAATGAGGCTCCCCATTGTTAAATTTAACACACTTAAGAGGCCACCAAATTTCCCTAATCCCATCTATAACAATATTCAAAATACTGCTGGTGTTAAAATCAAACAGTGTGAATTTTTTTTTAACTTGTCTCTGTTACAAATCAGTACCAGTGTGAATTCTGCCTCAGTATGATCCAAGTGAAAGCTTGGAAAGTGAACGTTGCTCATGTCCGTTGAATACTACAGCATTTATTAAAGGTAGTTCATATAGCACCAACAGACCTCGGTAAAGAATGCTTGAAAAGCACTAGTTCTTCCAGTCTTTAGAACAGGCAATTGAAACTGATAGGAGCAGCATGTATCATACTGACATGGGGAATGTAGCTTTAGACATCTCCATATAAACATGTACAAATTTGTTGCTGAGTGTCTCCATTCTGTGAGTTAAATAGAGTCTTATCAGAGTTTGACAAGTAACTTCCACAATTCCATCTGCAAAAGCATGTTCTGTCCTAGGGCTGCAGGACCTGAGCAGAACTTCTTCAATTGCTCCTCCGTGTATTTATTCAAGCAGTAAACACTGAAAACAATAGTAGGGGCATGTCCCTCATATTCTCACCAATGCCCTTCCTGGCACCAAGGCATTGTGGAGGAAAAAAGCACACTACAGGAACACATCTCATCAAATGTTGCAGTGCAAGGGGAAAATGGGACAAGCAAGGTTGACTCAAGAGGTAGATGTGCTTTAAGGAACCAGGAGGAGCAATCTCAGTTCTGACATTTGTTACTTTTTCATTGCTCAGCTTTGCAGCTATAACAATATTCTGTCAAGATTGTTACTTACAGGCAAAAGTAGTAAGCTACATACACAGAGAACTTCAATAGTCAATTCTGCAGTACCTTTTTCTGTATGGAAGAATGTGTCAGTTCATGTTTTATTAGTTTAGCTCCAGAACTGACTTTGTTACTTTAAGAAACAGGAGATTACAACAATCTTTTTTTATTTTTTTTTCCCAGCAAAACACATTAACCCCCCCCCCCCCCCAGATTCTGAAAAAGCATTAACATTATATTTCACAGGGTGGGGAGGACTGTACTCTATTTTCCAGCTGCTGAGTAAAGTTGATATGGGATGCAAAGGCAACTTCCTAAAGCACAGGGCGTGGTCCCTTAGCAATATGTTGCAAACCTATGGCATGTCATGCTTTTCGTCGCCTCTAAACAGGCAGGTTTGGTTTCTATAACTGTGTACAAACCATAGCTCACATTATACTCAAGTTCTCTTTGATGGCATTCTGTGGCATTTTCATTGTCTCACGTTATTTCACAAAATCACAGAATGACAGGGGTTGGAAGGGATCTCTGAGATCATGTAGTCCAACCCCCCTGCCAGAGCAGGTTGCACAGGATGGTGTCCAGGTGGGTTTTGAATGTCTCCAGAGTCGGAGACTCCACCACCTCTCTGGGCAACCTGTTCCAGTGCTCTGCCACCCTCAAAGTAAAGAAGTTTCTCCTCATGTTTACATGGAACTTCCTATGTTCAAGTTTGTGCCCGTTAACCTCTTGTCCTATCACCGGGCACCAGTGAAAAAGGACAGGTCTCATCCTCCTGGCACCCTCCCTTTAAGTATTTATAAGCATTGATTAGATCCCCCCTCAGTCTTCTCTTCTCCAGACTAAAAATACCCGAGTCTCTCAGCCTTTCCTCATAAGAAAGATATTCTAGTCCCCTAATCATCTTTGTAGCCTTTTGCTCTACTCTCTCCAGCAGTTCCCTGTCCTTCTTGAACCGGGGAGCCCAGAACTGGACACGGTACTCCAGATGTGGCCTCACCAGTGTAGAGTAGAGGGAGAAGATCACCTCCCTCGACCTGTAGTTTCCTGGCTCTTCCTTCTTGTACTTTTTGAAGACTGGAGTGACATTGGCTTTCTTCCAGTCCTCAGGCACCTTGCCTGTTCTCCAGGACCTTTCAAAGATGATGGAGAGTGGCCCAGCAATGACTTGCATCAGCTCCCTCAGCACTCGCAGGTGCATCCCATCATGACCCATGGACTTGTGGATATCCAGTTTACTTAATGATCTCTAACTTGATCCTCATCAACCGAGGGAATTGTCTTCCTTCCTCCAGACTTTCTCTGTTATCTGCAAAGTCTGGGACTCCTGAGGACAATGAGATAGTCCCTTTTTTACTTCTAGTTAGAAATCTCTGTAAGATAGTAAAGCATATGTATTGGATGGTTTATACACATCTTACTAAAAATATATGGAGTGTGAATATTTGATTTCAATAAGAATATTATTCCTGCAGCAAATGACTTGAGAATGGGACAGATCAATTCTCAAAGCCAGTCCATTTTTGTGCCTTTAGTTTTAGGAGTATCTTTTCAAATTCTGTACTTAAAGTCCAAATATTAATTTCAAAATTTACTATTAGTCCATTTCCTATTTTTCCCCAGGATTGTGTTTTGAGTTTGGCAGGTTGTTTTGAGTAAAAGTTAATGGAGTCATATAATTTGCAATCCTGTTTGTAAGTGTGCAATGCCTTCTCTCTTTAAACCTATCATCAAAACAAGATGAAAATGTATCCTTATTCACTGTTCCAAAACTATTTCAGCTAACACTTGAAACAACATATCTCTATACTCTTCTCCAGGTGATGCTCCTAGTATATATTCATATGTAGTTTTCTATTCCTCTGCATATTCCAGTGATGCTTTCTTATTGCTTCTGACTCTACTGTAATAATAATTAATGAAATCTTTTCATCCACGTGTTTTACTTTCAGTGGTGACATATCCATGTTTCTGTGTTTTAAGTTCTGCCTACTGTTATTTAAGAAAGATGGTTGTAGAATAGAACTGATTGCCTCTTCCCTTTCTCTCAAATAAAAGGTGTTACAACACTGGACAAGTATTAACTTACCCTCTTCTAACAGTAAGCAGAGTAACAGCCACACGTGAAATACATTATAATGTTGCCAGTCTGCAGAGTAACTACTAGTCAGCTCTCAGAAGGAAAAATTCAATAGTCTAGAGGATATAGATAAAACAATTACCTGCAATTCGTTCAGGATTAGTTCTCATTGTTTCCATAAACTGAGTCATAATGTTCAGTTCTTCCCAGATTCTGCCAAGGTCACGGATTTCAGGGGCTTCCAGTAAGAGCTCCTGTGCATCTTTATATACCCTTGCAAGGCTGAAAGAAGAAATAGCAAACCAACAATAATTTAAGACTGATGACTCTTGAGAACCTTTCACATTAAAAAAAAAAAAAACAAAGTTGACTTTCTCTGTGTAAGGGATGAGGAAAAAATAAATTAGTTTGTCCTGTCTTGAAACTCAAAGCTCTTTTTTTTTTGGTGACAGAGTAGTTTCAGTTGGCATGGGATTCAGTTAGATTTGGAAGTCCACAGAAGCTTTAAGAGGGCTACTGGCATAGCAGAAGGTTGACCTCATACATTTTCTTCATTAGCCATGCCCATCTTCGTAGGGAGACAGGACCTTCCCCAGGCAGTGTTCACCTCACAGCTATAGTGCAAATCTTCTCTGGTTCTGGCCCAAGTGCAGCTCCAGCAGCTGGATGAGGCATGCTGGGCTTGTGCAGCCCTGCTCAGCCAAGTCAGTGACATGGAATCACTGAGACACAGAATCCTCTTCCCTTTCCCAGCTCAGTCCCCTCCAACGTAAGGGTGGCATTTAGGTCCCTTCAAAACATTTATTCTAGGACAGGCAGGAAAACAGGAGTGACAAACTGTCACAGGCAGCTGTTCACCAACAGGTTCTGGGTTAGAACATGCAGTTCAAGCAAGGATGCAATCAGGCCCTGTGCTTTTAAACAAACATGAAAAAATTCTTATTAGCAGCAGGGGAGGCCATTACACTTCTTTAACAGTGTTATGTTTTTCCATACATGGAATAGTATATCTCAGTCCTTATGACTTATTTTAGCTTACAGGAAACAGCAAACAGGAAGGACTGAATTCTTTCAGAAAACACAATGTATTTGCTTCCTCTGTGATGCACTGAATTTACTCTGACTCACAAAGGGACAGTTTGCTCTGTAATAAGCAACCTAAAAATGCCAGAACATATAGAAAACAGAACCCTCTAGCTTCACTGTGTGATTGACTGTACTCCACAAAAAAAGCCCAGCTGACTATTTTAAATCCTGTTCACTAGGAGCAAAACATCAAATGCTAAGTTAATGCCAAGCTATGGACTTTCACAGACTGGAGCTTTAATGGCCTTGACATTGTTAGCTCATAAATTTTAATTATTAGATGCTCAAAAGTGGACTATTTGCAAAGGGAGATTTGGAGCATTTTTTATAGCTAGTCTAACAGGTTTTTACTCTAAGGGTCTTTGTCCACTACACTGTCTTTCATGACTCAGCTATAACAAACAATGCAATGAAGCACTCCCACAGCTCTTTTTAACTAACAGTCTGGAAATCGCCCATCCTCCTACTTCATCAATAAACTTAGAATCTGAAGGTTACTATGCTGATTAAAGTCTTACAAGTATATAGTGAAAACAGGTGCTATGTGGGAAATGGCAGTGCAGATTTTCCTTTGCAGCTACTTCATCAGAGCTCTCATTCAGAGGGGACAACTGAAATGATGAGAAAAGAAAGCTTAGGGGTTTCATACTCTTATATATAAAAAAAATGTGTCCTGAGACATTCACTGAGCAGTAGGCAGTAGAAAGGATGGATTTTATTAAGTGAACATGTGTTCCCTGGAGACTAGTACAACCAAACTCTTTCAAGAAAGGCCCAAATGTACCATCGCGAGCTCTGTTTCAGCTTTGCTGACCACTGTTGCAATGAAACTGCTGTGCTAGAACTGAAATTTTTTGTCTTCCAGTATTTGCACCCTGGTGTCTTCTTAAACGCTCACCTTTTCATTCACATCACAGAACAATTCTTTAAAATATATCTCAGTGCACTGTGGAACCTTCCTAAACAGGCTCCTAAACATACTCCATCCTTTCTCCCTGCATCATTAATGCCCATGAATGCTCAACAGGTGCCAAGAGAAGGCTATCAGCAGTTGCCTAGCAAGCCTGTATTACTGCAACGCAGTCTCACACATGTAGCTCTGCTTACATGGAATTGTTATAGTTGGACACAACACCTGGACCCTCTCCATGGGTTGGGCTGCGGAAACAGGGGTTGTTCATGTTACAGAAGATGCCATGTAACCATGGCAGTGTTCCTGCAGATGGCATTGCCTTGTTTGGGAAGTGACCTAGAGTACAGAAACAAAATATAAATGATTAGGTGTCTTTTCTAATGCAGCCTGTGTGAATCTAAAAGGTGTGATGTGTTGCCTCACTACAGAAGGAATGCGATGGAAATTCTCTTTTACAAAGCAAAAAAAAAAAAAAGTCACAGATATAAACAGTATGGCTGTTTCCCACTGAAATAAATTCTGAGCTAACTTTTTTTCTTTTAAATAAGTAGAGAGGCAATACTTTCTCAGTTACAGAAATACAGAAATCTGCAACTTGACAGAATCTTGAGACCTCATGTAAGTCCAACCACAAAGCATCTCACAGGAAGACTACAGCTTTTTTTTTTTTTTTTCCTCCTCACTGGTAATTCTTACAGTATATGGCTTTAAATAACTAAACTACTGAAGAAGTCTGTTCTTTTGCCACTAGAGACTAATACTCAGCAAACAGGTCCCAGTATCTCTGTCTGAGAACTTCTAGCCATTATCTAGCACAAGTCAGAGCATTAAAAGATCTTAAATGTTCTTACATTCATGTTGGCGATAGAGTGGATTAGCTTTCCTCAGCCAGACAAGGGCAAGAAATAATGAAAGAGGCCATACAAGCTCCACCAGAAAGCGAAGCTGGAAAAAAAAAAAATCAAAATAATTTTTACAGATGACCCATGTCTAGAGTCACTGAGTGACTAGAGGGCTGATGCCCCTTCTCACAGCAGCAATGCTCAGTGCAGCATGTACAGCAACGTTATCCCTTGCCTGTTTCACTATTTGGAAGGGACACCCAGAAACAGCAAGGATTTCATCAAAGCCCCATGAAGCATCACCATTAACTCCGTGGCTTTTCCACCTCTTTTAAAGAAACGTTTAAGCATCCTGACCAATGTAAAAAGAGGCGACAGGTAGTACTTAACTCTCAGATAGACCAGATAAAAGTCTAAATAGTTTTTATACAAAATAGATGACCTTACAACAACACAGGAAAAAAGGATGAGATGCAAGAGGGAAAAAGTGGTTTTTTTGGGTTGGTTTTTTTTTTTTTAATCCACACTTTTGCAACGCTGGGCTCATTGCCAGGCTGTCAGTGCACCATGCTTACCCAAAGGTAAAAGACTTTAGAATAAGCTTACATTCTTTGATCTTTACTTTTGCTTCTTTTTGTCATCATTCATTTCAACATTATTAATTTTCTAATACAGGTAGAAATGTATGCATTAAGATCAAACACCTTATTCAATAACATAGAAGGCTCCATCAAAGGCCACTTTATTGCCCAGAACTTTCAATACACTTAGAACAGTCACCAGCTCCCAGCCATGACAGAAAATCAAGGGCACTGCTTTACCACAGAGCAACATCCTGCCTGGTTTTCAGTCTGTTCCTCCACTCCTGTGTTTCAGTTTGTTTTACTGCCTCTGTGTGTTTTGGTGGAGGTTTGAAACTACAACCCTTTGATCCTGTAACACAGGCTTTTGGGCTCTGAGCACCAGCTATGAGATTTTTGTGTCCAGCCACGTGGCGTTTTTTTTCTCCTCCCTGCGAGAGCCAGGACAAACTCTCTCCAGAACCAGGGTTGTAGCACATGCACAGGAAAGTGCTCCCTGCCCCCTTTCCTTTGCTCCCGCCTCCTCGACCAGGCACCAAATACGTAACAATAATGCATACAGCAGATGGGTCACGTGTGCATGTGTTGGGTTTTTTTTTTTGCGAACTGCCATGCAGGGCAAAAGATATTCCACAACATAATTAAGAACAGGTTTTTGGAGCTGCCCTGTCTTTTCCACTATAACTTTGTCTAATATCTTCAGTTAAGCACAGCTTATGCTTACGGCAAAAGGGTAGAAGGCTTTTCACCAGGCAGCCATTTTCTATTTCACACTTTTATTCTTAAGGCTTTCTTTTTAAAAATAGAACAAGCACCCACCATCACCACCTAAGAAGTTATACATGCCTGATATTTTTAAAGCCAGAGAAAATCTTACCAGCAGCAAAGTGCAGTTTACAATTATTAGAGAAGGAAACCTGTCATTGTACAGCTCTTCTGCTTGACAGCTGTTGTGCACAGCTCAGAATACAGTGTTACAGATCCTTTTCAGCAGGGGTCCACAAGGTCTGACTAACACCATCGCCCTCCGTTTGATAAGATGTTTGGGACAAGCACTACACACACATAAACTCAGAGGAGTAAGAACTGGGGAGACTCCTCAGTTGTCATCTTTGCTGCAGAGTTAATCTGGGTTATTGCTCAGATGTCGATTCTTACTTCATTCCCAGGAAATAGCAAATCCTCAGATTTGAATTCAGTAATTCCTTTCTGTCTGAGCTAACTAGTTGGGAAGGGATTGAAGGCTAAAGCACAGGGGACGCTTTCTTTCAAGCTGGTATACAATATGTCATGGGATAAGGACCAAGTGCTGTTAGCCCTCTGATTCTTTTCCTGTGACCCTTTTCCTGAGGACACACAAGTGTCCCAGAACTCACCAGGAAGGATCAGAAAGCAGCTCATAAGCATGCAGAACCATGAGAAACAGCCAGAAATCCCAGCAACACATATAGAGAAATGTAATATCCAGACGGAGCTGTAATGGACCAAGCACAGTGATACAACCATGTACATCTGACAAATTTAAATTGGCTGTGCATCAACTGTTAACTCTGTAATGAAGTCTTTCCTCTTGTGATTAGATTAAATGATGAACTTGAGTAGAAGATTGGATATGTCTCTATTTATGGTACTGCATGATGGTTAGCAAAAATCAGGCTGATTTTCCCAAAACACACTTTACAGCTACTTTTGACATTATAGATTTTTGTTTTGGCTACCTTGTTTCTCTATGTGGACAAATAAGCAAGCAGGTTTATATACTTAGAAAAGGACATTATTTTTACTGACTTAGTTGTAAAATGTTTTACTCTTCAGAGTGGAGAAAATATTTCTCTGTTGTGGAGAAAATATTTCTCTGTTGTGGATTACTGTGTTTACAAGCTAGGAGTGATCATCACAGAAGGGGGTCTCTGGTAACACCAGGAAACACCAAGTTAGCATTTTTGAAAATTCTATAGGCAAAAATAAACAAGAAATAAAGAGAATTCCTGAAACCCAACCAGGCATTGAGTTACATATCTGAGCAGTTTTGCCCAAATAAAACAGTATTTCATACACTGAAAATACTGAAGAATTATATAAAGATCCATTTGCTAAAAATTAAAAAACAGTGGCTTCCTATTCTCTCAGTATACACACTTGAAGATCAGGGAGATGTGGATTTTCTGTTTGTGTGTTTTGGGGTTTTTTTTCTGAACTTGAGCACCAAACTACTACAGCTCCTTGACAAACAGTAGCTGAAGTCCAGCTTCAAAAAGGGTCCTTATATTTGGTGTAATGTAGCTCAAGTATGGAGCTGTATTAAATCAGGAGCTGGCAATGTTGTATGCACCAGCTCTTGATGGCAATGTAGACTGTGGGAGAAAGTCTGCTGGGAAGCTATGCAAGAAAGGAGATTCAATTTGCCTATGAAGAAAATGAGAAAATCCTTTGATCCTGAAAATTTCAGCATGTGAGTAACTCCTAATGACTAAAATCAGGTCAGCGTAGGTAAGCATTTCAACTCATCCCATGGCTCAGTTTGACCCTATTGATCTCCATTATCATAGCAATATTGTTTGCCTGACTGTTACAGCCTCACAGATGTCCTAATGTACTTTTTTATTATTTTTAGTTTGAAACAGGTAGTCTATAGGAACTCAAAGGGACTTCATGTGCCCAGAAACCAGGCAAAGGAACTTCTTTTGCTGGACAGAAGTAGTTGCAGTACATCTGATTACCAAGACCCTAGTTTGAGGTTTGGTTTGACTCTAAGAAAATTTGGCTAAAAGATAAAAAAGAAAAAAAAAAGAGCAATGACAAAATAAAGTGGAAAGTAATAGATAAATTTGCTCTAAGACAAAGTATCATAAGATCTAAGAGGATTTGAAAGGATTTAAAATACTTCTCTGATTTTCACTTACTTATGGCATTCAGCCATATTAAAATGATAAAATCTGTGTGAACTTCAGGGCCCTAACTGGATTCATGTTTAAAAGCAGCTGGGTGTGAGGAGCAAATCTAAAATTAGGAATCAAACCTCCCTGAGCTGAATAGTGCCCACGATATTTTCTAATAGGAGATCTTTTTATGTAAAAATACAAAAATATTACTACCCACACCTCTTCTCTTGGTACACAATACTATTTGTCAAAGGAACCCCCAGTACCAGTATTCTGTGTTTAGTCTGTAAAGAGCAGCTTTGCAAACTGCACTGGACAATACCCCAGACAGCAGGCCCATACAAAGATCACATTTGATTCTTTGAGGAATTCGTGATTTTTACATGCTGTTAAGTGTACTGGTCACTACATCCAATGGAATGCACGGTCCAAAGCTGAAATCCAAAGACTAATATTTTACCTTTTGTCTTTTCCGGAGGATCCAGTTCTTCCAGAGTAGAAGTCTGACTTGCCTGAAGAAGCTCATTCTTCTGCATCAACACTTCCGGTTGACCTGTGGCAAAGGATGCATTGCCATTTCTCAGCTGACAGCTGAAAGAGGCCTCAGAGCAAAATAACAGCTTTCTGTTCTTATTTTAAGATTAAGTTATCATAGAGATCTGTTCCTTTCATTGTCTGCACCATTTAATTTTGCACTTGATACACTATCATACGTGAAATATCGTGAGTTTCCTTTGTTTGGAAGCTGTTTCCTGTGACACATTTATCAGTGCCAAAAAGCAATAGAGAAGAAAAGCATCTCTTTCGAATGAAAAAAGTCATTAACATTGAATCCAGCTATTAACTTGGATTTGCAAGTAATGAAAGCAGTTAACTGTTGCATCATTTATTAGATTAAATTTGTGCTTTCAAACTATTTTTTCCAAGAAAAGATGGATTTGCAACTGGACATTAGTTTATATAAAACTGTTTGGTTATTATGATAAAGACACAATTAGGTTTTCCATTCAGACATTATAAATGTATATTGATTAACACAGCCTGGAATGGATTTTGTAAAGGCAAATCCACTTTGTTGCCATTTTATTAAAAAATAGAGAATTGCCTATTTTTATGCTTTTAAATTCAGCAACTCCCAATACATTTTATCAGCGATACCACCACATTTAAATCATTGTAAACTCTGTTTTCTAGGTTCAGGACTCATTTTAAACAACATGAATCTTTACCTTCAAAAGGAAAAAAGAACTTAATGTATAAATCTAAATACAGATACAGGGCCCTATTAAAAAAATAAACCATTTGATTTTGCTACCTGTATTCAAATTCCCACTTTATAGCTATCTTATTTAAATGATTGAAAAGTAGTTTCTTTGTGAATGGTTAGTCACTGGGGGGAGTGTGGAAATGGAAATGGAAGTTAGATATTGGAAAGCACTTTCTAATGATAAAAATGGTGAAGGAGTAGAACCAATTGCATGGGAGTGTTGTGAGGCCTCCATTGGTGGAGGTTACTCAAACCACTATCAAGACTTACATAGGCAAAACTGCTCATGAATTAGATGACTTGTTGAGTCTCTCTTTCCACTATTATTCTAGAATTTCATTTCTGGAAAATCCATTATGTGGAGGAGATTTTGTCTGATTTTAAGTGACAAGGTTTGGGAAACATTTCAGAATATTTTGGCCTAATTGTCAACAAAGCATTAGTTAAAAGCATTAGATAAAAATCAGTAATAATTATGTGACTGTTTCAGAAAATCATGTCAAGTCCACATTTTATGAACTGAAAAGAAATTTAGACCTCAACGAGGGAGGAGGTGGCCAGAGATCTAGCTTCGCGCTGATGGGATCTGAAGCCTATTTCAACCCATTATAGGAAGAAACATTACTGAAGTCTTGACACTGAGAACAGAGAACTGAGTACAGAGGAAGAAGAAATTATGTATCAAATTGGCTAAATGCTGGTCCTTCCAGAGTTCACCACTCTGTATTTGTGCAAAAAGGTAGCTAACCATGTAATACCAGAGGCCAATTTTACAAGTGTGTCAGAACACTGACATTTCTTTTTCACAGAGCTGACACTAGGAAACCAATCTAGATTGATTATTTGATTACTGAGTGTACTCAGGAGACAGAAAGTGTTCAATTTAGACACTAATATGCAAAATTTTTCTCCTTCACTAATTGAAAAGAAGCACATCTAGTTCTTATTCAGATATTTACCCAATGCGGGGGACTTCTGAGCAATTATCTGTTGGAAGGGTTTAGAACCCAGGAATAAAATTGGCTGAGCATCATCAAGAAAAGACAATACTTTTGCAGTTCCACTAGTGGCAGCAGGTTCTGAAAGTAAACAGGCTGATGGATCATAAGAACATTCTCATGTGGAAAGCTGTCCTGTATTTGGCTGCAGGCACCAACTTGCAGCTGCCAATTGTGTGGCATGCCTGCTGCTCCTCAGAAGATTCCAGTGAGGTTCTCATCTCAGAATTGCCAACTATGGCAGTCAGACAGCTTTCTGACACTCCTGAATAACCCAGGTCTCTCCAACCCGCTGCCGTTATGAAGAATGAATCCTGCAGCTGAACAAATGAGGAAGAGACAGTTTTGTTCCGGCTCCTCTCGCCTTCCTCTAAACCCCAGATGGACACTGCAATCTTTCTGCAACAGCTGTGAAAGGAAATTCCAGCCTTCACGTCAAGGCCATAAAATCTGTAGTCTGCCAATGGCCTGGCCTCTCCTCTTCCTCCGGGCTCTTTACTGAGCCATCCATCACTAAGAGTTTCTATCTCAATGAGAGATTCCCTAGTAGTACACGGAGTCTTGGCTCATGTTTCTACACCTCTTGCTATGTATAACATACCTGCACTACCCTGTAAATTTCACTGCTATTAGCAAGAAAATTTGTAGTACAAGGCAATAAATAGGATTAGGATTGCCAGATAAATGGCTGTTAGCATTCGCTCTGGAAAATCCAGCTATTTTTCTGAGACTAAAAATATAAGCAGTAAAGAAGATAGAAAAAATAAGCTTCGGGAAAAAAAGGGCAGTAAGTAAGGTTATCCAGATTGTGCTTGCTATTTAACCTTTAGGTTTTTTTACATTAAACCTTGCTACTTACATTTGTTGACAGTGATGGGGAGAGATATTCCTTATAAGAGCAGTAAGTCAATGACAGACAACCCCATTAATATGCACAAAGTACCAAAGGAATTGCTCTTTAGGAAAGCAACTACTAGACTGATTACCAACATTAAGATCCTGCTAGAATTTAAAAGTACTTTCCCTTTTGGCCTAAACCAAACTATTTAAGTTATGGCATTAATAGATGAAGTGCAACCAACGTATAAAACTTAGAGAGTCTGTTTTGCTTGTCAGACACACTTTAGAATCACCTCTCATTTTAGGATGAACAAGAATATGTTTATATTTCCCCTGACTGCTTTGTTTATAAAACCTGCACTAGGAGCTAAAAGGAAAGAACCCTGCTTTCTGAAATGGAACAGCTTCACAGATGCGAATGTTAAAAGCGTATTAACCTTATACTGCTTAGAAATCTGAATTAGACAGGTGAACACAAGATAAAAGTGTATGATAAAAAGCTCTTAAATAATGCAATCACAAGACATTGGACAGGTAAGTCTCAGGTTCTGTAGCAGCAGAGAATAAATAAGGAGTAATTAATTTTCAATACTGAAATATCCTTTCTTATCTAGGCATTACTCAGAAAGATTAACATAGAATTGTGTGGTTAAGATTCAAGCGGTACTAATTTAACTAGAGCAAAACACTATAATAAAATAGTGGAGTTGGACCATGACAAAAACAGTACCTAGCAATAATGTGTTGAGAACTTCACTTGGGCTCAGGAGGTACACGAACTTCTGGAGTGATTAGTCATGGTGGAGATCTATCTTCATTCTTTAAAGGCAACACCCTGCTCGCAAAATCAGTGGTGGCTTCAGACAGCTGCATTAGAAAGAGCACAGGCACTAGAAGAAACTCAGTTTCCAAAAAAGCAAAGTTTGTTAACATAGGTATTAACCCCTCCTAAAACCAGAAAAAGCCCCCCCCACTTACTTACAAATTGTTCATTCAGTTTTTCATGAAGAAGCTAATGCAAATTATGACTGTTACTATCTAGAATGGCATGTGTTTGCTGCCTGAAGACAACATGCTCAAGAAATGTGACTTATTTCCATGACATATCAAAGTCTGTTTTTTGTTAATTTTCCTTTTGCAGGAATTTATTCCCTTTCCTCGGGCTGATTGTAAGGACCAACAAAAATAACTTGGTTTTATCACCAGCATACTATTGAAGCATGGGAAGACTCTTACAAAGCCCCAGCTCAAGAAAATAAAAGTAGCGCTTATTTATTGTCTCTTTTTTTTTTTCCTAGTAGTTAATACTCTAACATGGAAGAATGATTTGCTGCATACATTCAGAAAGAAAACTCATATACATTGTTAACAGAAGACAAGAAAGTGTAATAAGTATTTGGTTACATCAGTCATTACTGTTAGTTTTAATGCACTGTTTAATAAATCTAACAGCAGTTAGCAAAGGGTCCTCTTACCTGTTTATACTATATCAATTACACCTTATTATAAAAAGCTATTGAGAATTTCTCTCAACTGTGTATTTCTTTAGGCCATTGTATTCTGAATTTAATCATTACCTACAGTATGTTTTGCTTTTTCTGAGGAGCCTGAGCTCCAGGGGTACTGACATATCACAGCCTTCCTCATTACCATCAGGTTAAGAACAGTGCAACACATTCGTTAATTCTCAGATTCTTTAATATTATCATGACAATCAAGTGTGACCCTTGGTAACTTTATTAGCAGATTCTTTCAACTGTATGTCTGCTGATATGCCCTCAGAGAAGACAGAAGTCTTTCCCACTACTTCACAAACTTAGTTCACGGGATTTTCAATACTTTCTCCCTGCTCCACTTGTTTCATGAAGGTGGCACAAGTGTTTTATTGTATCAGAGACAAGGTTTTAGAGACTGTGAATGTCTTCTAGGCTTTCTAGACGAATCAGAACTGCAATAATTGGAGAAGACAAATTTTTTCACCCTATTCATTTTCACAAATGATTTTGACAAAATTCATGTCCTTGCTGTTGCTATACTTCCTTTGTGAAAGGCCTGGGAAATTTGTCCTTGTAACATCTGCACGTGCAGAAATATAGGTAGTGCAGTACATTTCTTTGTGGACCATCACTCTCTAAGAACAGAGACAGTGAGACAAAGACACAAAAGTAACTTTTAGAACACCACTACTGGAGAAAAAAATTTTCATTCTTCTCATCTGATCTTTGATTTTATTTTTTCTAGAACTTCTAAAATGTCAGCCAGCTGCAAGCTTACATAGAAATACACTAAGCTAAATAGAGCATGACCTTATATGTGTTCTGACTTAGACCTCCAGAGATGCATTCAGAGAGTGTTTCAACAAGCTCTGTCCTACTTCAAGTAATATTTATTAAATCAAGTTACATATTAGTATTAAATGGCTCATTTCACATATATTTCATATCTCCAACATAAATTACCCCAAGTAGTATGGTCAGATCCAGAAGCAAAAAAGCACTGAGTAAACATTGAATTCTTTATAGATTTTCATCTATAAGGGTTGAAAGAGAGCAATGCAGCAAAACCTCCCACCAGTGCTCACGTCAGGCAATGAGCATTATTATAGCTTCCCTCACTGCCTCACTGTGACTGTTCTTCCAAGTAGAAGTTGAGCACCGATCCAGCCTTCGTTATTTAAAAAAAATAAAAAAGGATGTGGCAGTGTTTTCCTGTTTCTTTCTCCTTAACAGGGCTTTGGGGAAATCTTTGAGAATCCTCCATGAAACTTTGTTTCACTGAATTTAACAATTGTTAGGTTTACACCAGACCACACTGCCGCTCTGACAGCGGAGCACTGCACTAGGCACACTGCTTCCTTCCCCGTGACATCTCAGGACCTTCAAGCCTCTGCACAGATTTGCCACCTAAACTGCGGACTTTAACCTGGCTTCCTTCACAAAGGATGACACGTCACCTTCCACTTTAACTAGTGGATTTGATCTAATTTCTGTTGGACATAACGTTCATATCACAGCCGACACTCACCCTGCTGCAATCTTGACAGAGAAACAAAGGGCTTTATAAAGCCACAGAGGCAAGTCCACTCTGATTAATGGCAGTGCAAAGCAGAGAAACTAGTGCTGCTGCTGCTTGGCTGTAGACTACGTTTAAGCACTATGACTATGTCCAAGGCAATTTGCTAGTTCTATTCAGCAAACAAACATTTTAACCCTGAGATTCTAAGTCAAGTTATTTTAAGAAAATGGATCCTTTTTTTGCTGCCCACGTGTACAGCTCTAAGAGATTAAACTAATCTCTCCTAATTAGATTTTTTTACATCACAATTGGAGGATGGCAGGGTGTATTTGTTTTCTATGTTCAACTACATCAGCTGTGCCTGTGACCCATTTTTGCTTTGTAAAGAGTGGGATCTTTGAAAGTAAACTGAGAAAGTTTATGGGGAGCCTATCAGTTCACATGGGAGGGTAAAATACAGTTCAGTTTATGGAGCGCACTGCACAATCTCTCCAGTAGCTCTACCCACAGTTGCCACTATCACTTAGGGACTTCCTAAAGATCTGTAGTTTGTTGCCAACAACAGCAAAAAAGCAGGCATTCCATTTATGTATCAGAACACAACAGATCCAATGAATGGAAATATAGACTTGGTGATATTCTTGCATTATGCCTACAATAGATATCTGATAACATAAAAGTTGCCTATGATGTACTTCATGAACACCTACATGCAAGACAGGGTGATATGGTATGTGTATTCTGTTATTTGCTCACCTACATATGCCATAGTTTTAACAGCTATTTTAAATACCAGCATTTTATTAGTTTTCTTATTTTCAGGCTTATTCCTGACTTTTGACTACAAAGTTAAATCTGGTAAAATGCTGTTTGTCCATCAAATTATAAAAACATCTGTAGTAAACTCTCCAGCAACACAAGCAAATGGGCATGCAGATAGAACATTTTATTTAGAAAGGCTCATCTCCAAAGCATCCTCCTGTGAAACTTATTTACATGTTGGCATACATATTAAGTCTGTGCATACACTGACAAGTGGGATGGCCTGGTAAGAACAGATTTATAGTCAAACAGTGAGTGCTGAGGACACAGCATCCACACACTACGTGTCTGTGGGTTACTTCAGATGAGCTTCAGTCTGGCCCCATGGACTGGACATACATTAGCAGCCGCAGCAGATCAGGTACACTGCCGAAGCACATGCTCCAGTTTAGTCTCATCCAAAGACAATCAAGTTTGTGTGCTCCAAGACCACTCTGTACTGTGAACCACGGTGGTACGCAGAGGAGTCACTTAAAAAGTACAAATGTGCTCTGGTCTGTTACCAGTGTTAGCATATACACACTAAATGCCTTCGCAGAGCGTTTTCTGTCAGCTTTCAGATGAACTCAATTAGGCCTCTGCTACACTACAGAAGCTAAAGAATTCATGGATTTGCAAGCAAAACAAGGAGTTATTAAATAGAAGCAATAAAAAAAATGGAAAGCTTACCTCATGTGTAAGTACTGCTGTGCTATGGGAAAGAGAAAGGTTCCTGAAGGAATGTTCAGCTTGGCTGCAAAGAAACACATATCTTAGATGCGGTTAGCACTTGTAGAATAACACTACTCAGTTGTAAGGAGATTGCTTTAATCCCCTGCTTGACACAGAACAGCTCAATATGCGAGTTTAAGGACTCCTGAATAAAAATCCTCCCAAATATCCGATATGACTAGCACAAGCATAAAAAAGTCTGTACTAGGAGGCTGATATTTCTGAAGGTATTTCTTCAGATCTGAACAAACCCAGTATTTGAAAAGATGGTCTAACAAGGGTAGTTCTGGTAGCATTAGGGGCCCTGCTAAACAAACAGCTGTCATAACTAATTAGGTCAGGGACTTAAGGCAGTCGGTACTCTGCCAAAGCTTTAAGAGGGATGAGGCAGTGCATTACGACTTCAGAAAGCGCAATTACCAAGCAAATCTGACACAAAAAGGTTTCCTCCCCAGAGGGCAAGCCGCAGGGTGCTGGCACTTGGGGTGACCCAGAGCCCTGTCCCCTGGGGCAGATGGGTGAGATTACTGCCATCCAGTTGGAGCGAAGCAATTTTAAACACAAGAAATCTGCATCAGAACCGAAAGAAACAAGTAACATTTCCAGTAAAAAAGAAAGACAAAGTCTTTTCCCTCAGGCCTAAGGCCCTGCTTGCAAGGCTGCTCCCCTGGGGCCTGCCGAGGCGCTTCCCCCCATGGACATGAAGGCCTCAGTGTACCACTCTGAACAAAACACGGCCTCCGGGTCAAGGCGCAAACATTTACAAAAATTTACAAATTAAGAAGTCAGACACTGGCCCTTTAGCCACTGACTCCCAGCCCCCCACAGGCTGCCCCATCCCCTGGCCTGGCAGGACAGTTCTGGAAGAACCCTCTGGCCCCTGCCCCTCCTGGGGTGTTGCTGTGCGGGTGGCAGCAGGGTCACAATTCTTAAATAAGCTTCAA
Organism: Ibidorhyncha struthersii; assembly: GCA_013398815.1. Lineage (NCBI taxonomy): Eukaryota > Metazoa > Chordata > Aves > Charadriiformes > Charadriidae > Ibidorhyncha > Ibidorhyncha struthersii. The sequence continues at coordinate 557,477 of VZSZ01007133.1, forward strand.
AGGTCTTCATTTCAAAAGAAGCGCACTTGTTCCTTACTTGTATTGAGTGGTGACATGCATAATTCATCGTTTGAAAGCGACAGATTCATAGAATCATCTAGGTTAGAAGGGACCTTTACGATCATCAAGTCCAACCATCAACCTAACACTGCCAAAACCACCACTAAACCATGTCCCTAAGCACCATGTCTGCCCATCATTTAAACACCTTCAGGGATGGTGACTCCACCACTTCCCTGGGCAGCCTGTTCTAACGCTTGAGAACCCTTTCTGTGAAGGAATTTTTCCTAATACCCATCCTAAACCTCCCCTGGCACAACTTGAGGCTGTCTCCTCTTGTCCTATTGCCTGTTAGTTGGGAGAACAGACTGACCCCCACATGACTACAGCCTCCTTTCAGGTAGTTGTAGAGAGTAATAACGTCTCCCCTCAGCCTCCTTTTCTCCAGGCTGAAAAAAAAAACAGTTCCCTCAGCCGCTCCTCATAAGACTTGTTCTCCAAACTCACCAGCTTCCTTGCTCTTCTGTGGACTTGGTCCAGCACCTCAATGTCTTTCTCGCAGTGAGGGGCCCAAAACTGAACACGGGTGAAGCCTCACCAGTGCCAAGTAGGGGGGCTGGAGGGGGGGAACGATCATTTCCTTAGTCCTGCTGGTGACACTATTTCTAATACAAGCCAGGATGCCTACTGGCCTTCTTGGCCACCTGGGCACACTGATGGCTCATGTTCAGCCAGCTGTCAAACACCATCCCCAGGTTCTTCTCCACCAGACAGCTTTCCAGCCACTCGTCCCCAAGCCTGTCATGTGGTTTTAGAAGACACCTATTCATCCACAGAAGCATGCAGAAGGGCGCTGCACTCCCTGGCTGAGCCTGCCTGGCTATGGGAAACATCGAACAAAGACCTGAAGCACATTTAAAACAGCAGGAAACTCTCACGTGAGCAGAATAGGGAAGCAGATGGTACATGAAAAGCAATATGGTAACAACCAGTAGTAACTCGTATTATGACTTGGTTAAAAATGTTTGTCTGTTCTCACAGATTAGTATACACTATCTTAAATCTCCATCTCAGCAGCCTGTCATGGAGAGTACTGGAGACCCTCCATCCAACTAGATGAACAGTTATTACAATTTCTTAATCTATTAGCATATTCAGTGCTAGACATGTGTTAAAACACTTAAATATAGTGAAACAATAGATTTAATGCTAGTTCCCAAATTAATTTGCCATCTTGTGGCCCTAATCTATACTGATCAGTAGCATCTTTTCACAGCTGTGGTATGAGGTTCTGCTACAATGCCTGTAATGTTTCATTAACACTATTTCTGCTCGTTAGCCATTAACATCCATTCTCAAAGTGGAACAAACTCCCATTTATGTCAAGAAGCCTTTATTCCTCCTCTTATTTTATTAGGCAACTCACAATACCAGTCTGGGCAGATAGCAGCATCTGGCATCTTCAGTAGTATGAGGCAGCTCCCCAAAGAAATGGCTCCCAGCACAGCCAGGACCACCTGTGTTAGCATGGCCTTTGCCAAGAGTGCAAGCCATGCTTCTGTGGAAATGTGACAAGGAATCAGAAGTTCAGCATTGTGAGTCTAGTATCTTTTGTTCTGGAAAATAAAATCAGATTATGTCCACCAAATACAGTGTGGGATTTTATTTGGGATATTTTGGGAAGAAGAGCAGAGGGAATGGAGTAGCTAGGTCCAGTATATTTTATGCTGTAAAACCAGGAAAGTGATTCTTTGCTCTTCCTGTCCTCTGAGGGTCCTCTTGGTTCTTATATCAGCAGAAAGTACCATGCTAAAATAACTCTACTCTCTAGTATGTGAGAAAGGGTCAAGCTAATTGTAATCTCACTAAATAAACCATGTTGCCCCCTGTCCCCAGAAGACAGATGCAGCAGAGTACTGTACTATTGCAAAGGCCAAATGTCTGTATTTTAATAAGTTAGAAGAAATCCAGATATAGAAGCCATAGAGTCACTGAAATGTTAACAAGTTAATATATTTTAAAGCAAATATAACAGTGTACACATAAAAACCATTTAATACAAAGTGAAAACCATTAGATGCACCTACTAATGCAAATTTTTGGTTATTTTCAGCTCTTTCACCGAAACCTGGAAACAATGCTCTTCATTTCAGTGACACCAGGTTAAGTGGTGAAACTGATCTATAGCAAGCAAATCACTGCCTTTTCATTCACCTAGGAAAGACAGCACCACTGCACCTGACAGTCTCTCCAGAAGGGCATCCAAACGAAACAGGCTGTGCACATTTGCCTCACTTGTTAAGCTACACAAAAACACAGATGTGGATTGATTGCTGCTTCTGAATAGTAAAGCTCAGTAAGTGCATCCTTGCTGTACAAAAAAACCCCTTAAAGTGACAACATAGAAAACTGGGAACAGATAACCATATCTGCCTAAAATATACACATATAATACATAATTATGGGCCATGCTGGCCAGTACGTAAGTCTGTTCAGAAGCAAAGCTTTAATTGCACAGATTAGAAAACTGAACAAATGCTTTTACAGAGCAAAGCACAAGCTTTGGTTTATGCTTAGACAGTGAACATTAAACCTCCCATTTTTATTATAATGTCTATTATGAAAAATGGCTCCTTTCACTGCTACATACAATAGTTGTTTCTCTATGAATAAGCACTCCATTCCATACACTGAAATGAAGCTCAGTGTCTTATTCAACAAATGCATTAGCTGTGGCTAGACTGGGAATGCATTAGATCTTTATGAAAAGCTACTGAATTACAAAAAATTTGACTTGTTTCCTTCACAATTCCCCAGCCCTCCCCCCATTTTTAAAATGCTGCATATATAAAAATAACTCCAATACGGCACGGAAGTGGGATTCTCAAGGAAAGGCAAAGGATAAAGAAGCAAAGGGAAGCCTCCACTGGCAACATCAATGAATTGCGTACAGTCCAAGAGGAATTTACACCCTATACAAAATGAGCTTCCCTGTGTTCCAGTTCTTGGATCCTTTTTGGTCTCAGTCTCTGGTAAGTAGGCTTCAGATCTGTGGGGTGAATATCCTCCGAGCTGTTTTTTTGTTCATTTGTGTTTTGTTCAGGATCACCTGATGGAAGCGCAGAGCTCCTAGCCAGTTTCACAGTATTATCCTGGTGAAGCACAGAGCTAGCGCTGGTTGGTGCACAAGCCTTAGCAAAGGAACCCTCTTCATTTTGTTTTGATTTGTTAGAGGGTGGTTTGTAAAATGTCCCTGGGGGTGGCTGCAATGTTCTTGGTGCCCTGACGGCAGCAAGAGGATTGGCATCAGGACCATTCCCTTCTGTTGCTGTCCTTCCTGACCTGACAGGAACAGAATATGGCTTACTAGGAAGAATGGCATTAGCTGAATTGTTACCAATGGTGCATGATGAAGATAAGGCACCTGCAGTTCCACTCTCAAGTGCTCGGTTCTCCTGGGGCACATTAGTCACAATCATTGCTGTCCTTGCTGTGATATCATACTGTTTATATTGCTTGTCCCAAGTTTTTCGCAGCATCTGGGTGTCGTAACAGGGAAGTCTGCAGCAGGTATTAACAGCAGGGAGTGCCTTCACCTCTGAAACTTCTTCAATAGTAGGGCTCCTGCCAAGCTTCTCTGGACTTACTGCTCCTGCATTTCGTGAATTTCTTTCATTCAAAACACATGGAGGAAGTATTCGATCTACAGGTAGGCTCACAGGGCGAGTAGCTGGTTTTGTCCTTGGAACCCGCAATGGAACTTTGGTAATCTGACGGTTAGGTTTTGTAGGAAATAAGTTAATTTTACAGCTGTCTTCACCTAGACAAACAAACGAATCATTGTCTCTCTCTGAAGCTGGACTCACAGCATCACCTAGAAACACAGAGATAGACATGACTGGATCTTTGCACCAAATATAAAGAGAAGTCAGCAAGACTTTTGCCAACAGAATAGGAACTTTATTAATGACCCCTTGACAGTTGGTATTTTAATGGGATAACAGTTTTTAGGTATAACTTGTATACATACTAGGAGTATCCCACTCTAACCAAATGTTAGCATTTCAAAAGCAGTAAACCACATGCTGTACAGATGTAACCAAGGAATACACTAAGAAAACAGGCAAAGAGACACTGCACTTTTTGCTGATGCTTTCCCGTTGCTGAATATTTTCTGTTTTAATATAGAATCATAGAATTGTCTAGGTTGGAAGGGACCTTTACGATCATCAAGTCCAACCATCAACCTAACACTGCCAAAACCACCACTAAACCATGTCCCTAAGCACCATGTCTGCCCATCATTTAAATACCTCCAGGGATGGTGACTCCACCACTTCCCTAGGCAGCCTGTTCCAATGTTTAAGAACCCTTTCTGTGAAGGCATTTTTTCCTAATACCCATCCTAAATCTCCCCGGCATAACTTAAGGCCATTTCCTCTTGTCCTATGGCTTGTCACTAGCGATAAGAGGTTGACCCCCACCTCACTACAATCTCCTTTCAGGTAGTTGTGGAGAGCGATAAGGTCTCCCCTCAACCTCCTCTTCTGCAGGCTAAACAACCCCAGTTCCCTCAGCTGTTCCTCATAAGACTTGTTCTCCAAACTCACCAGCTTCGTTGCCTTTCTCTGGACATGCTCCGCCACCTCAATGTCTTTCTTGTACCGAGGGCCCCAAAACTGAACACAGTATTCAGGTGCGGCCTCACCAGTGCTGAGTACAGGGGGACAATCACTCCCCTAGTCCTGCTCACCACACTATTCCTAATACAGACCAGGATGCCATTGGCTTTCTTGGCCACCTGAGCACACTCATGGCTCCTATTCAGCTGGCTGTCAACCAACACCCCCAGGTCCTTCTCCACCAGGCAGCTTTCCAGCCACTCTTCCCCAAGCCTGTAGTGCTGCATGGGGTTGTTATGACCTAAGTGCAGGACCCAGCACTTTGCTCTGTTGGACTTCATATTATTGGCCTTGGCTCATTGATCCAGCCTGTCCAGATCTCTCTGTAGAGCCTTCCTACCCTCAAGCAGATGGACACTCCCACCTAACAATGTTGTATGTTCCAGAATGTTGCACTGTTAACGTACAGGACACAACTGAACTGGTAGTACCTGCTGAAAATCAGTATAATTAAAAGGCGTCCTAAATAAAATAGATGAAATCATACCTACATTAAAACAAACCACTGTAGTAGCATAGGAAAACAAAACAAAAAAAATCTTATAGAAGATTTATAGTTAGGTTAGCAAACCTGGCTCTTTTGGAGCAGAAATATTAATATCCAAAATGCTGGTAGCTGATGATTCTGTCAGAGAATTACTCTTTCCAGAGCCTTCTGGTTTAATTCCAGTGACCGGCAATGATACACTTTCTGGGGAAAAACAACGGCCAAAACATATTAATTGCTGGATATTAGTTTGCAGCATGATAGTGGATTTCAGAAATCCACAGTCACAGCATAGTTATTTTTTTTCAAAAAAGGGATAAACTAAAACACGGCTGTAATTCTCTTACCAAATACTTTAAGCTCTGATTCCGTAAAAAGAGGTTTCTTGAAAGCCTTTAGAAAGGTTTAATTCTCTGTTCCTCTTACAAAAATAAATAGTATATCAAGCACTGATAAGCAGGTTTTACCACTTGCTTCTGTCTAAATTGAAGAGCTGTAGTCTAATGCATCCATGTCTGCTTATTCACCCACCCCAAGACTTAATAAAAGCCCACTAACCAGTTGCAGATGTATCTACTTGTTCTTTTGTATTCTTGCTATTGTTTGATTCCAAAACCAATGCAGCTGTTTCTGAAGCTCTGCTTTCACTTGGAGCTATCAGAATACCCTGTTAAAAGTCAGAGCAAAAGTTAGTAAGAACTCCAGAGGAAAGGCACTCCTTAACAAAAAAAAAACAACCAACCAACCAAAAAAACAAACAACCCACAAAGATTTAATAGAAATGTGCTCTGGAATGCTGCAGCATTTGACACAGAAGTTAAGATGGCACAGGTAACATTGCAGCAGCACAAGAAAAAAATCACTCACTTCCTTTACAGCAACAAACGACTTCCTCTGCTGCTGTGGTTCCCTCTCTTCTGCTGATAAAGCAACTCTGACTGTAATGGCAGTTTCTTCAGACTGAGATGTGTTCAGAAGTGGTTTCAATGAAACATCAAATATCTTTTCATAGTATGTTATGAGCAGCTCCACTACCCGGGCCTGATAAGGGTAATCCACAAGTGACGACAAAGAAACTGTAGCATCTGTTTGACGTGGCCTGATCAGAGTTGGGCCAAATATTATGCCAAGGTTGCTGGCTGACATTTTATTCTCATCAGACTGTTCTGTAACCCTGCACAAAGAAGGAAAAAAAACCCAAATCCCAAGAGTTAAGAGGGTTTTACTACTTCAGAAATATTTTAGATATTAAAATATTGTCTTATGTCTAAAGAGGCTAAAAGACAATTAAAAGATGAAGGAAAAGTTTGGTAGGCAGGCAGAATCTTCAGTGCAGACTGCATTTAACAGCAGCTTAGACTAAGCACTTTCCACACAGGGTGTTTTTATGTCCTGTTTGGTGAACATTATTTGTGGCTACTTGACATTTCTGGGTTGGGGAAAAGAATGTCTCACTCATTCTAAATAATAATATAGCTGTGGCCCAATATTACCCATTTTTATTGATAGTCATCATCTTCATACATCCTCATCACACATCATCATACAATCCAGCATTTGGAGGACAAGGAAGTGAAATCTAACTGGAGAATGGTTACTAACAGACATGACAAGTTTCATTTTTCTGTTAGTAGTTACTAAATCACTGCCCTATCTGGGTCATATCCTGATTTAAATCACACCTAGGTCCCTGCAGCTGCCACTAGTTACTACTTGCTGACCCCAATGCTAGCAGTGAATCAAGAATAATGGAGCTCAGCTCTTTCCCTCCTTTCTTTCAATTTCCTATTCTCTCATCTGAGAGTTCATTACATTGGAAAAAGAAATAGCAACAGATGTGACTTCTTCCTCGTTCTGGTTTCAGCTGGGATAGAGTTAATTTTCTTCCTCATAGCTGCTGTGTTTTGGATTTAGTAGGTGAATAATGCCAATAACACATACTGTTTTAGTTGTTACTAAGTAAAGCTTATATTAAGTCAAGGACTTTTTCAGCTTCCTGTAGAAACTGAGAGGGAGCATAGGCAGGACAAGCTGCCCAAAGGAATATTCCATACCACAGACATCATGCTCAGTATATAAGGGGGTTGGCTGGGGGGCAGAAATCCGCAGTTGCTGCTTGGGCTGGGCAATTGATCAGAGTGGTGTGCAACTGTATCACATCACTTGTTTTATATATTCTTTTGCTATGATTGTTTTCTCTTCCATTTCTCTTCTGTTCTATTAAACTGTCTTTACCTCAACCCAGGAGGTTTTGTGGGTTTGGGGTTTTTTTCCTCTCCTTTTTCTCCCTTTTCTTCTTATTCTACTGGAGGCAGGGGCGGGGAATGAGTGAATGGCTGCGTGGTCCTAGTTGCCGGGTTGGGTTAAATCACAGTATTCTTTACAGTCAAAAGGGTACAAGAGTCTTCTAGTATACAGCATGTGGCAGTTTATTTTTCAACATCAGTTTGCACTTAAAGTCTTTTCTCACCTGTGAAGGTGTCCAATAAGGTACTGAAGAGTGTTATAGTTTGGTACAGGCAGTTGTTTCAGAAGATCTTTAATTTTAATGATGATCCTATTCAGTTCAATACAAATTGACTGTCTTTTCTTTGATTTGGGGCTAGCTTGTTTAGCATCCAGTTCCTCATTAACATTCTGACTTTCTTTTGCAAGTCCAATGAACTCATTGTAAAGCCGAAACAAAATCAAGGGTTCCGGAAGCTGAAGAAATAAGAACATTTCAGAAGCATACTCAAGCCTGAATTTTAACTTTGTTTCCTTCCTGTTTTTCTTAAAACTTTGCCTGCTTTAGCATCTTTTCTAAGATGATTCTAAGATTTCTAAGACATTGTTTAATCCTTGTTCATTAGCTCAAACCACAATTTCTCAAATCCAGTCCCAGGTAACAAAAACACTTGCCCCTCCACCTTTCTCTGGAAATCTTTTGGTAGCCCTTTCCTGTGACAGCTTCAAGACTGAGCATTTATCAATACAAATACAGATTTCAAGAAAGTGACTGCTGTGAGGGAGGGTGTTACACTGCATAAGCGCAAATACCATGACAACAGACGAATTATTTTTTTCCCCAGTCTTTAATAGTATATTACATGTGGTATCAAGTTTGGTTCATATTCCATTTTTTGAAATTTGGATTTTAGGCCACATAACATTTGTTTTTAATTGTTATCTAAGTATCCTCTCAGTATGAAAATAAATGTTAATAATAAAAAAAGTTACAAAAAAAAAAAAGACAAAACCCTCAAACCTGACCTGGCTATCTGCACTGCCCCAGCTTAAAGCAAAAAGTAGATAGACTAGATAAAACTCAAAATAATTAGTTAATAAGTCTCAAATAGGGTTTAACTCAGGATTCCATCTAAAAATGTCTTAACCGCACGTTTGTAGCACTGTTCCTGCATTTAAGATGAGCAAGTTTACCTAAAAAACAGATCAGCTATAAAGGAAATAAAACCAGAAAAAACAACATGTTGAGATTTATTTTTAATTATGAGCCCTATTCAGAATACAGCACAGTGCCTCAAATTGGTACCCCAGTTTGATGTATTTAATATTCTACCTTTTTACTTGAATAAGTAGGCAGAGTACATCTTTGTAATTTTTCAAAAGCATTTAACTTAATAGTGATGATCATAGGATTGGAATGCTCATCTCTGACAGCCAGTGTAAGGAAGAGGACAGGACCATGCAGCTAAGGATTATTGCTTTCAGGGCCAACAAGTTTTCAGAGTGACTCAGTAATTTCACTGGGCAATATCCCAGCCTTGTTTTTTCAGATACATACTGAAACTGTTTTGGAAAACTCAGTCATGAAGCTTTAAAGCTCCACTCTGAAAGAAAAAGATGGATAATCCTTCCATAATGAATACATCAGTGTTTCATGAAATTTATGTTACCATATATTAACAGCAATATGTTAGCATCTGTCTATGTGAGGAGGCAAGAATAAAGGAATATTTTAAACTTCACATAAGACAAGCAAATTCAGTAACTGGAAAGGTTTTAGAAATTAAAGCTTCGCTACAAGTGGATTGTTCTGCATATGGTACTAATATTTAAAAAGACATTGTGCCCATGTGGAATACAGATTGTAATACCAGCACTCAGTAGTATCACAGCTTTCCCTGCCCCTGTCACAGGCTCTGTGTGAAAATAAAAAAGCCTACTGCAAGTCATTTAATCTTCAGCTGCAGGACTGCTGAAAAGGAGTTTTTTTTCCTCTTATACTGAAGGAACATACTACACTAATATGGTGTTCCATCTGACCCCTCAGGTACATACCTGGCGGAGATACAACTTGAGAACATTGCTGATGTCATGTGCATAGAGTTCCGAGAGCTCGACCAAGTCCTTTCCATTTTCAAAAGCTTGACAAAGCTTTTCAACTCTTGATTTGGCTCCGTTCACACGATAGATGCCCTGAAATTAAGACCAACACAAGTCTATTTTAATTTGAAAGGCAAGTGTAAAACACTTAACAGTACAGCATTAAGATCTTCAGAGTTTTATTTCTTTTAAAGGCCATTCATACTTAAGTTTTATAAACAAACTTGAGCATACCTTGACATTCAGTGCTCTGCTTTCTATTTCTGACGTACACTTTTTGATGATGAAAGGAATGCCATCAGGAACATTTTTAGCAGCTTGGGCAAATTCCACTCCAAACAAGTGAAGCCTTCCATGAAGTTTTTTGTGCCCACATTGAATCGCTAAAGTCTCTAAACATTTTTTATGGCATGCAAGTGAACACTACAGGGGAGGAGAAAAAGCACATGGTTTGATACAATCTGACACTACAAGAAATATATCTGCTGTTTGTCACCCCATGTGTGAGCAAAAGGAAAGATTTATTAGTCTGTTGTGCTTTTGCATTGAGTTCACGATGATTCTATGAGACACAAAGTCTGCACTTTTTATGCAGAAAAATAATGCAAGTTTCCAGAACTCCTGACTTTACATAAATCCCAAGCAGCAGTTTAAACTACATTTCAACTTACCTCCTCACATTCAGCTCCGTGAAATACCACTAAGCTGTCACATTCTCTGCATTTAGATGGAGCTCTCAGCTTCCGTAGTTTGTGTGTTTGCGCTGCTTTGGACATATTAGCATTTCTAAAAGGTCCTGGAGAATTTGCAGTTTCAGATGTCAGATCATTTAAACCTGGAGAGAATGTCTCTGTTACAGTCATTCTAATATCTACTGCAGAACACAGAATTCTAAGTAAATTGCAACTATCAAAGTAATCAAAAACATTTCAATCACACGGAAGCAAAACAATGTTACAGTTTATGTAACAGACACATTAACTATCAAATAATCTTCCTTAAAAGTGGAATAAACCAGTAAATTCTGCATTTTTGAGTATTTCAGTTTTCTCCTATATTAATGGCATTTGAAAATATCAGAACATTTAATTCCAGCTGCCCTGCAGTTCAGAATGAAACTTTCCTGAAAACTTGCCTATGTATTTCAAAAACCTGTACTAGAGGATAAAAGATGACATTATGGTTTGGCCCGAAGTGTTTCTGAAATACTTAAAAAAAGCACGCTTTGGAGCAGCGAAGAATTAACACACACTCACAGCAGAACCCATATAAAATAAAAAAAGAATCACTGATTCTCAGTCTCCTATGATAACATTAAAATATTTTCTAGAGGACTCTACAACAGAACAGCAACCAGTGTTTTTTGTGGCCAGCTTTTTTTCAAGCAATTTGCTTAAAATGCTATCAACAACTCTGTGAACCAAAATCCTTCGTTTTACAGATAAAACTTAACACATAGGGTTGATTGCCCAGAAAGCTTCTTAAAAGCTGATTAAACAATAACACTGCAAGTGACAGTTTACATTCATTAACATGTTATCACGCTTAAATCTGGATCTATATTAGTATTGTTAACCACAGGCTCATTCCTAGACAGCAAAGTATACATTTAGGAAATGAGGACTAACTGAAGAATGGTTTTACCAAGCAAGTGCCACAAACATTTCAGAACTAGTTTGTAAGTACTGCAGTCATCCCATAGAACAATTTTGATAATCCAGTTACTCAGGCAACACCTGTGGCAACATTGTCTTTATACAGTCAAAATTCACTTGAAAATTAGAAATGGTCTGGTCAAATCTGGGACAGACATTACCAAACTTGCTTATTTAAGTTGAAAAGGATAAAGTCTGAGTTATTAGCCTAAACATTTGGATTCACTTTTTTCCAGTTTGCCAACTACCAGCCCTCTGTATCTGTATATTTCACTTCAAAGTTTAGAAGTGATCTTAAATACCTCAGTGCCAGGCAGCTAATTTTAAATGCAAATGTCTGGAGGGAATGGTTAATGGATCATTTATGTTTACCCCAGGAGGGTGAAAACACTAGAAATGTTAAAAGGCTGCCCATATAGTTAATATAAGTGTATGAAGACAATTCTGCATCATTTCATTAAAATGACCTGTACATTATTCTTCAGCTCTCAACCTCAAGTGGATGTACACTATACCGAAAACCAATGCTGTTGGTAATCACAGCCTTGTTAAGGTACTTTTCTTAAGCATATTAAAAAGAAAAGCCACACTCTACAACAAAAAGCATCTTCTGGGGACTTCAGGTATGGAAACAACATTACCACAGTCTGAAGGAGATGGTGGCTCTCTTTCATCAAGATCATCTGCAGATGACATAGTACCAGTGGAAGGTGTTCGGGGAAGTCGTCTTTTAAAATCCCCTAGCAGATGAGAAAAATTTTCAGGAAGCTTTAAGTATCAGTTCCACCCAACTGCTCATTTTCATTATAGGCTCTGTCCAACACTTGCTAAACTAACAATGACATCTTCATTAACATAAAACAGTCCAAAGAAAAGACTTCAAATTAGTATAGCAGCCAGTGTAGTTGTACCTGGGCTAGCAGACGGAGAATCCATGGATCGTGACTCACTGCTTCCCCCTGCACTTTCAGAATCACTGCACATTCCTCCACTCTGGTTGCCAACTGACCATGATCTGAATGGTGGTGGCCCTCGCATTGCTTTGGAAAAGAAAATCCATCAATTTCAAATGTCAAGGACAAAATTACACTCTCTTTTTATTTAAAGACTATGATTATATTCAAAATAGGAAAATACTGCAAAAGTTACATGAACATTGATTATAGTGAAAAAAACACAGCGTATATTGCTGTAAAAGCTTCAGGATGTAAGAAAATGGATTTCAGAAACTTGACACTTGTGCTTTTGCAAAAGACCAGAAATCAACGCAGTATTTACAAAACCAATGGATTTTAAAATTGCTAAAGTTAATTGAAATAGTTTCATACACTGGGCTTGACAGTACTTGCTGTTTGAATTGCATCTCACCTTTCTTGTCAAAGAATCTAGGTATACATACAGCCAGTTTTCCATTTGTCCTTATGCTCAAGTATGTAACTGTTTTTTATAGGCTTCAAACTTTAACACACATTTTTTAACCCCTGCAGTGCTACATTTCTGACAGCAAGACATCAAGTACCATTTTTTTCTGGCATTTTTATTTAGAGACTGAACTCCCGATGAAATACAGAAGAACTACCTTGGATATCTGTGCTGATGGAAGATCTCTTCTCTCCAGTCTTTTGTGAATGATGATAAATTGGGCTTCCCACATCATCTAAGGTCTGAGCAGGAAAATCTCCTGAACACTGAGATAAGTTACCATGCGATGTATGGACACTGCTTGTTGATTGCTTATTAAAAACCCTTCAGAAAGATGAAAGTAATTTGAAGAGTAAATAAGATAGAATGAAATGAAAAGCAATGGGGTTATTTTATCCCTGGGCACTAAAAAAGCTTCATTTAGCTGCTGTTCATGAACAGCAGCATATTTGACATTAACTAATACAGCCCTAATTAAAAAAAATGGTAAAGGGTAGCAATTTATTTTTAACTAAATATGTGCAGTTTTCCAGTGTTTCCTCTCCCCCCTCCCCTGGCAAATCAGCTTTTCCACATCTCTGCAAGGTATTATGACTGTAATTATGCACACTTTGAAAAAAAAAAAAAAACCAAACCAGCAAATCTGTTCATCTAAAGACTAAAATAATTCAGAGGATATTGCATCCTACTTTTATGCTTTCCTCCAAAAGATTCTTTGCCCAGTCATCAGGACCATTTACCTATAAACATAAGCGTTAAAATGCCGTGCTTTTTTAAAAGCACAGAAAATACGTTGACACTACCAGAGAGCTAATAGCCAATCCACTGTGAAAATCTGCTCTAGAGATAAGGACAGAAGACTGCAAACAGTAATGTAAAATACTGAAGCATCCTGTGAACAAAATGGCCTGCTAGCCAAGTGTAGCAGTCAGGAAGCTGTCCCTTAATCGGTTCTACCCTATCCCAGCTGAAGTAAATAAAGACATGAAAATATTAAAACTTGCATATGTCCAAGCTACTGTCCCTTAAATAAATGCAGACCTAAACAATAAAAATGATCACTTCAAGTACACGAATAATCACAAGGCCACGTCAAAGAAAACAAAAGGTGGGGAGAAGGGAGGAGAAAAACCACACTGCTATAAGTCTTAAGCAGTAAATAGCTGGGACAGCATACAGAGAGTTTGAAATTTCATGCTCATCAGTTTCTCTGGGAGCTTCACAGTTAAATCCCCCTAAGTCAAAGTTTATGAGTATGGCTTAAATCAGTCTTAAAAGGCAGGAAATTTACAGACAAGAACTAAGAATCTCAGATTTAACTTTGAATTTCCTGGCTTTTGTTGGTAGAAGTCTGACTCAAGCCTTAGTTTTTTTTTATTTAGTTTCCTTTTGAAAGATGATGACGACACTTTCCTGTAGAAATGTGAAACACACGGATTGGAATGGGTATTCTGGTGCTTTAGTGCCAAGATGACTATTTTATAACAAGTTAAAGGTGGAAAAGCATCCGGCATACTGACATGAGGAGCTGCCTTTCTGTTTTGTAGTTTTTACTTCCATATTAGCTGCATCTTTAATAGATTAACAGTAAAAACTGCTGTTTCACAGCTTGGAAAAAATAATTAAGTATAACACAGGGACATGTGGAATCTAAGCTTTTTTTAGTTAGGTAACATGAGGCAGAAATCAAGCAACACTTCCTGCCAAAAAAAGTTGCCAAAACATAAACAATAAGAAGGTACTATAGCAGCAAGGCCTGCAGAAGAAGAAAGTCACCCCCTCAGACTTTCTAAACTGATTGTCAAATACTGCCACACCACACTACAGAGTTCAAAATTTACATTTTTCATATTAACCAGTATCTACATTAAAATAGTAACAAGTCAGTTCTTGCACAACAATTGTCAATGTTTTAGCAAGCCTTATTACACAAAATGACATTCTGCTTTGGAATTTAAAGTCAGGTTTTAACGTCAACATTATATATAATCTACCAAAAGAGGAGTCAAGAAATAGAGAATGCTAAAGCATGGTAAAACACCAGGATTCATTTTATTCCTCCAAAAATGTTGTTTTGCTGTTAAACACATGTGCCTAACATTTAATTCTGAACCAAGCAAATGCCACCTGTAGTTTAGGACTTACCCATCAACCTGGGAACTCTGGGTTTCAAAAGAACCTGATTCAATAGGAACACCTTCCTTTGGCAGACTTTTCACAAACTCTGAATACTGCTGACCAGGGTCATAGAGTTTGGCACTCTCACAGAGGGACTGGCAGTTAACTGGAAGAGATACAACCTGAGCGTGCTGCAGCTGGAACAGGTTAACTGTTGCCTGTTAGGAGAAAAAAAGTTTTCAATATTTGTAGATCATTTATCAGATATTTAACTTGTACTTTGCTCAACCCAAATTAATATCCCAAAAGAAAATTATTAAAACAGTAAGACTAGAAAAAAAACTAGGTAACAGTAACATTTGTAGGGATGGACTTTGTGCAAGATTCCTGAAAGTCGACTGCAAAAACTTCATCTGTAGTACAGGTACTAGCATTCCTCTTCCCTCTGGGTTACTGAATCCTCCAGGCAGTAAAGACAATTCCAAAGGCTTCTCACTTTGGGTTGATCAAGACAAACAGCAAGGTTTGTTGCTACCAAAAAGACAATTTGCATGCTTTGGAGGGAATGTTAATCACCACTCCAATTATGAAGCAGTTGGAGTTCCAAGACCAGATAAGCTCCATATCACCTTGGGACAAGAAATAGACAAAACTCCTTGTCCCAACTGAACAGATTAACTGAAGTCTTTCTTTGTTAAATTGAATAAAACTTCTAAAATATTTTATCACAAGGCAGAGACCAGGGAAGGGAACACTGTGTGGCTGCTTCTTCAGCTTTGGGGTTGCAAAGTAGTTTGCAAGTTAGATATACTTGAACTGACAAGTTTGTCTAAGATTTCTACTGGTCTTACGGGTTGGTTTTTTGGTTGCTTTGTGTATGGAGGGGGTTGTTTGTTTTTTTTTTTATTTTGCCTCCTCACACCAGCATTAAGTTACCTTTGTCTCATCTAAAAGAAGTATGCATCTATTGCCATAATGTGCTCTTAAAGTTTTTTTTTTTAAAAAAAAAGAAAAACTACACCTGTGTATGTAGATACACTGTTTTGACAATCCTTTGCTTATTTACATGCATTAAATTAATACATTAAATTAGTTGCAATGAATCCTGTAGTGACTGAGACTGACATCAAGATTAGCGGGCTCCATGCTGCAGCGTATTAATGTCCATTCTGTGCTTGAGTCAAATATCTTTGCTAATGCATTAATGAAAATGGGAATAGGAGCTATACTCTTAAGCATCAGAGTAACACTATGGCCATCAATATTCTTAGACACATTTTACAAGAATTGTGTAGTCAGGGTTCTTGCAAGGCAAGAACTCAAAAAAGCCAAGAATATTCCAGACATGCATAACACCCTCCTCTTTTCTTTTTTAAAGTCCTAACAGAAAGAGAACACCACAAATATATTAAAAATTTTCCTTCTTTGTCTATTGGCTTGACCTCTGTCCTTTGAAAACTTTATATTTTAAGCAGTTAACACTATAGATGAGGCTTTCTCTTAGTCTTAACAATCTTTGTACATCTGTGCCAAATGTGTTTTAAAAAGCATGCTTACAGCTTTAAGAGTGAGATCACACTGGTAAATAAGCTCCCGAAGCTGTGTTAAGACATCGCTTTTAAAGCTTTCCAAATCATTTCTTTTTTCTTCAACCTCCGCCATGCTTGCTTTGTAGTGTTCACTGGCCTCTTCAGCCTAGACAAAATACAAGTATAAAGGGTTGATGGACTACAGGCCTTGATACTAGAAGCAAGGAAAAAAAACCCACACAAGATGCTTGCAATTGTAGATTCCCGTTTAGGATAAAAGCCCAAAAGAGCACAGCATGATTAAAATTAAAAATTACAAACAGAACACTCGCTCAAATGCTCCCATTGGGAAAGCATGAGTAAAACTAGCATGGGCTTATCTTTAAGAGCGTGGAACAAGAACTCTTACTTTTTGAAGAGCTTCCTCTTCTAGCCTTCGTTTTTTTTCCAGTTGCTTGCTGAAATCTTTCACAAAGCTTCCACTTGAGCTAAGATGTTCCTCCTCAGCACGAGCAGTACAGGACTTTGCCTTTTCATACTCATCTTGACGCTGTGTATATAGCAACTTTGCTTTTCTCAAAGCAGCTTCCAGCTCTTGCTGCATAATGCAAGAAAAGAGAAAAGTAAAAGAATTCATGATTTTAATTTTCCTGTTATTTAATGTGATGTTTAAAGAGGCTGTTATGCACAGGTCTGTACACTGCAGTTCAAAGTACATAGTCATGTAAAGATAACCTCTTACAAATACAAGTATGTCATGAAATTGACAGTTACATATTACATCCAATAAGCTCTACAGATTCTACATGTGAATTTAAATGCCCAAACTGTGCATAACAGCCTAGTTTGAAAGTTTCATCCTTTGAAGAATTTTAGATTGAAGAGTTAAATATGAAAGAAATACCAACCATTTTTTTCTGTTCTCGCTGCCAAAGCTCCTTGATATCTTTCCTTTGTCTATCCAACTCATTTTTCCTTCCAAGAAGAGGCTAGATAGTAAAAGTACATAAAGGCTAATAAGCTACAAGTTTGTTCTTTTGAATAATCTGTTCTGTTACAAAACTTTCTAAAAACCTAAACAATATCTTGGTCTTTTGCTTTAAGCTTACCTGCACAAATTTGTTAGACTGGAGAGCAGCAGCTGTTTGTTGCCAAAGTTGATTGTTCTCAATATCATTTTGAAAAGCATTAATGAATATGGATTGGAACGGCATATAATCCTAAAATTACACACAACAAAACATTAATGTTCTAGGTAAGGTAGAGGTACACTGACATTCTAAATGTCTATATATTTGAACTATATTTTCAATTAAATTTAGTAAGGCATTTATGTGCGTGGACATCAGTTAGGTATGAATGTAGAAAGTGACTAATTTCTCAGCTACATTCTATTTTATTAGGAAAACACCGAAAGAGAAGTCTACAACTCCAAATCACAAAGCATACAAGATATTAGGCAGAAAAAAAGCACATCGTGAAAACTACAAGGCTACTCTGCATTTTCAACAAAAATAAATTTATATATCCAAATTTCCACAGGAGATGGGAAGATATAAAATACAGCAGATTTTTTAACCAGTGATTTACAGTATAAATCAATTCTGTACCAACTTAAAAATCCATTCCTCAACATCCCCAAAGTTTCACTTTTGGGCAAGGCATCCAATACATATCTAAGACATTAAAATAAAGCCTCTAAGATACACTCACCTGGTGTCCAACAACAGCTTTAGCAGTTTCAGCCATTTTTGCTAAGTTTTTAGCACACTCCACTTCTGTTAAAAAAATTCACAGTTACTGTTTACACTAGCAGTTGTTACACACACTAAATGGCTTTTACACTCTTCCTCTAACAGACAGGCTACAGAAGGGACCACCTTCACTTTGTTACAGGCCTTTTAATTATAGGAAATGCGCAATAGTTCTGTCCATTTCAGTGGAACAGCTACTAATTTAGAAATCACATTATTGACAGTCTGCAGCACAGAAGCCTGACAACAGATTTAATTTCATCATGACAAAGCTGATTAAATGCCAGAAAGAGCCACTCACCCAAGCTAAGCTTTTTTTCTACCCATGCGACTACATCCTTGGTATATTTTGACCATGCTTTAGCATAGGACAGAGCTGATTCAATTCCGCTATCATTTCTTAGGAGCATGTTATCAACCTCCTCTGCTCGAAGATGTCCTGAAAATAAAGCATTGAACACAAAGAAGTGAATTTTAGACATGACCACACACTGAGAGCAAAGCCAGTATTAGCCAACTGTGAATGCTTAAGCAGCTCTGATCTTGAGTTGGTCTTTAATGCTAGTTGACTCTAAACAGGACTGACAGAGGTTTTAGAACAAATTAAAGGGTCATAGTATTTTATCCGGAGCAGTCATATGGTCAGCATAACTTTCTTAAAGAAAGTAACTCAACGAAACACCAATCATATGATGACATACAGAAATGCTTCAGGCCGTGGTTCTCTGCCCCAACCCCCACCCCAGCAACCCAGGTTGGTTATTCACAAAAGCGTAAAACCTCTGCAATAATACTTTTTTTTTTGGCAGTGAAGTTTTAATGACAGCATAGGTGTACAAAAAGTGACCAAGCAACTTATATCACTATAGAAGACGAAAACACAGATACAGAACAGTGTTTATTAATATTAAGTTAATGACCTACCTTGAATATCATCCCTTTCATGCAGTGAACCCCCAGACTCCACAGAAAGATTCTCAAAAGACTGGTATATAAGAAACAAAACGTTAAGTTAGCAAAGAAAAGCTCTCACTGGAACTGACAGGCTGTCAAAATAAATGGCATCATCTGCCCCTTTTTTTTATTGCAGATAAAGCAACAAACTGTGCTGTAACTCCCTCTCATCTAAGGCACAATACCTTCTAAGCTCCCATAGCTGTTGACTGAGACATAATAAATAGCAAGGAATAATTATATACCCTTACATCAATGATCTTGAAAGGCTGTGATGAAAGAGTGAGTTTAACAAATTAGGTTGATATTTAAGTGACCTCCAGCTTTTCTTAGATCCCTACCTATCTTTTAAGAAGCATTTCATAGGGACCTAATGTCATGTACATATAACAGACACCATTCTACAAGCAATTAGAATCCTGTATTTCTTCCTGAAGGGAATAAAGTTATGATTTCTCCTAAATTACCTGCAGGTGTGTACTGTAGGCACAACAGCTGACCAGTAACGCTTGCTAATGAAGCTCTGACAAGCAGTACAACCTTACAGAATTTAATCCAATAATAGAAGGAATTTAGCACAAGATTTCATCCCTACCTTTGTCCTCATGCTGCATTTTGCTACCCCTTTAATTGTGCAAGCTGAACTATTTGTAGGACTGTGCCATAAAGCAGGCCACTGAACAAATTTAAATGAATAAAAAATTCACCTAGTAACCACCACCCCTTTAAAAAAACAAAACAACACAAATCAAAAAATAACACAACCCTGCGTCATTTTAAATTAATAAACTACTCTTGAAATCTTGGAAGCAGAGCGCAGGCAGAAGACAAAGGCTGAGAAATATCTGCAAAGTAGCTTCATAAGAACAGCTTGTTTCCATTTTAGACTTTGGTGCTGTTTTATTTTCAGACTTAAAACTAAAATGGAACACTGCAACAATGATGCAAGGAGTTTTTTGTTTGTTTTTTTTTGGATGTAAATGAAAACTGATCACAAATCACACAAAAATCCTTCAATAATCATTTACTTCACAGCAAAAGCAGCTTTTCATATACCAAAACGTGCAAGGTATTAATCATACAATTACATTGAATAGAATCAAACTACAATAAAGAACAGCTCCATTCCTAAGAAAGTGGAATACTAGTACAATTGCTGTCTAATAAAACAGAGTTTCAGTAAAATGGAAGGGCTTTTTCAGAACAGGTGGGAAATCCATCCAAAGCTGTCTATCAACCAAATGGTTACAAAAAAGTCCGAATTCAGAGATGGATCAATATTTGGTTGCATAGAAAGCCTGAACATTCCTAGATTTAGTTCCGATTTGGGTATAAGTGGCATACAGTTAGGGAAGAATAAATAAGATGAGAAAAAAACTCATACTTTAACTCAGGAGGCACTTACAAGTTCTGGTTCTAAAAATTAGTTCCCATTCTATAAGACCCAAATAATTTCAGTCCTGAGAACTGTTCATTCCTTTCTGGTAATGCAGGCACAGTCTAGTTAGGGCAGCTAATTAATGCTCATTCATCCATCCACATTCACCCCACTGCAAATACATAATACCACATTTTAAAAGCAAGCACATGGACAACTACTTTTAGTTATGTCCTACAACTTATTACCAGAACTTGACCCCAGCTTGCCCCCCTCAAGCATCCAATGACTCATCCCAGTGAGCCTAGCAGAAAAAAGGCTTCACTTCTGGATAGATTTAACTTCTCAACTTTAACCAGTCTCTTCTGCCTTTTTTACCCACTACTCAAGAACTCTCATCCTGACAGAGGTAAGTCTCTGTACACATTTTGAAAATTTTATCCTTCTCCTTTACTATTCTCTCAGATCTACATAACATTGAATAGCATTCAAATAGCTTGTAGAGCAATGAAAGGACAGACATGCCTGTCTTGTTTCTTCCAATGTATTCTAAAGCTCTGTTTTTAATTAAGAAATATCTTTGCTCCTACTCCTGGTTGTACTACAAGGGCTAAAATGAGAACAATTACATTTGCTAAGAGGGGGTATAAATATCATTTAACTTAAGCTTCCAAGTGGAATGCCTGAACTAAAGAATGCAGACTCCCCTGCAGTCAAGAGAAGCAAAAGCAGCACACACCGCCCACACACCTTAGAGCAATCCTCAACACCTTAGGTAGGGAGGTCTCTAACTTATCAGGCAATTAAAATCTCTCTCTCAATTAACCCTCAAAGCATTTACAAGTTAAATTCTACCAAAAATGTTATGGTCCAATCTTTTTAAGACACAGCTAGTTGCTGTGTTCAGCTACTGAACATACACATCTATGGGAATGAAAGTTAATGCAGCTACTAAAATATTTCGCATTTAACTCCTCTTAACACTCAACTCCTACTTGGCCTCCAAATTGCTCTCTGAATTGCAAATCAAAGTGAAATGCTTCATCTGTTAAATGTATATTTATTTGCCTGAATGAAAATGCACTTAAATTTAAGACAGATTTCCAAGAAATTGAACCATATTATCCTACCTGCTCCAACATTTATATTTGTTCCCTTCCACATCAGGAAAAGCAAATGACACTACAAAAAAGGGCTCTTAAATATATGCTGGTGACTTTTGGAGCATCTAGAAAATAATTCCTTTTTCATTTTGCAATATTCTAATTCCCCCTTGGTCTTCCCCCACCCCCATGTTCAGAGGGTCAATCTTTTAGCCAAGCATTCACTACACATTACAATATATGCCACAGGAATACATTTTTGCATTGCAAAGCCTTTACAAGATTAAAATGTTGGCAAATTCAGCACCTTCCTTCTGCTGGTGAACCAATTAGCTGAAATAGTACTTGTTCAAATCATCTCATTTAAGTTACATGAGATGCTGGCTTCTGTTCTATTTTATTTCATACTTTTTATCAGCAACCTAATTCTCATGATTCCAAGTCTACTGGAACCAGTTTTCTGACTAGCCTCCTTCCCCTCCATGTTGTTTGCAAAGATAATTTTTGTAGCAGCTACAGAAGTAGAACTTCTGTGATCATCCATCTTCCTCACATGTGCATATCAAACATAGCAAAAAATTTTAACCTTGCTACAACTTAGCCTGTCATACACACCAATTATCAACTGCATTTTCCTTGCATGTAACTTTTAATTTGACTTGATTTACTTGAAAATCTGTTTCTTGATACACAAAAAATCAGAACAGAATTTGGTACTGAGCATTTTTTAATCTCACCTTCAAAGTGTTTAAAGGGGAGTTTAAAACACTAATGTTTTTCTTTGACTATCTATAAGTTGACAGCGCTATTTCAGTTCTCCTAGTGAATTGTTGTTGAAACAGCTACAGCACAAACTGGGGTCTGGAAAAATAAAAGGTTATTTTGTAATGGATGTCTTTAAAAGCCAAAAATAGTTCATTAAACCTTTAGCTTCTAGGTCTAAGAGGTCTACTCTAACTACTCCAGCATGCAAATCATTCAAGTATCTCACTTTTAAGTATTTAGTTCTTTTCACTTATCCAATGCATTTAGATCTGAGAATACATTCAAGTATCTGAAACCTTGGATGCATTTTTCATGGGTTTAATCTTGTTCTAGCACTCAGAAAACTCCAAGGGTCCCAGCCCTGTGATGTACAGAGTTTCAGTGGAAATGAAAGTCTCCTTTAAAAGATATAATTCCACACTCCAAGAGAACGTGTTTAGCCTACCCGACTTCTCCGAGATACAGGAAGTCCCAATGACGAGCCATTGTCTACATCTCCCATAAGGAAGTCTGAAACACTGCCAGAAAAACAAAGAATTGTGTTACTTCATTACTTTACCTCACCAAGCAATTTCATATCACTGAGCACAAAAATTCAGATTGTGTTTATAATGTCCTTTAAAAATTCTACAAACAATTTTTAGAAGTAGTCTTATATTCCCTGCAATTTCTATGCCATCATCATCTTCCTTGTTAAGAAAAAAAAATAAACCACAAGCACCTAAAGCCATAAAACTGTTCTGGATGTGGTTAATTTAAATTAGTTTAATCAGCTAATATTTGTCCAAAAGAAAACAAAAGTTTTTATCATTGTTGTTTAGTCTTAATTTGACTCAGCTCCGTAAAAACTCCTTCTGAATTCCAACTTACACGTTTCCAAAGGTGAATGCCAATGTTTCAATGGAAGAAAATATTTCACTGAAGAGCTCTCTCTTGTTTTCTTCGTTAACTTCTTTGAAGTTCACCGCTTAGGAAAAAAATGAAAACCAAAGGGTGAGAGGTAGGGTCAAACAAGCAAGTTTACTAGGCCTAAAGACAAATTTTAGTCTCCTACAGAACATGCAACAATATACTTTTCTGAACAACTGAAAAAAACATAGTTTTAAAAAACTATTAGTAAGAAAGTAAACACTAAAGGAAAGAAATTAACACAATCCAGATGCTTCCCACAAAGAAATCAGATTACTCTTTCACTTCCTATATCTTCCCACTTAAGCAGCAGCTTTGTGTGGGAACATGATGGTAATGTGAGGGGAAGAGAAAAACAGTCATTTACCAGTGAGAGTCAAATCACAGCAGCAGCAACATCACAAAGCACCTCACAAACGCAGTTAAATATTTAAGAAACAGTTTATTTTCTGGGTAAAAATTTCAGAATTCAGAGCAGGAGCAGAAGTTTATGGGTGTGTGTGTCCCCCTCCCCCCTGCAACCCTGTGTACATATCCAGAACACAGGATTTCTGGCTTGAGTACAGACAGAAAGCTATCACAATGTAGTGTCCATTGCAAAACCCTTTAATTATTAGCTCCACGTTCTGGCAAAAGCCCCTCAGTTTTGCCTGTTAAAAGTCGGGAAGAAACTCAGCATAAGTATTGCTGTTCTGAAATAGGAAAGGGAGTGTTCCCGGACAAACTAGATGGTTTAAGCTGGTGATCAAGACAAGTATTAAGCCACTCAACAGTGAGCCTTTAACATGCTTCCATGACAAACTGGAATAATGAGACAAGAAGAATGATCCATCCATAGTTTCTATTAACAACTACTGGACAAGGAGGAGGAGGGAGAAAGGAGAAGACAAAAAGCACAATCATTTTTGTGTGTTTCCAACTTAACTGCTTAATCACTGGTGACTGGGAAATTTTTCATAGAGAAGTTATGTACACTCCTTTGAGCCAAAGCCAAATCCTCTGGATGGAAGTTTTCCCAATTTTACATTGCAAGAAGTGACAACTTCACATTGGTATTTACTTTTTAAAAATTTATTTTTTTTTTAAGCAATGCAATAGTGTTAATTAACTAGATGCCTAAGTTACACTTATGCTCATCAGTTTCAGAGATACCACAATGACACACATACAGCTATTCACCCCTATTCATCACTTTTAGCAAGACCTGTGACAATAATAATTTATGTATCCTCCTTACATTTCAAGTACAGATATGGAAATAATGGACCGCAATGACTTCTAGAAGTAGCAAAAATTAAATCACCTTAAAATGTTGCCTGTTCTATACACATTTTCTTAGCAAATTAAAGTAACAGACTTTAATCTTAAAAACTATTCAAACTTCCTGCCAGGTGCCTAAACACTAATGGGTAACAAACAAAGAAAGTACAGTAATCTGCTCCCCCGTTAGACTTCCTTTGTGAAAGGAAAAGTTTTTAACCAGAAAATTAACACAGTTGAATCCATTCCTTTTTACACAGCATGCCAACAGGCCTGATCAACATTTTTATAACAATTATTTCTATACAAAGCTATTACAGAAAATATGTATTCCTCTCATGGCCTATTTTCACAATTACTTGCAGATCTGGAAGAATGTGTTGTAGTAAGCCTACAGAAAAAAAAAAAAACCACAAAAAAAACCACAAAATTGCCACGTATTACAAAAATATTAACAGTCTGTTGCCCCACTTCACCGTTAAATTCGGGCTTCTCCTATCTCTTCGCTCTTCTGCGTTTCGTAATTACATCCAAAAAATGCCTCTGGGCACCTTTGTTTGAACTGAAACTCAGTAAAGGTCCACAGATGAAATTTTTTTTTTTTTTTTTTTTTAACAACTTGGTAAATACAGGTTTTAAATTCAGGTTAGTTGGAAACCTCAGCTTTTCAGAGATACAACTGCTTATAAATCTCTATTTTGCATTCCAAATCATTAAGCAACATCAGTTACTATGAGATCTATTGATTACCAGCTACTGATGACTGGAAAAAATCATCTGAGTGCCGGCATGCAACACGAACTGTTTCAAAAGGAACCAACAAAAACTGTCTATACATTCAAAGCACTTACCACTGAAACATTCATATATCCATTTGCTGCAGTGTCTTCAGAGAAAGAGCACTTCTTTCACTTTGCTAACAAGACATTAATACAGATAGCCTCTCCTTAAAGAAATGCCGTCAATTTCACTATGCCTTCCTGTTCCAGGAAGGCTTTTGTTAAGCTTTACATTTTATATACCAGAGAAATCCTTTCTTTTCAGGATCCATCACAAATGGAATAACCAATCTATTTTTTTTCTGAATTACTACTTCTCCCCCCCAAAAAAGGTTAGTCCCAGCTCTTAGTAATTCAGTGGAATACAAACAGCTTTCTTCTAGCTTACTACCTCTGGAATGCTGATGTACTTAACATCAACTTTAAACCATGCACGCTCTTTCCCCAGGACATCCTGACTGCACACAATAGCTACTGACAACAATGAACTATAGTAATCTTTCCATGTCTGGAAATGACAGCTATCTATCTATAGTTCTACAGATTTCAAAGCAAGTATGTGAGTTAACAAGGCTTTTAAGTAAGGCTTAAGGCACGTAATGAACTTTAAAAAAATCACATGATAGCAACACATTAAAATCCAGAATCCAGTACCTGAAATGCAAGCCTAGCTTGCATTGAAGTGGATCTATATTTGCAAAGCTGTCTTCAAACTGAGGTGGGTTTGGCAGCCTCATGAAAATGCTGCAAGACACTACAAAGTTTCAACTCTTGGGTCATGCCATTAAAAGCTTTATGAATCAAGCACAGAACAGAATGGGGAACCAGCAATAGCCATGGAAGTTTTGGAAGCCAGAATCCCAGAAGCTGAAGCAGCACCTGAGGACATTTAAGCAATGCTTCTGAAACCACAAAGAAGAGGCCGTCAGCTCTCAAGACCACAATGCAACCAGGGCTTTTAAAGACGATGCTTAGACAGCTCACAGCAACCACAGCACAGCACTCCAAGCTTCCGTGATGCTCTCTTGCTCTCTTCCAGTCAGATCAAGACAGCCCAGTCCAGGAAACCCAGGGCACACGGCCATGCAGGAGCCTGCAGAAGATCGCTTGCTCCCTCCTTCTCCCTCCCCATAGACATGTCATGCAGGACTAGCAGCAGCAAAGCTACCTTGCCAGCTCTCTGCAGAGCCTGGACAAGTCTCAACTACACCAGCTTGCAGAATTTACTCTTTGCAGGTCAATTTTCCTCACACCTAGTAGACAGCTATGGTTAACACCACCACCAGTTTTCTTAGACAGAATACACCTTCAATCCATACTTTACTAGCTGACTTTTAAGCAGTAAGCAAATGGTTGACTTGGTGGAACTGAATACCTTTGGAAACAATTTTCTGTCCTTAAACTCCCAACAATGTTTTCAAGAACCCCTCAGAACTATTTCAAAAACAAAAACACCACCCAAGCAAACAAAAAAACCCAAAATGAATCAAGATCAAAAAACATCCCCTCCTCCAAAACAAAGACTTGTAATGCTTGTTATTACCTCTCATCTTTAAAAACACATGTAAAAAAATGGGGGGGAGGAACTTGAGTAAAGAGCAGTAGTGTGCAGACTAGAAAGAGTCAGGAGAGTATTCTCAGGATCTCACAGCTAGGGAGGATCAGCAGGCTGTCCGTGCCCCACTGTTCTAGTTTTAGTTCTCTGTGCCATGTAAATTCACCAGCCTGTACTGACTACTGAGCCTGGCAGCCTCCCCAACTTGGGGATGCCAACAAGACAAGTTTGAGGAACTCTTTCCTACTCCTTCCACAATAAATTTTGCTCTGAGTTTCTATCACATAGACACCAAGAAAACCGAAGTTACTTCACCTTGCTAGAGGTATTTAACTTTGATACAGAACTATTAGGAAAAAAAACCCATACCTAAAAAGGGAATCTCTACAAGACAACTGCAATTTTCAGCTTTACCAGGAATTTGCATTCATTCAAGTGATTCAGTTAAGTCAAAAGGTGCAATTTAGAGCAAAAGAACGGTACAACTTGAATTCAGCATGGGATCAGGAGAACCATGTACTCTGGGGCCACCAGCTATTTAAAGAGACCGAGTGGGAAAATAACAGCCATGAGTATGATAACGTGCCAGACTGGGAAGTGACTTCCAGAAATAGGAGTCTAAACAGGTTCCAGGCAAGACACTTCACTAAGTCTCAGTTCTTCTAGATCAAGGAAAATATCATTTAAAAGACACTCTTCATGAAGCACTCGAGTAAGCATGTATAATAAGTAGTAGAGTCCAAGCAAAGAGGCACAGTGAACCATGTCATGTCCAAGACATAATCAGAGAAATCAATTCTTTTCCTCCTACGTTTTCCAGCAACTCAGTCTAAAATGGTAGAAGTCTGACATTATATGTTCTGCCAAACACCATTCTCTGTAGCAAGATTATGATACATGCTACAGCTAGTTTTTCCTTCAATCTATTCAAAAGGAAAAACAAAGAATAATAGAATTGCTGAGGTTGGAAGGCACCTGGAAGATCATCAAGTCCAACCATTAGCCTAACCTGACAAAACCACTTCTAAACCATATCATCAAGTACCANTGGTGAATCCACCACCTCCCTGGGCAGTCTACTCCAATGCTGGATAACCCTTTCAGTGAAAAAATTTTTCCTAATATCCATCCTAAACCTTGCCTGGCTTAATTTGAACCCATTTCCTCTCGTCCTATCACTTGCCACTAGGGAGAAGAGGTCAGTCCCCATCTCTCTACAACCTCCTTTCAGGTGGTTGTAGAGAGAGATAAGGTCTCCCCTCAGCCTCTTCTCCTCCAGGCTCAGTTCCCTCAGTCAGTTTCAGCCCCACTTCCCTCAGTCGTTTCTCATAAGACTTGTCCTCCAGACCCCTCACCAGCTTTGTTGCCCTTCTCTGGACACGCTCCAGCACCTCATTGTCTTTCTTGTAGCGAGGGGCCCAAAACTGAACACAGTACTCGAGGTGGGGTCTCACCAATGCCGAGTACAGGGGGATGATCACTTCCCGCATTAGACATCCGAAGCAGAACTACAAGCACATACATATCGTTTCCACCGAAGGATTTGAGAAATGGCTGAGAGGCTTGAGGGAGGGGCACAAGCACTCTACTTTTTGCTAGCATTCAAAAATATTCCCACTTGCAGTACTTTAAGGGGGGGTAGCAGTGTCTGTCTACACTGGACATTACATTTAAATCACAGTGCAACTTGTCATACTTACGAGAATATTTCACAAGGCAGAGTCACTGACAGTCACTGGTTCCAAAGTTATTGTAACTGATTTCATTAAGAGCAAAGGTAATCATTTGTTAAAATAACCGTATGCCCCTCTTTAAAGTTCCAAATACAAACGAGATTTGAAACCTGGGCATTATGCAAAGATTCAAAGAGGTCTTTCTAGAACATAAACCAGTCATGCTTCTATTTCTGAAGGGGGGGGGAGGGGGGGGAACACAAACCCACATGTAAATCCCAGCTTGTTTCTATTTCATCCTCTCCTAAATAAACATCAGAAATTTTCCATGCCAGGTTAATCTTTTTCCTAGTCATAAATCTGACTACAGATACGGAGTGCTTCCACATCTTTTTATAGTTCTGTCCTCCAATGACAAGAAACAGATGAGTCAGATGAACTACTCTCATCATGTCACACAGCCTGGGAAGACAGAGGAAAAAGGATACTGGTTCTGTCCTACCAGCTCCTCACATTCTTGCAGCTTCCTGTTTATTCAAAAGTTACATTACTTCTAGTGAAATAACCACAGCTGAAAACCTGCAAATGTGTTACTGACAGGCCACTGTAAGCAAACTTGAGGTCTGATACACTTACAATTCACCACAACACACTGTATTTTTACTTCAGCTTCCTCAGTTCCAGCAGTTGTACATTTCAGTTCAAATACAGACACGAAGCAGTATGATCCTCGCATAAAAAACAGCTGTAAAAGTCAAACAGGTGCTAAGACAAACTCCCTTCACATTTACCACAGGTTATGCTGGGGGGAGGTAGGCTATTTTCATACAGCCTCTCAGAGAAGTAAGACTGAAGTACCAGTCTGAAAGAGCTGAAGCCCTGTAACTCCCCATTTCCATCTCCAGACACAGGAGGAATACAACACATCACTGAGCAAACAGCAATAGGTGCTACACTAGAGTCTTCATCTCAAAATGCTTGTTTATATCAAAGGCTACAAATAGAGGCATGAACAATTCAGACCACCTTTTTTAGTGTGACCTGGAGCTCCCTTTCCTTGCAATTAACTTGGGAACTCTGCAAGGCCAGGTCACACAGTGCTGGATCACAGGAACAACAATTCACCATAGAGCGAGTCTGTGTTTGCTTTAGCCAAAGAACCACCAATCACTTTACATCAGCCTCTCTGTTCTAGATCCAGAACGTATGCTGCTTCAGAGACAGATTAATAACTTGAGAAATTAGTGACAATGCTATGAACAGCATTTCCATGCCATAATCTTTTATTCCATCAGAAAACAGTTTTTATCTACTTATTCAAGCTGGAAGAACGCATCTGTATCAGATCAGCACTGTGCACCACATCATCACTGTACTTTGGATCCTGCTGCAGGAGTCCTAAAGGTAGATTTTCAGTACTGTCAAACCATTGCCAATGAGAAAATTATTCAGAGTAATGTAATCAAGAGGGAGAAAAAAGTCAAAGCTCAGTTCCCGCTCAAGGACAAAGACTGTTACCATAACAAATCAACTCCTTTCATGCCTTTTTTCTTTGAGAGGTTTCTCATCATACAAGGTCATATTTAAAATAGCTCAAGTCAGCAATGGCTGAACAGACTTTTCAGATGTACCTAAAGTACGGTCTTACAACTTGACCCACTTGAACACATTTGACAGAAAACTAGAAGACACGACTGTACTGCTTTTGTTTCAAGTGGAATTCTTATGACAATAAAGAGTGGAGTTACTTTCAAAAATCTGTAGTTAAACAAGACGCACAGTGCTTTCCTAACAGCGGGTTTTCTTTCCATATAGAAAATAATGCAGTCCCTCCGTGACTGTAGCTCCTCATAAATTCAGTGTTAACAGTGAGTAAACACTACAATACAAGCAAAATGTTAGTAGTTAGCACAAACATATTAATTATATGAACTAGAATCTGTCCAGGGGAAAAAATTAAAAAGTATTTTTTAATAACTGTATCGGCAAAAAAAGGCCAGGGTTCAGTGCTATTGAAAGTGTATGATGGAGCAGTGTGCACCAAGAAGAGAAAAAAAAACCCTTGTATGGCATCAAATTCAGAAGGCTGCAAATACTCTGGATGAATGGATTATGTAATCCAACAAAGTGCTTCATTCTCTGCTTCAGAAGTAGAAGTGTAGGAGGGAGAATACATAAATCTAGATTTCAAAAACCGGTTCAGCCCTAGAACTACAGAAAGTGACCTTGGACTTACCATGGACTTTATATCGAACACAAAAATTGACAAAATGGCCAACATAATTATGGAATCAACAATGTTACCACTTGAGAGAAGGAAAGTAATTCTACTGTTTTACTCTGCAATAGTAAACTTGGACAGCCTAGACAGCAATCAGTTTGGGGCATTGCATATCAAGAACAACCTCGATAAACTATGTAGTCCAGAGAGGGTAAGTCTTATTACAATAATTTTTGGAAACATGATTTAGCAAGGGTTGATGTAATTTACTTTATTTGCGTACCTTAAGTCAGTTCTCCTCAACATATCTTAAAGAAAGAGCAGTTGAACATTGTTCTATGTCCATTGAAATTGGAGGGGGAATGACACACAGTAACCTTATTATAGAACTTAAGCATGGAAACGGCTTGTCTAAGGTGGATCTGAATTATGTTCACTCAACATTTAACCTGTTCTCACAGGTAAATATCTGATTATCATTGTACATGCGTACTTAACTCTTCCCAAGATTAACAAGACAAATGGCAACCTCTCAGGGTTACCCTCTGCATTTCTACTGTTATGTAGAATTCTAAAGCAAGTTCATTAGTTGCAGAGTTACAATCCTGTGATTATTTCAAATACCAGGGACAGATCTATAGGAAACTCTGCATGTAGCAGGAAAAAAATGCAAAGCGGGCTGGCTAGTACCTGCCAAGATCAAACAAACTGCCAAAACCACATATCAGTAGGAAAAAATCCATAAGAAGCTTGGAAGAATCTGAGATATAAAAACCAGGCAACTAAACACGTTAGCATTTTAACTGATATTCCTACTTTATTGAGTCAGTAGTGTATGTTCAGACATACTCAGCTAATTAGGAAACAAGGGGAAAAACCCTAGAACAAGGAGAAAAACTATATTATGTGTCTCTGAAGGAAGATGTTCCACATGATTTAACACAGGCAATAGGTGGAGATTTAACCCTACTCAAAGCGTTCTCCAAGGCACATGGAAGAAACTGTATTGGTTCCACAGTAACATACTGGACTTAATCCAGAGTAGGGAGAGCTGCAGTCAAAGGCTACACAGAGAAGAAACAGCTGTTGTTCACAGGGCTGGATTAATTGTGTGCTTCACCATTTGCGATCGTCTGACAGGTACAAAACTTCAGCAGCAAAGGTCAGAAATAGAAAGTATTAACAGAAACGCCCACAAGGCTTTTTTGTTGCTGTTGACACCTTTACCATGCTTATGATCCGTTTGTGGAATATATAAATAAGTGTTAGGCCATTCAGCTTTGGATTGCTCATTTACATATTTCTTCACTTGATACAAATACAACAGCATTCCTATAAATTCATACAATTAAGTGAAGATTTTTGTCAAATCTCTAAGCCTATTAATGCAAGGTTTATCATTCTCTGATGTTATGCTGTGATATGCAGGGAAAGAAAAGCTCAAGATTAAAGGCTTGTGCTTTTGGAATTCAGTGTGGATTTGCAGCT
Organism: Ibidorhyncha struthersii; assembly: GCA_013398815.1. Lineage (NCBI taxonomy): Eukaryota > Metazoa > Chordata > Aves > Charadriiformes > Charadriidae > Ibidorhyncha > Ibidorhyncha struthersii. Next base: position 589,535 of record VZSZ01007133.1, read on the forward strand.
AGCTTCCTATAAGCAGAATTTTGTTACATCAACAGGAGAACAAGCTATTTAATATTACTTTTCACTTAGAGAAGGTATTTTTATACAAGTGATAAGGCATTACTATAAAAAAAAACACTGTTTCTTCTGTATACATAAAATCCTATCTATATCTCCAAGCCAGAGTCAATCAAGTCACCAGTTACAATTTTCCAAGAACATCAAGGGTGGTAATACCTTACCTTTTACTTTTGCAATAACTGTTCCTGCGGCACTAAGAATATCAACCGAATTTAGAGTCTGATGTTTATTTATCACTGCTTTTAAAACACGTAGCAACTCCCCCAGGCGTTCGTGTACTACCTGATGCAGGCCGTCTTGATTTTCTGAAAAAAGTAAAGGAGAAACTACATTAAAACAGTGAATTAGTTCCCAATCACATTACAAACCACTTTGATGGTATTCAGCTGCACTGAAATCTAGGCCACATGGAAATTGGGCCTGCTTAGAACAAAGCAACTGTTAAAAGAGAGTTACACTTGGATTTGCCAACAGTTTACTTGCAATGTTGCATGCCATTTACATACAAACTTATTTCTCCCCTAAAAAAATCAAGTAAATACACTTTTTTTTTTTTTTAAAAAAAAAAAAGGTGGACCCTATACCAATACACTGAGGTTTCTGAATTAAACCATCCTCACGACATTTCAACCACCACCATTTTGATAATTACATATATTAAAAAAAGTCAACAAAAGCAGATTTGGATTGCTCGTTAGATATTTCTTCACCTGAGACAAATTCAACACCATTTCTGTACAGCCATAGAATTAAACAAAGATTTTTGGCAAATGTTGGCTAGCTTTCAACTTCAGTGTCAGTAAATTCTTCAGCACCTCTAGTATATAAGCCTAGATCTACAAAGGTCTGTCTTTAAGCATGTCAGTCTCGATAAAGAAGTTGAACACCGAAATTATTTTGTGGAATTAGGCCTAATCAGAAAAATTCTCAAACAAGCACACACACAGGGTGACGATTTTTACAGCATATGACTCTTGCTATACAACCCTAAATCCCCCCCACCCCACCTTATTTTTTAAAAAAATAGTTCTTGTTGCATACATGGCACAGGTTAAACCACAAGCTCTTCCGTTCTGTTACAGAAGAGATGCTGGTGCACGGAATTAAAGTTTCACATGCACTAAAGTGCTGCGTTGCAAGTTGTGGTAAAAAGCTTTCAAATTCAGGAAAGTCTAGCTTATGAAAAAGAAAAAGAGGATCTAATACAAGCTGACTCACTTCCCCACCGAGCAAAAAGGAACAGCAGTTCTGTGTTGTCTATGGCCACGATTACAAACAGGTCAGTACAGACAATTACAGTACAGTGCAAATTGATCCAGAGTTACTCAGAGAACCGTTTCAAATCTCAGCCATTTTGTTCTGGCTACAAAACATTGTATTTAGGCTAGAGGCACCTAAATTTTTCTGAGGTATCAACAAAGTACAACATGACATGTCAGTACAGTATATCACTACTGTCAGGTGGGTAGGCCCGGGGACTACATACAAATTACATGCAATTAGATCAAGTGCAAAAGCAAGCCATCTACAGACCACTGTGCTTCAGGTTTTATCTCCCCAGATGTCAAATATTAGGAGATTTCTTTCAACTCAGACTAGCTTATACATGGTCAAAGGAAAAACCTTTACTCAGGAAGTGGACTAAGGCAAAAACTTTATCTACCATTCACTGGCCCTCTGTGTGTTTTTTCCTGCTGGAGGGGAGTAGGAAGCTCTGTACCCTTAACAGGACACACAGAAGTCTAGGAAAACCCATCTTGCACAGCAGTAAATTAAGAAAGCTTCATGTAATTTAAAGGTACATAGTTGTGGGTTTATTGTCATTTACATGTATACACAATGGTTTAACTGAGGACTCACAGCAAAGGCAAAAGAGGTCAAGAGGCTGCTACTATATGTGGCTATGATTCATTTCATACACATTAGTAGCAGAGGTAGTCTGACAAACACACATTGATCTAAAGGCATACAATATAGCTCAGAGTTTGGAACTTAACTGGGAAAGCAATCCAGGCTTGAAGCAGTTTCCACGCAAACAACAATAGTGGAAGCTGGGACCTTGGTTAAGAGATGATTTATAGGGGATATGAAAGAATACTAGAATATCACAAAAGGCATGAAAATAGTGGGTAGAATCAATTGCTTACCAATCTCTTTCAGTTATATTAAATAAAACACACTTAGATGATTAAACAGAGCAAGCAGGAGCCAGATTCAAAACAGAAAAGGGTGATTCTTCATGTAAGAGAACTGTGGAATTTCTTGCCAAAACACAGCATTGACACAAGTAGTTTACATGGAAACAAGGAGAGACGGGATCAGCTCTTCCAAGTTATCCTGTCGGTTACTAATGAGACAATAAATGCCTTATTGGGTCAGGCCGTGCATGGGTCCAGCTAGCCCGTGCCTTACGCAGCAGTGGGTGATGCTGCTTAGGAGACTAGACAAGATTGGCTGCTTTCTGCAGTCCAGTCCCCCAGCACTCACAACTGCTGCACCACAGTTGTTCTTATGCAATTCAGTAACTGCTTCCAGACCCGCTGTCTTTAAATTAATTTAATTCCTTTTGAACCTGCCTCCACAACCTCTTTCAACTCAACTACTCCATTCTTTAGTCTACTGAACTACTAAGTTTTGCACTAAAACAGCGTAACCTGCAACAGCTCAAGAACTCCCCTAAGCAGAAAGAGTTCAAAGGATGTGTCCAACTTACCATTTTTACTTTTCTCTAGCTATTCACTTTTGGCAGTTATTGGAGCTCAGACACTGGGTTAGACACAGCTTAAGTCTGAGCCAGCATGGCCACTGCCACCTTCTAACACTTGGAGAAATTCTATAGCTGTCAAAATGAAACCAGATAGTTTTAATGGTCCCTTTGGGCGCTAGTCCATCAAAGCCTCAATTGTACTCCACCAATACAAGAATAAATGCTGTTGGTAGTACCAGGCAGCTCCAAGGAAAGGCAATGGGGAAAAGGCAAGACAGCAGAGCTGTACTAATGCCCACAAACCCAAAGCAGATCAGACAACAAAGTCCACCTGAAAAATATAGCAACATGTTATTTCCAGGAAATATGATTAGCTAGTTAAAGGTAATTCCAATTAGTTCATTAAGAAACACGCCTAGTGTGTAGACTTAAGTTTTTAAATAATTAAGGAGGAGGTAGTCTACGGAGTTAGCATCTCACCTCTTCTTACAAACCTCCAGAGGCAGACATATTCCATAATCCTTCATTAGGACTAGTGATTTATATTGACAGGACTGGGACTGACAGGCATTTATGGAGGCATTTGAAGGCTACAGGCCACAAACCTTCCCCATCTGCTGTCTGTCTAGCCAGAATATATGCAGTCCTCACATGAAGGGCATGAATATTGTGGTCAAATGACTAGAGATGGCCTGCACAAATGCACCATTTGACTAGAACCATATCTCTTGCCTAGCCAAGTTGAAGGTGTCCCTGTCTTCTGATGTACAGATGTAGTTTCTTACTATTAAGATTTGATAATACCTTGCCAGACCAACAGAGTTGGGGAAAAAAAGTAAAATAAGTGAGAGGGGGAGAAGACAACAGAGAGAAAAAACTTAAGGGACACAAGCCTCTTCAAGTCTGGAACAGAAGCAGTAAGCTTCAAAGGGAAATGCAAGTTGAAAACAACTGCTCAGTTGAATGTTTATCGTACCATCCAGGAGAACACTATCACTAAAATAATGCATTCAAGCATGAGATTAGTTATTTGTACTCTCAAAAGCAAAGGTCTGGCTACACCCAACAGACATTTCTTTGTATTCCATCACCGTATTATTTGTTTACAAAATATCAAAAACATTGTGTCTGTGCCTCCAGAAGACAAAAGGGCTGTGACACAAGTGGTGCTTGGGGAGGGGGGGTGGGCAGAAGACATCAGGAACCACAACTACACTGCATTCCGCCAGTGATATTCACTAAACAGACACTAAAACAGAGATTTCCTGTTCAGGACAGATTTATAAACCTCAGGTAGTAAACCAATCTAAATATGCCAGATTAATAGAAACACAGTTTTAATACTGAGTCCGAAAATGGCTAAGAGACCAAAACAACGTTAGAGCAAATAAATACAGTTTACAGTGAAAAGAATGCATGAAGAAATGTGTCTCCAACAAGTTCCTGGAGCAATTCAATCTGACTTAAGCAGTCATAAAAAAAATATTTACTTTCAATTTTTCTTCTGTCCCTTGTCTCACTGTAACACATTCATTTATCTACATATCAAGCAGGAAATTCCTCCACCAATGTATGCTGTATCAGGTTTAAAATCTTTGTCAAGCTTAACACAAATTGCAATACCGTAGAAGACTAGTTAGTACTTGTGGCCAGAGGACTGCAGCTGCTGGTGATCCTGCAGCAGAGGACCTCTCTGGGCACATGAGTCCAGCTGTTTGCTTTGGTGACTACAGTCTCCTGGAATCTCCTGAAAATCTCCAGTCAACCCTCTACCGCCAAAAAGAAAAAAGAGAGCTCTCAGAACTGGGTGNAAAGAAAAAGGCTGGAGAGAGCTTAGTAGCCTATCTTCGAATCTTCTTTCATTGGGGTTTAAACTGTCATTTACATTAGCTGAAAACAAGCTCTTCCAAAATGTAAAGGCAACCACACGAAAGCACACTCTTCTTTCTCCAGCTCTGCTGAAGAATAGGGTGAGAAAGCATGTATTCAAAGCTGACAAACCTAATGCACAAGAATGATATAACAAAGCAGCTGGGAAGCCTGTCAGTGTTAGCCAAGCCATCTCAGTAGCACACTGTTGTCATTGGCATCTCACTCCTTGATGGTTTCGGTCATCACATTTTATAACCACTCATCTATCTTTAATGTAAAAAGAGCAGAAGCTACCTATTTTCTAATTTTAGGTATTTCTTAACAGGAAGCCTTTGTTTAGCAAGTATTAGCAAGCAATAATGGCCTTACAGCTATGGATTCTGTTCACGCAAAACAAAATAACATTTGCTCATCAAGCTTGTCAGCGCCAGTCACCCTTCCCTGCCAAGTCAGGGCTGGTCACAATACATGCAGTCGGGAAAGGCACTGCTGTGTCAGTTGGCTGGTATTCTTTTGTCTGACCTGATGTATTGTTGGCCAAAACATTTCTGAAGCTGTTTATTTCAACAAATGTTTGCCAGGGCAAGTTTAAATACAGACTAACATAAAATTTTTTCCCTCCACAGCCACCACATATTCTACATTGCTGTTCAGACCCATACAGAAGATGCACGTACCATTCCTCTTACTACTTCTCCACTCAGAACATCAACACTTTTTAACAGCAGCAGACTCTCCTCTACTACCTAATTTCCACCAGTCACGAGAGAAGGGGAACCACTAATACAACTACTGGTTTGCTGTGACTAAAAGTTTGTTTAGAACTGAAGTTGGTCACACTGATGAAGAGGATAGATAGGGTATCGATCTAGTTAAACCAACTGAAAAGTAACACAACCATGAAAAATTCTTGAAGTCAGATTTCATATGAGACTTTCAGTGCAAATATTCTAATTCACACCACCTAATAAGGTCCTGCTTTTCATAAGAAGCTTTTTACAACTCGAAAGATGTGATTATTAAGTGTGGAACAAACTGCTACACACAGTCTCTACAGCCAAAAGTTTATATACATAGACCAGTCTTTTGACTATAGGGGGAAATATACATAACCTCATCTTGCTTGTTGTGAAAATATTACTATAAAGAAGGCAACTTGTATTTTTGCACAAATAGCTTCTTCATCTGCCCTCATGAACATGATTAAATGCCTTGTGTTCAATAAGCATCTACCACAAACTAACTCACTCACTCTATGGATGTTACCACTAGTTTAAGATGATGAATAAGTGCAACTGGATGAGAACACTTAGACACCAGTTGTGTACAAAGCCACTGGGCTACAGCCAGTGGCAGAAACTAACCACCACCCTCTCTATGTATAGTCCCCATTTTGAGAGCTCACTTTTTAAATTGCTGCTTTCCTGGGATCAGCTGAGGGGTGTGTACTTCAGCTCTACTTTTACTTCCACTGAAATACAGGAGCCTCAATTTGGGTTTTAAGTACCACTTCACATCCTCTGCATAAATCCCAGTCTCCTCCAGGAGAAAGGGAGAAGCCAGACAGGGGTGGTGGCGAGAACAGGCACACCAACTGGGAAGCAATTTCCCCAATATCCGAATATCTGGATCCAGAACTTTTTATTAAAGTTTCACCTTATCGAACGTGAACAGTCAACTCCTCATCACTTTTGATCTTGAAAGGATTCAGAAGAAATACGTTAGAGTAACCAACATTTCAATCTGCAAGAGCAACATCTTGGCTAAGAGACTGTCACCTCTTATTTACTAGTAACCTCTGTTTTGGCATTAAGGTGAATTACATCGTGTTTCCATTATGTTACAGAGAAGGATCACATGGTATCAGTAGTCATGCCACCTAGGTCAGGGAAAAAAAGAATCAGCATTGGAATGAGGCTGATCCAATGTAAAACAACTTGAAACTAAAATCACGATGCTATCACCTTCATCAATGTCTGTACTGTGTACTACAAAACTGTCAGCACTAAGTTCTGAACCTGATCCAGACTGAGACTTCCCAGTGAGCATCATAGAGTAGGCAAAAAAATCATACAGCAATGATGTGTGGAAATCACTCAATTCCTACATCTGCAGTTTGGGAAACAGTCCCAGATTAACCCATCATTTTATTTTTGCCCTCCTCCACCTATCAGCCCCATTCTAACAGCCTGCCCTATTTGTTTGATTTGACTGAGGTCACTACCACACTCAAAACACAACAGCTAATCAAACACAGTGAAAGCATGTTTTACACCTTGGTTTGACCACAGTAAAGTTGAGCTATGTCACTGCTGTCTAGTCTCAAGGAAGCTTTTGTAAGGCGATAAACATATGGGCCAGACATGATTTTCATCGATTGTACAGAAATAAAGTGAACACATTTTTTTCCTTTAGTGGTGGTGTAGATACTTGTTGGTGGTCACAATTGAGGAGTGATAAGAAAACAGCAGTCTTAGCTATCGTATTTCTTCCTTTATTTGGCTGTATAAAAGCGCTGAAGATGCAAGAAATGAAACCTGAAGAATTTCTGGAAGAGTTTATCCTTGTAAAATCTGTAACAAGGCTGGAAGCTGCCAAAGGCACTAGTGAAGTCATCACATTTCAACCCTGTGCTACGATGCAGAACCAGAAGATACCTACTCACCCCTATGTCAAGAAACATCATACTTGAAGCTTTCAAAATAGCAAGCTAGCCAGTCCTAGCTTTTTTGTTAATCAGTGTCACGGCAACCCTTGTTGTCATGGCATCATTAAAAGACACTACACCAAATTTATACAGTCTTTGGCAACATATACTCTACAATCCACTGCAACCAATGTTTTAATCACATTATATTGCAGCAAAAGTGACAATTTATGGAAATAAACAGTTAATCAACTATTTCAATGAAGAAAATCTAAGGAAATGTGGAGTTTGACAAGGAATGAGGAAAAGAAAGGCATAAATATAGGAACCCAAACCCCTACCTTTGACATAAAAGCATTAAAGTTTGGGAGTTTTTTTGATAAGAATAATATACATATCCAATCCAGTGAGAATGCATGGAAATTTCCTACAAATAGCTTATTGAATATAATATATTGAAAGTAGCAATGTTTGATTTCATTTATTATATGCAACTTTTTTTTATAATACAAAAAAGGATTTAACATTTGGCAAGTCAGTTGCCTATTTTCTGCTAAACTACTAAATTTGATTTTAAAATTTGATTGTAAAAATTTAGGTTAAAATTAAAAAGCAACAGGTATTTACAGTTTTGTTTTTTTTTTTATTTTAAGGGTGGAAGTTCTCTCTTGACTTTTTGAAATAAAAGGGGTGAAAGTGCAGGCTTACAGTTTTTGCAGAAAAGTTGCTCTTGGATAACACAAAAAAAAAATATCCTCTGTTAGTCCAGTCTTCCAGGTAAGATTTCTAATATGATGAAATTTTGTTGTGTACCACAAATACCCAACCAGCCCTTTCAGATTTGTCATCTGCTATCAGGGACTGGCCAAAATATATCAGTCTATCCATTTAGATTCGACCCTTAGCCATGTTGACTAGCCTCTGTGATGTCACTGTAAGCTGTGGTGGGTTTTGTTTGTTTTTAAACTGGACTCCCATTCCAACCCCATTTTAATTATGGGCCAGTTCTGTACTTCTGAAAAAGTCAAAGCTTATGTAAGAAGTCTTTCTTGCTTATGCAAATAGGGCAAACCATGAATAGATTAATTTTGAGAAATTAAAGGAAAGTTGTAAAAATCAAGATGTCTTAAAAAAATACTTTCAAAAAGTCAAGAAAATAGATGCTGTACATGTAAAATACATAACAGTAATCAAAATCTTATAATTCTGCCTACACTGAAAGCAGTTAAATATTTTCATTGTGTTGGTTTGCTAACTGACATCAGCAGAACAGTTGTTACTTCGTATTCATTTCACATTTAAATTCCTAGATGAACTCCCCATTTGTGTATGTGGGGAAGTCTTTTGGAAAAAACCTACCACAATGCAGCTTTTCATTAATCTATTTCAATATGCTGTACGCCACATTCCTTCAACTTTTGTATTCTACTAGCCTTGAGATTCCAGTCAACTAACCTAGATGTGTTCAGCCATGCAGTTTAATCTTTCGAATACATTAATCTTTTATTATCCCAAAATTTAAAGACCAGAAACCAGTAATGAACATTGCTGGAGTTTCCTTATTTACCTCTTTCTGACAAATGAGAATGAACACACTACATGGCTATTTTAAACATTGTTCATATCATTTCCCTAAGTCTTCCAGGATTTTAAGAATAAATCTAGGTGAGGATAATGCTTTAGCACTTTAAGAACACATTTTAAGTTCGAATTGTAAATTGTCAAGTGGATGTAAGACTACATTCTTTACGATGAATACATTTGCAATAAGCCTTATCAGTCACATTTCACTATACTTTCAGTTGCATGCTATTTATTATTCAATGGCATTTCACTAAAACTTAGTAAAGTAGGCCCTGGACTGAACAGTAGCCAAAGACGCTGTGAAAATAAAACGAGAAAACTTTTATGCTTTAAGCAACTATGTTCCTTGCATATTGGTTCAAGTTCTGAAGACATATGAAATAATACTCAACTTTCACAGCACAAACTTCTGAAAAAAGAAGAAGTCGGAAAAGGAAAGACTATCCCCAGAAAGTTGATCTTACCATATCAAAATGGCACAGAGATGCAGTAGTATGAATGTTTTGTTTTATTCACTCAAAAGAAAATAAATTTAACCTTCGCTAACCCACATCAAGAGATTATTAAAAAAATACCTAACCTTTAACTCATTTTACTTTTAGTCTAAAAATACTATTTGTTCTACATGGCTGCTCCTTCCACTTTTAGCCTAAGTCACTGATTGAGTGAAGAAGCTGTTTTATTCCTACCAGCCCACCTAGTTTTCAAAAGACCACACAAAGCCAGGATTATGAGATTATACGGTGTTTAACAAGAGGTGCATTACTTTGTGCATTTCTTTTAAAGGATCCTTTAAACACCATTACGGACCGCTATAGGATGTGATAGTGTTCCATGTCTCTTGTGTTGATTAAGAGACAAAACTTACAGAAAATCAACTTAGATTTTAAGTGGGATTCAAATCACTACAGTAACAGCTAGTACCTTTAGTTGTCTAGAAAACTGATCAACATAAAAGACTAATTATTTGAAGTTCCAGCATTGAAGTCCTGCTCAGCAATCACTCAAGAGAGTAAACACTGACTATATAACTTGCACAGGTGACACAGAGTGATGAGCCATTTGAATGCTCAAAGCAAAATACTTGCAAAATCTTCACTTCCCAGATTCAGGAACAGTCAATCCCCTCTGCAACATAACATTTTGCTATCAGATATTTCACACCAAAACATCTTTGATGATTTCATGTGAAGAGAACATACGACAACAATGTCATTATAGTGGTAACTGATGTCACACAGGCAATTGCATGCCCAAAAAGACAACAGTAACCCACTGCACAGCTCACTATGCATTTTTAATTGAGTGGTATTTCTTTACTAATACTTTGCAATAGAAAGGTGAAAAAGACAAACCACAGAATTTGTTTGCTTTACCGTTCTGGATTTACATAGCTGTTTCCCCCTAGTACCACTGAAGTTGTCATTCCAGCTAGTCAATGCTAAATTAAAAAAAAAAAAAAAAAAAAATCAAAGGACATGCAGGCCAGTAAAAGCTACAGAATATGAAAGTTACAATAGAAACAAGCAGAACTTGGTCAACTATTTATTTGAAGAGTAGCCCCGTTAATTTAATTTTTCATCCAGTAGCATGCAGCATTTGATGTTGTATAACAAGCTTCTGTTGTTACCAAGAATCCAATTTATTTATATGCTCCAGACTTATTTCTTTCTTTCTAAATAGTTTTCAGCCACCTTCTCTAAAATCTCATGCCTAGTCATCAGCTGAAGCCAGCTACAGCTAGACAGAGTTCTCCATCCTTGCTGAATTTGTTCGCTTGTTCTTAACACAAGGTCTTAAATGTGAATACCAGAGAGCACTTAATTTGACTACTCTGCAATCTTAATCCTACTGTCAGTTTCCCCGTCTTCACCACTAGCACAAACTATCATGGTCACTTTCTCAAGGCCCTTCACAAACTGTCTTCACTCAACTGTCACCATTCACATACGCTACCAAGCTTTCAGATAGACAATTTGCACCTTACCAAATGCAGCACAAAACATACAGGACTATCCCTCCAAAAAGCTGCCTCCTTCAACTACTCTTCTGCTGGTAGTGGTTAACCAACTTGTGCGCTGAGCTCACAGCCTGTTTTGTTGACCAGTACTGTTCTGTTTCTCTGCATCTCCACATTAACGTTTTTTCCCACTTATTAGCATTGAAGAACTTCTGGACAGAGTTTTTAGTTCCATAGTTGTGGTAGCATCTAGAACAAAGTACCCTACATACAATCAATGAATGAAAAAATAAAACATTCCCAGAAAAAAACACCCAAACAAACCAAAACCACAAAATAACTTACGCATCCTACTAAAGAATCCATTCATATCACTATCAACACAAAACAGCAATAGGAATTTGTGAACATTGAGTAGCCTTTAAGCTAACACTTCAGGAATTCCCTGTCCATAACTATTTCAGCAACATCTGATCTTACAAATAAAGCTAAGAAAACGTTGTAGTCCAAAAGCAGAACATCAACTGAGATGTTAAAATTCGTTCACAGCAGAGAGCCCTAAACTGATCATACCTGCATGAACTGGAATGATCTCAATACAATGCTCAGAGAAGAGCACCCTTTGGAAATCCTGTGCTACAAAACTGAAATTTGGCCCCAAATCCTAGAGATGTCAAAACCTCTTGTTGAGAAGGCATGGGGTGAGAGGACACAATTGTGCTTAAACTCCACCCTACAAATATACTTACTAGAAATAATTGATCTACAATCCTGTAATTCACTTCAATCAAAGACAACGTTATTTTCAACACATCTTAGCTGAAACTTCCTCACCAGGTCTTCCACATCTTGCAGATTACTAAAACTAGAAAAGGATTAAGACATTACAAGAGTTAGAAGAAAGACTTTATTCTTGCCAAAATAAGTGCCTCCCATTCCCTTTAGCATTCACAGTATGCATAGCCTTATACATAATACCACGGTCATTCTGTCTCATACATAGGTAATATCAACAGAATTTTTAAAAACGCAATGAACTGCTGCAGCGCTCACCTGCAGGCCCTGAGTCCAAATTAAACAGCACAGAGAATCAACACATTTGAAAAAGGGAACACGCTATATTATTACCACAGCTCTTTACAACTACTTAAGTCATCAAATTTGAACCTTAAGCTTTATTATTTTTCCATACATTCTCCAATACCCATTTATACTAGAAAATAAAAAGTCTGTATGTTATTTCACATACAGACATGCAATAAGGTGAGAGACCAAAGTCCCAGCATTCATTCCCTGATCATCATTCTAGACCAAAGTGACCACAGCCATTTTAAATGCTGCTCCACAAGCAAAAGAACTACGTAACCCAGCATCCTAACCCCAGAAATAAGTCCTGTAAGTTCCTTTAAAAGCTTTTCACCGCTCCTTGCATTAGATATATTTTTATTGCCATTTGAAATTTAAACAATAACAGGGCTTTCATTGCCACTTCAGATTTAAGCAGTAACTGGACTTGCTCAAATATGTGAAGCAGTTTAGTCATGACACAGAACAAAACTCTGAAGAGGTAAGTTTGATAAACCGGCCTTCGTCTTAAGCTTACAGAGTCTGCAAAGCAAAGATAACCAGAATTGGCAAATAAGAATCCCTACATATTTTTAAAAAATTAACTCAAGGAAGCACCTTCAAACAGAAAGCAAGGTAAAAAATGGTAAAAAGGAAAACTCCTTTGTTCAGCTAAGTCACAGCCTCTACAAAAAAAAAAAAAAAAAAAAAAATCAAGCCCTATGTTTTCCAGTTACACTGTTCTGTAACGAATGTCATTAAGATGAAAGTTTAACCCAAACATAACTATGTTCTACAGCCTAACATTAGTCACTTCAGCCTTCTATAAAGAGGGGCATGTTAGGGAGACAAAGGAATAGAACCCCTACTGTGCTTAAAAAAGAGCAACAGATACTTATGAAGATCAAGGCCCAGGCTCTGCAGCAAATGCAGACTGCCATGCAGTTCTAACTCCAACCCATTAATAAGACATTAGATCTAATGTAACCAAATCACTGCAACTGCCAGATTAGATGAACACTTGCTTGGAATTAAGAAACAAGTCAGCTTCAGTTCTGTGACCTAGCTACATAAATAGGAAGAACAAACACTCCCACTGAAAACGGTGGAAGAGGAACGATTTAGTCTATAAAATCTACATGAAGTCAAGATCATTACACAGTCACAACTCATAACACTATGCTGTTAGGCATACCAAAGTTACATGTATTGATGTTCACGTTTTATGTTGCAACTTTGACAAATTGATGCATCAGAGAAATGAGAAAACGGAATAGTTTTGTGGATACACTATAACACATTTTGCCAAGAGCAGGAAGCTGATTTAGGACCAAGGGGGTTTTGTTTTGTTTTTAAACACAAAAGCTCCTACCTGTACACAGGAATTGCTGGTAAAAACACAAGTCTTCAAACTGGATATGGATAAAATCTTATCTTTCAGGTGTTGGGGCAGAGTTCTTTGAGAGATACAAGGTTTTGTGTCGCAAGTGTTCCCCTGCTTCTTAAGTGCAAACTATATTAGAATAATTTTTGTTGTTGAAAGACCTAACTTTACATTTACATTCAAAAAAGAAAATCTGACTATTTGTCCTCTTCCTCACTACTAACCTTTCATCTTTCTAATCTTGTAATTTCAGTTTCATTAGTCTAGTTGTTGTGACGGAACGCGAAGGTAATTCTAATTAACAAAGTAGCTAAGGCTCTATAACTGTTTTGAGATTATTTTGTACATTAGAAATGCAAAAAGGAGGAAGAATGGAGTTTTGCCTTGTAGTACATTTTTTGCACTTCAAGAGCAACATAAAAATGAAAAATGCCTTGTGCCCTCTTAAAAAGAGTTCAGAGTTTTCCTAAAGACAGATATGCTAATTATTGAAGTCAACAAAAATATCCGGACTGCACATAAGGGTTGATTTTACATTTTACACTCACAGGCCTTCAAGACATGCACACACACCCCTCCTGACCACTGATCTTAGACACTATAGCAACAAGTGAACATTTGTTCTGAAGGAATGCAGAGTATGCAACTGGGGGAGGGGTAGTACTATCAGCCACGAACTTATCTGCTGGTCCACTAAGTTATTATTTAACTTCAATCTTCCCTGAAACTGAAGAAACAGCATTTACTATCCAACATTAGCAACTTGCATTTAACTAGCAGCTTACACTTTTACTATGAAGAACACAGCTTTACTTCAACTGAACTTCAAGAAGAGGTTGGGTTTTTTCCTCTGCTTGTTCAGAGTACTGGAAAAAGCAGAATTGTTCCATGACTGCAGATTAACTAAGCAGTGCTCTAATATTGCAAACCTGCAAAGCAAAAGAAAACACAGAAGAAACACCCAGCTTCTCTGGCTATGGTCACAGGGTCTGAAAGTTCCAAGACTCCCTAACAAAAGCCTGCAAGATGGTGGACTCATAGAAAACAAGAAGCTTGGACTAAACAGGTTGTGGAGTGATCTGGAGTGGCATGGCAAGACAGATGGAAAGTTCTCTCTCCCGGCTTAAGCCTAACTTTCCTGGGAAGAAGCATGGTCTATACCTATACACATGTCCCACAAACTTTGACTGTAAACTTTTTTGTTGGTTTGTTGTGGGCTTGCCTTCATTCCGGTTTCACTAGTTCTTTCATGGACAGCATTCTCTGCGGTACATCAAACTTCTGCTTTCTTTGCAGAACTTCCCAGGTTTGAGGAATCTAGCACTGGACAGGACTAGGACGCACAGCCAGGGATCTCAGTGCTTTCTGGTAATGAGAGAGACCAGGAAGAAAGCATACGATCAAAGTAAGGGACGCGTGGGAAAATGACCAGGAGGTCTCTGGCTTGCTGTGGTCCTAGAGCTCTACTAAGCAGGCCTGTAAACCACTACTCTTATTTTTTTCCTTCGAGTTTTGTCACAAAAAAGCATCAGAAGCTGTTAAAAAAAAAAAAATCACCACTACTATTGGCTTTGTGTTCTCAGCAATAACTTTACTCGTTAAGAAAATTTAGGGAAGCATTCACTCTGTTCTTATCCTTGTTTACATCCTTTACAATTCTTAGCTTGAAAGACTATTCCACATTTGTCAAAGAACAGTTGCAATTTCAGATTGACAGAAGAAATATTTAGAAGTTACTACTACTTGGAGATATGTGGAAGGGTGTACTAAGGAATTTCCAGGTCAGAACGACCGGAAGCACGTCTTTGTACATAAGAAGCAGGTTTTAGCAAGGCAAGTTTAAAAGATGACTGTAAAATTCAAATATGCCAAAAGCATAGAGCTAAGGTGGCTGCTTAATTTGCCATTTATGAGGAGCATTTTCTGCTTGCTGTCCTCTCCCCTCCCTGGCCCCCTGCTTTCATATACCCCTGTCAAATTTAGCATTCAATAGAGGAGATGAGTTGGTACAGGGTTTAGCAATGTACGCTGTAATGCCTGAGTGGAGTTCCACACCAACTCTGCCTAGACCCTCACAGTCTTGTTCCATTTTAACCTCTGGCCATTTGTTCCTTTGCCAGCCACCTTCTCCCTCTTTTGCTAGTACTCAGTACAACCTTACAGTCATTCAGTTACTAGTTCCTTTCTTCCTAGGATGAGTTTTCAGGCAGATCTGCTCCCAGAACTGGCCTGCTATGCAGTCACCAGAGAACTACTGCCAGGGCCAAGAAGAAGTGGTGAGATCACAGCAGCTCACACTTAAGTTTCTCCTCTAAGCGGCTGTGGAAATACACTATTAGCATGGTTTAAAACAGAGCCCTAAACATAACAAGCTTTGTAATAAGAAAACAATAATTCTAGATGCATCTTGTTGATTTTCAACAGTTACAGAACTGTACCATCAATTCAGCTATTGGTGTGGGAGAAAACCCTTAATTTCTGCAGGAGCACCTTCAGAAGGTACCCTTTCCAGCTGCCTCACACCTGCCCCTGCCTGGTTTAGTCCTGCCTTCCCTGCTACTGTGGCTCACAAGGTCAATTCTGCTGACTCTGCTATGGGAACAATAACATCCAAAGCAGCATGCAGATTCTCAGAATTCACCTCTTAACACCTCATTTGGTTCAGCAAGACAATGAACAGTTATTACAGGCTAACACATTTAAAACATTGAGTTAGTTCCTTGTGGACCAAGTTTGAGTAAAGCTACAAAGTATAAAAAAGGTCATATTTTAATAATAAGGTACAGAATTATTCTTCAGATATTACAAGTATGTAACACTTCAGTGGATCCTTGAAGTGATTAACTTTAAAATTCCACTTCAGACTATTAGTCAACAACCTCAAATGTTGTTGTTTCTGTAACAGGATTTATTATCTACTATACAGTTTGTTTAACCCTTTTTTGTGCTATGGAATAACAGAAACAATGTACTACACTTTACGTGAATTCTTCTGCCTTTTCCCAAGGATTCTTGAAGGTCATTTAATCAATTCACAAGCAGATTGTTTACGCATTTGATAGTCACTATGTTCTCACGTCCCCAAAAGTTACCTTCCCTCACAGCATTTTACTTTCCCTTTGCCCATAAAGGTGGGTTGTTTTTTTTTTTTTAAATTTAGGACACAAAATACTATCAAACAGAAAACCAGTACCATCTTCCCCAAAAATTTTAAAGAATCAGTCCTCAGAACGAAAAACCACCAAACCTTCCAGAGACTGTTGCAAAGAAAGGTAAACACTTTATCAGATGCTTGTTTAGAGCCGTTTGCCCACCTACCAAGCATTCATACTATGAAGTGTCATTAGGTAAATACATTCAGTTTAAGGTGTATCAAAGACAGCACCTTTCACTGAGAAACATCAAAATTGGAATAAAGAACAAACAGCAAAATTATACCTAGTATTATAAATTATCATAATTTCAATCTAAAATCTTCACTGCAATAGTTAATGAACTTCAGATTTCCCTAGCAAAACAGGACAAACTGACTTTCAAAAATACTGCCTTAGAAAGAGGACATTAGTGTTTTACACTACGAGAAAATAAAGAAATAAAAATCAGATGCTAAAAATACCACAGTGCCTTAATCGCATTAAAAATATAGACAGTACAAAAAAAGTACATATTATCAAGCCTGGAAGGGCTGAAATCATTCATCTTTGACCCTTGGGCACTATATTCAGTAGACAGCTTCTGGCTTTTTGTGTAGCATGCGATTAATATCAATCTCCATAGTGCTAAAACAAGGTTTTGAAGTCACTAGAGATTACAGGTTCCTTACTTTGAGGAAACTATTTAACTTGACACACCTTTAAAATTGTCCTACTGGGCTGAATATCTTATCCTTCAAAAATAAGGACCTGATAGGTTTCAAGTTAGGTAGCATTCCTGATCCTTTTGAAAGTATTGGGGCTACTATAAAGAGGATGCAGACATTCCTGACCAGGCCATCCAGCTTCACCAGTATTTTTACCTCTGCTTCAGTTTAAAAATAAATAAATAGAATCTTAGGCTCTAAGAAACCAGACAGCAAAATCTGATCCTCAAAGAGAAATCTGTGATGAAAGGTAAGAGCTTTATCTTGCTATTCCGTTTTCTAAGATATCTGGGAAAAAAAGGTTTATTAGCACTTTAGAATAAACTACAATTTACATTAGTTGAAGATAGGATGAATTGAGGAAGAAAGTTTTTGCTCATGAAAAGGATGCAGAATTACCCACATGAAGCACACAATATCACACTTTGAAGATTACTTCAAAGTTTGTGATAAAGCAAGCAATAATTCCAAAATATATTCTGAAGTACAGTCAAGATTATATATTAAAGTATAATTACTCCTGCACTTTTAAACCACATGCAAATGTTACCCTTACAGCTATTCATAATGAAACACAGTATTTCCCACAGTCCCAAGGGTAGCCCTTATAGTATGAAGCATGCATTACATTCCTTAAAAAAAATATAAATAAATAGCAGATGTCACAAAACTAGTAGCTAACAATCTTCAGACTGGAGAAACAGGAATGTTGCCCCCATCTCTGATGTAATACAAGTAAAAGCTACTATTTACTGTTTCAAAGTGAAACACTTAGTAAAATATCTTCTAATTAGGAACTCAGACTGTCCTAAATATTCTTTTGTGTAGTGCTTTTAAACCTGAGTAAAAGAATCTCATTCGAGCAAAGACCACACAGTGGCATCACTTGCTTAAAGCAACAGTGGAATTTATTCTATACAGTAACAGCACAGACTGTAGCGTCACCAATCTCATACATAAATACCTATTCTTGAATAATTCTCAACTTTGCGTATCTATGCAATAAGCACTACTATTTTTTAACCAATAAATTTATAGAATCATAGAAGGGTTTAAGTTGGAAGGGACCTTAAAGATCATCTAGTTCCAATCCCCCTGCCATGGCAGGGACACCTTCCACTAGACCAGGTTGCTCAGAGCCCCATCCAAGTTCTCTAATGTAAGTGAGTTAGAGGTGGGTCCTGCATGTTTTGTCCCAAGAATCAGCTTACATGCTTCTGTACAACTTCTATGAGCTATAGGCATCCTTATATTTTTGAAAAGATTGGACAGTACACAGCAGTTACCCCACATCTCCTATTCTCCAGAAGAACTTGTTACGCACGTAGAGTCACCCAGCCTCAAAATTCAACAGTGCTTACTTGCAGACGCATTAAACCCATGCTTTGGGACAAGAATTAATCTCTTAAGGATTTACCTTAAGTGTACCTCACACATTTAAAATTTCTAAGTATTTTCAATAGTGTGGCCAGGTTGTTAAGCCCTCAGCAGGTCTCTGTGGGAGGCAAACAACTTCTCAGTTCCTAAACCATTCTCTACCATGGAAAGTTACTTCTCTTCTTGAGTGCCACTACCTCTGAAGATCAGAGACAGCTCCAGCCTTTAGATTGTCCTTCATTGTATGTCCTACCTTTTCAAAGACAGTGCAAGTTGAAGGCAACAATTAGGTTCTCACACACTCAACCAATAGCTGAAAAGTTACTATTGGAATTCAAAACACAAAGAGAAAACTCACCAGCTTTCAAGCCATTATGTCTTAATAGTTTGTACTTAGGATGTACATTAAAACTGAAAGAATAACTAAACTAGGGATACATCAAGAATATAGAATCAATAAAACCAAAAACTCAAATGAACAGTCTTAGGAGTAGCACAGATTGCAGGTAATGATCCGAGTCTTCTAGGTATTAATTCAACATATACTCTCAAGTTTGGCCTTCCAGACAGGGATTTCTGAGGAACTGTTTTCATTTTCTTCTTATCAGAAAGGAGAAGAAATTTACTTATATTGAGGAGACTCAAAATATTTCAATTATCTTTGACCTCACAAAGTACAAATGTTACAAATGAAGATCTTTCAGTTTGAACACAAAGACATGATGATCACAATATAACTATTCTTACTGATATCGGCTATATGACACAATCTCGCTTATCTGGAATTTTAACTATAGAATTGACTAAGAGACTGGTGCACTAACTGAGCAGTTCAACCACCACAGGTTCAGCCTGTCATCAAGTAGAATAAAAAAAAAATTTCTTGTGAAACAGCACTGGATTCATTGTCCTAGGTTCAAAATATGCTCAGACATCAACTTTAGTGTAAAGTAGCTTGATCCTTTGCCTTATGTGGGATTGCTAATAACAGATCGTTACATCCATTTGAGTACAATGCCTAGATTCAAAAGGGAATTTAAACAAATACAGCAAGAACTGAAGTGTATGGAACACATGGTATTTCACTCACACAAGAGGCAACTGCAGCTCCCTCATGTCCAAACAGCTGACAAACTTTTCAACTTCACAGTTAGAAAAACCTATATATTCAGAGGGTTTTTTGTTTGTGGGTTTAGGGTGTTGGGTTTTTTTGGGGGGATGGGGTGGAGGTGATTTGGTTTTTTATGTGAAGTATCATTAAAAAACGTTTCCTACTTGGTGCCAGCATGGAGAGTCCAAATTTTTTAGATTTCAGTTTATATAACAAATATTGCTGGGTGAGAGTCTGAAAATAATCAAAGTAAGTTACAATGCTGTGTTTACCTTCTTTGAAAAATAATATCCAAAACTTATTCAGCATTATGACAATAAGACTACTGTAAGAAATAGTTATATTAGCCTAAGTAATGCCAAGAGAAATACCCTTGAAATCTACAGAAAATTTGAGTTATATAACACTCTCCCCTTAAAAGAGATCTCAACTGATTCTTCATGTTACATATCAACTTGCATGGCTACTGTACAAAACACAGTACAAGTCTATAATCCAAAGGCACTTATGATCTAGTTCAGACACAAATACATGTTATAATCCAAAACAGCTTAGATTTTTCATCCAGCATAGTAACACTACATGAGCAGAATGCTAAGTGAACCATGGGTGAATAACTGGCAGGCTCTTCCATGGCAGCTCAGATAACACAAGCACGGAATACAACCATTAGTGGGTACGAAATTCAAGGCATGCACCCACTGGAATCGGCCTACCTACCGATGCAGACCCCAGCAGTGGAACAGCCGGCCCTAGCAAACAGGGAGCTGCATAGTCAAGTGTGAAGTTACTGTGCAGAGAAAGGAGTTCTTAAGATACATTTGCCAAAGTGGCAACACTACAACAAACAGTAGATGTAGAATCTAACTGAGGGAGTATTGGTTAGAGGCTGAAAGACCTACAGCAGACTCTAGGAATGCTCACCAGGCAAATACAAGAGCTCATTGATGGAACCCTGTTGCACCACTTACATTTGCCACTTCTGAACTGCCTGAAGATGCACGCAGCATATACACATCAAAATATTTTTTTTTGCTGTAGCTAATAGCAGATTTTTAGTTCTTATTTCATAAACTTTAGATTTTTACTGCTCAACAAAATCTACATCAAGTCAATAGATTAATGCAGTCCAAAAAGGAAGAAATTAATTTCCTATCCCTGCAATTGATTCCATCTCGGAATAATTCATGTAACTCATTTCAGAATGGTGGTAAGCTGCAAGCGTTATGAGCCAGAATTTTATGTGTAAGGAGTCTGTTCAATCACCTTTAAGTTTTTGTTAATTTTTGGAAAACTGTAAACATTTCCGAAGATAAATAAGACAGAGAAATGCAATCCAAATTATGCAGCTTCCAGGAGGTTGTCTCCAGCCAACAGTAAGCAAGCCCAATATTACAGCACTCACTATATTATGAGACTTTTGGGGATAGAAGTCAAACAAAACACTCCCAAATGTGGAAAAGAAACATCTCTCCTTTATAAATTATCATTCCTTTAAATGGACAACACTGTTTCACAAATGAATTCCACAATGTAATATAAAACAAGATGACAACTTCTGTCTTCCATGTTAGTTTTTTGCATTTTCTGAGTCCAAAATTTTAAACTGAACATTAATTAACAGCTGCTGCATGGCAACCGGAACACTTCAGTATTTTGACAGTCCTTTCCTACAGGATGCCCATTTTGGTGTCAGTAGGCATCAGGCACCCCACCTCACAAATAACTCCGCTCATCCTGTGTGCTCAGCAAAAACACTGTTGACATGAAGTGATCACTAGTCTCAAATTACATCTCTGTTAAGATTTGTTCACACCTTTTGGCAGAGCTATTTCAGCTGTGTGCAGGCTTACCTGAAACACAGAGGTGACTGCAAATTCTCAGCACTCAGGACATATTATGACATCCAGAGCAGTTTTGTATTGTGCTGGATCATGTCTGGATGCTATTAACATGATAACGTTTCTGTAGAAGTTAGATAAAAGCTTTCCCATTGATGACCAAAAATAGACTAATACCATTTCCCTAAAGAAATAGGAAGGCACAATAATGCACGTTCCTCATAAGCAAGAAAATTTGCAGTTTCCACCTGCTGGCAGAAGACGGTAAATACTTACCTTGTAGAGAAAGAAAGTGCAGAGAGTTACATTCTACCTTAAAACTCAAACTACTAGCATAGAAGACTTTCAAAAACCAAACCAACCTAGAAAACTGAAACATCACCAAAATACTAACAGAATTCTCTGGAATTACAAAAAACATTAATGTGGCTAAAAACTAATCAGTTGATGGTCTTGCTAACTTTTAGCATCAGCCTAGACAGCCTGCTAAAAGCCTATTTTCCCTTGTTATGATTATGAAACAGATTGCACAGTGTTCTGATGAGGAAATACATAACCCAAACTAACAACCACCATTTCCCGTAACCATCATGCTGGGGGAGGGGAGGGGGAGGAAGGGAGGATAAAGGGGGAAGGTAAAGGGCAAGGGGGAATAACCACAGTAAAGACTAGTTAAAAACATATGAATGGATTTGTGAGACTTTCAGAAAATCTAAGAATCAAGAACAAAGAACAACTGACACACCTTCTGAAAGAATGGCTTCCTTCAAATAGAGTAGCACATCCGCAAATTTTCTGACATCATTCACCAGTTGCATGATATATTCTGGATCCACAACAGGATTATCATAGCAGTCAGAGTTGGAGCTAATGCTGCTCAAAGAGCTGCTCTTGGTGCTGCGCCCCATTCCCCAATTTCCTGAATTAGAGATGGTGAAGAAGTTGGAGGTAGACAGTCGGGCTAATCCCAAACCACGCTTGTTACTTCCACCGTTCTGTCGCAACATCCCAGCAGCCACTGTGCTTATAGAGTTCTCGCAGTTAACGCTCAGTGTCTCTTAATGTCCATTTGACAAGCCAAAGACGAAACCCTTAAAAATTGGGGGAGAAGAAGGTGGAGGAGAAGGAAAAATGCTGATTAGTATAGACATATATGCAAAGTAATACTTTTGTACTGACAAGATCCAAAACTTCTTTCAAGATGATACTACTTTACATTACAATGCCTCACTGAAGTATTATAAAGGTTTCTGACTGTTTGAAGTTATTTTAATTTGTACAGCAGATACACAGCGTTGCATAAAAATCAATGGTACGCAGAAATTATTTCAAAATCTACTTATGATGCACGATTACTTCATGAGAAGAGTTTCTTCCCTGTATATTTGTTCTGGAAACCTTAAGAATCAAGTTCTTTACATTTACCGAGACCTGTTCTTTACCATGAAATGTTACAACTGAATACAATTGCAAAAGCACTTGAGTTGATACAGACCATGAGCAACATCCCCGGTTGCATCAACCACCAAGCTGTGTTCAGCATCCTGCCTCTTAAGGTAATAGACAGCCTTGATCTGATAGGATGAATTTGCTTTGTGTAGACTGTGCCAAGCAAGAAACCCTGGCCTATCACAGTTTGTCTCAGAAAGGAAAACATCCTGAAAGAAATTATGTGGGCTTTTCAATCTGCTATCTTTTAATATGAAAGGCAATCAAAGGAAAGATGTAGAAAAGTGAAGAGATTTTAAAATATTTTACTATCAAAGTTTATCTGCAAATCTCAGTGCAGTTCTCTTGAAAGGCGATGCTCCACTTTAGTGCATCTTAAAAGTTCCACCATAAACATGCACAAATTTGAATGAGATCATATTGGTATAACTAAGCAACTACCTGCATTCCTTTCATTTAGGAAAAGACAGAATGCTACTGCAAATTTCCCCATGTCAGGTTAAGTGATTCATTTGAAAGCAGCAGACTCCAGGTGGCAGAGTCAGGTATGGTTCCAGCAGCTCACACAATGCCTACTATTATTCTCTCAACA
Organism: Ibidorhyncha struthersii; assembly: GCA_013398815.1. Classification (NCBI taxonomy): domain Eukaryota; kingdom Metazoa; phylum Chordata; class Aves; order Charadriiformes; family Charadriidae; genus Ibidorhyncha; species Ibidorhyncha struthersii. The sequence goes on from VZSZ01007133.1 coordinate 613,043, forward strand.
CCAGGAGAAATTCTCAATGTTTACACTATATGGTAAACACTACAGGAAAAAAAAAAAACCACCACAAATTGGAACATGATAGCTAAAAAGTTAACGTGGGTTGCAGACATACCTGCAGCAAAATCTCAAAATCAACAATTTTTAGCTAAAAATAAAAGTTATTGTGATCTAAAAATGCATATTGAAACAGGTTATCCTGCATATGTTTGTATTTGGTTAGACTAACTGCAGAAGTAGGACCTTTAACATTTTGAACACTCCCACTATGTATTTCAACAGGTGTTATTTTAATGCCCTTCAATTATTTTTCCATTATTTCTACTTTATTTCTCTTTGCAATTTAAAAATATCAGAGGAAACGTGGTCAAAGCAGTTGCTTTTGTAATTAATCTGGCAGGCCTTCCAGGGAGTGTGCACTGAGAGGGAGGGGGAAGAAAACTTCAGAATTTAACACAAATTAACTGCTCTAATTTCTGATTACTGTTTAAAGTCAGTACCTATAAGAGCACACATGAGACCATACAAATAACACAGATAGTTAAGCAATTCCAAACAGCTCAAGTAGATTGAAGTGAGGTTTACATTAAACATTAAGCATAATGTTTAAGCAAGTTTCTTCTGTTCCCACATATAATTCTCATGGCTACAAAGCTGCTTTGCAATTCTGCCTTGCAATTACAGAAAAAAAAAAAAGCCACATAACCGTCTCCTCTTTTAACAAGTGTGATATCTATTTATATCGAGACAGAGATTTTCATATTATTTAAAACACATGCCTCTTAAGTCTGGCCAGCTTCAGAGTCAACTTTAAGCAGCATGGTATGTTAGACCTGCTCCCGTAGCCAGTCCACGCTTTAAAAGCTGTGTTATTTAGCGATATGTTGCATTTTTTTTATTCAAACGAGCAACAAGTAGTACAATAATGGCACCACTTTGAAAATTATAAAAGTGATAGCAAAGTGTTTCTGAATGGGATAAACTTGGGAGAAACTTTTGTTGTAAAGCAGCAGCAGAACCAAAACTCAATGGTTTAGCACAACAGTCGCCTTCTCCTCGTAAATACTAGCTTTTACGTCTGCTCCTCCTGCGTTACAAGGCAGATGGGGCAAAGTTTCCCTCACAGAACACGTGCCTTTCATTATTGAGAAGTGTTTCATATTTCGTCAGGAGGCTCTGGCTTTGAAAAAGAAAAGCGTCCACCAGCTCTTCTATAAACACCTCCAGACTCCTCTGGTTACGG
>VZSZ01007133.1:615706-643269 GCA_013398815.1 Ibidorhyncha struthersii
GGGGGGCGTATTTCTCGCTCTCTGCCTCCCTCCCTGGAGGGGGCACGTCGGGCGCTGTGCGGCTTCCAGGGCTGCTGGGAGCCGGTGAGGGGTGCGCCTGTGTTCAGCTGCCCACGGCAGCCCGAATTTTGGCGTAATTTATCTCCTGACCTTAGCTGCGTGTGCACATATACGCACATCTTTTCCAGTTAAGAAGAAAAAGAAGTTGGGCAAGCAGAAATTTTGCAGCAGCATCAGGACCTTGAGGCCTCTGTACAGACTTTTGTTACGGCAGCTCACAGTGGCTGTTGGCAGCAGTAGTTTTTCCATCTTCTAGAAGCGGGGGACCTTTGTAACCCTCACTTTATTCCTCACTAATAAGAGACCATTTCAATTCAGTACTCTTAGGTCCCATGCCCAAATTCTGGAATGGGACATACTTTCAGTAACGTATCAAGGCCCTCAGCATCTAATTCTTAGCCTGGTCCCTCAACCCTAGCACTTTCAGGCTTTACATCTTGAAATTCCCCATCCTTGCTCCAGCCTCCTTCCCCAGCCACTCCAGCACGCTACCCATTCAGGATTTTGTGTCGGAACACCAACATTCTCCTTGGTCCATTCTTCCTCTCCATACATGCCACAATTTCTTCTATTGGAAGAATTTTATTCCCTGTCTTTGGAATTTATAAAGCCTAAAACTAAGCAACCAAACTAAAACAAAGTTGTGACATTACTTATCTCTAGTGTCAACGTTAAGCACTGTTCAAGAACTTTTGTTTTCCTTAAAAAAATCCTAAATAAAATGTGATGTAGATTTAGAAATCCAGTAAACGGTTATAAATTCTTCAAGTCTTGTAAGTATGGAGAAAAGCAAACAAAGAAAACAATGCCCTGAGCTTCAAAAGGATTTTGATCATTCAGGTAATTGATCCAGCAGATGTCAAAATCAGGCCAGAGTAAACAATTGTAAACTAATTTAACGTAAAAGCAAGGAATTACGATAGGGAATGTGAGTTAAATAGTACAATCAACAATCACATCATCAGAAAAAGTATTAAAGCTTTATTGTGGGAAAAGTCATTGAAACCATTAGATAAGTGTCCAATAGCAATAAAAAAAGATAAAAAAGAAATTCCACCTATACTTATCAATAGATAGAATACAAAGCAATGGATGCTATTTGGTCTGCCAAAACTTTGTTAGAAAGAAAAGCAGATAGTTACAGCTGACTCTTTACACTCTTTTTGAAAAAAGAAGTGGCTTTATCTTGCCATAAGTACACCATTCCCAGGCACATTTTAGAAAAGGCAAGGAAGAATAAATTCAGCTGTTTCGAGTACGTACCCAGCTCTAGTCCTTTCACTGCTTCTGAAAGAGACGTGCATTTCGTCATGCTTCAGCCCCTCCATGCCTTAGTCTTCTCTCTCTCATCTCGGCTCCCACATAGGCTAACCTGCGTCTATAGAAGAATTCAGCAAATTTTTTTTGTGAATTGGTTATTTGCAAAAAAAAAAGCAGTTCCAGAGGTCAAACTGAAAGTGACAAGAAGTAGAAATACTAGCACTACATGTTTTTATGCTTCTGAAATATTTTCAGTGAAATGTTTCAGGCACTTTTGATTTAAAACATAAAAGTGTTCTACATTGTGGGAGGCCTAGCTTCAAACATCTTTTGAAAAAAAGGATTTGAGCCCACATCTGCCACATTATGTGAATGTTAAGTGAAGTTTTGGGTTTTCCTCAAAGTAAAACAACAAACAATTGTCCTTTTTCATTTTGGTTGTTCAGAGCTTTTTTCCTCCCGTTTTGCAGTTTGGCTGCCAAATTGAATACAGTCCTCTGCATTCCCCCAGAATCAAGACGAGCACAAAACAGCTGCAACCATGTCCCAGACCGTACTGTGTTGATTACCTCCTCATTTGCTTTGGAAAATGTTACATGAAAGAGAAATGGAAATAACAGATCTACCTTCAAGAAAATATGGCTTGCATAAAAGGCCAGGTCTACGTCAGGGCTTGCAACTTTCGCTACAGTAGATAAACGGGAAGGAGGATTTTATCTGACAGCTGCTGTATTTTGGTATTATTTTGCTGTATTATACTATTGTATAATGGCCCTTTTTAGCCAGGTATAACCTACAGCATCATTAATGCAGACTTCAGGGAAGCAACAGAAGTTGAGCGGGTGAAAGGTTGTTTAAAGTCACCTTTTTTCTGCACTTCAGCCAACTACCGCAGTTTGCTTGGAAGAATCAGTTCGTTCAATGAACAATCAGTTATTAGGCAATAGTGAAGACTGGGGCAATAAAAATAGTACAATGTCTCAACAATGTATTCTCCAAGAAGAAACACCAAATCGAATTTGTTTTCATTAAAAATTCTGAATTTTCCTGTGAGCAGGCACTGAAATCTCTAACTCATTAAGAGCCAATGGTGTGATTCTTTTAACAGTTTTCCTTTTTTCCTCATGGAGCATGCGTACACAGCGAAATAGAAGCTATAGCACATCTCTCTTACAAAAAAAAAAAAAACCACCCCCAACCCAAACAAAAAACCCAACAAAACCAAACAAGCCAAAAAAGTCTACGGACCAAACTCCGAATACTCGCTTCTTCCTTCTCAGTGTGGAACAGCACTTTACTCACACAAAAGTCCCTTTGAAATCCAAGGAAAAGCCTGCCTGATGAAAGCTGTTCTACACTGCAGCTTTCAATCACTGTTTTGAGAAGAAACATTTCTGGGTAGCAGCATTAATGTAACTAGAACTGGGAAAGTGACATTGGTTAAGAAATCAGTTTCAAAATACTGTCTCTTTTCTATGTATCTGCAGAAGTGCCAAATATTCTAGACTACTTGGAAGACATAAATTGTGAGTATATAACTTGCTGCAGGCAATAAGAGTTCAATACGGAGCTGGATATTTGTTACTATTGTTAACTGCCATGTCAGCAAGGGAAGCCACAGCTGAGAAGAACCCATTTCTAGCCATACACTGAGCATCACTATAAACAATATTAAACAAGTTACTTAGAGAGGTAACTTGGTAGAAGTTTCCACCTTCTGCTTACATTCCAGCGAGCAGAATTTTGCTCTCAAGAAGCATTTCCATAAACCATTTCTTTCCACATACAGGCTCCTGCAAAAGGCCAACATCATTTGTATAGCAGAAAACAGGTCAAGACTCAGCTCCTGTTTAAGGAAATAATGTGACAGTTTTGGTAAAACAGAACCTTGCCCACAGCTACATTTTAAGTTTTAATGAACAGGCAATGAAGAACAGCTGGAACTCAAACCTGAAAATTATTTGTATAAAGTCTGAGAAAACTCAGCATTTTTTTCCCCCAGCCCCATTGCATCTACTGCTGGCTTATAAAAGAACTTATTTTTTTTCTCTCGTGAGATCTCCATTTTGGCTGTAATAAATGCCACCCACCTTCCTGAGAACCCATCAAGATACCCAGATTCATACGCACTTCCTAGAACATCCTACATTTCAGCCAGTGCACCAAAAGCCCTCAGGGGAGCTCTGTGGGTGAAACTGCAGCAGCCACTGTGCACTGGAATGAACCTGCAGAGCCATCTGATAGAGAACAGAAACACCCCATCTCCTGCAGACATGCTTCTCACCCAGGGATCAGCCATCTCTCTCTTCTCAGTCCTCATCTTCAAGGCAGACCACAAAACACTTCAAAAGACGAGCAAGGGAAATGAAATTCATAGCTTTAGCAGGTATTAAAACCCGTGTTTTTTGTTTAATGGCTCATTACAACTCACCCTCAAGAAAATACCTTCATGTCTTTTAACGTGATGAATGAGGCCTCTCTCTTCTCTTTAGGACGTAATGGCTTAATCACCTCTCCCCCTGCTAGTAGTCCTCTTCTCCACTAATCTCTCCTGCATTTCACAATTACTGACTGTTTTTTCTCTCAGGTGATCTAGCTGATATTTAGCCTAATGCAGAGCAGTTATTCTCAAACCCGATGCCCCCAAACTTGTTGGCTTTTCCTTTTCAGCTGTATCAACCAATCTAATGTAAAACTCGTTCCCTGGTCTTTCCTTCTTTTATACAACAGCCTGCCCTGCTCAGGATGAGCTACATACCATCATAAACTGTTCCTCAAAAATTATGCAAGGCTGGAAGCATGATGTGAGAAATGCAGCTGGACACAGAACAACTCCATTTGCTAATCCTCCAGGGAAAAGGATCGCCACTGGCACGGGCAGCACCCCATTTCCTAACTTTTAACGAGCAGTTTCTTAAAAAACTTCCACCTTAACTAGCAATTGCCAAGGAGGACAGTGGGTGGTGAGGAATGAAAGCAAAGACTGTGTGAAGGAAACAACTTCCAGAACCTTCGCAGCTTGCCAAACGCGCTATTAACCAACCGTAATTACGGCACGGGGACCTGCTGCTTTGGGAGCCAGGAGGCCTGAAGCGAACCACCCTGGCTCAGTTAGCCCCACCTGCCGTACCAGTACCAGCTGGATTTAAGGGAGAGAAAGCCCAACAATTAAGGGTTAGCAGAGAAACAGGCTGTTTCTGCAGGGAACGGGAGGTTTGGCTGGGAACTGCTTGTAGGTGGTATCTTGCCAAAGGCTGTCAGCTGGGCTGCTGGTTTGATGTGCACTGGGTAACTGGGCTCCCGCCTGCCAGCTGCGGGGGGGAGAGAGGTGGTAAGCAAAGCTCTCGGGGCTGGATTTTGCCTTGCAGGAGAAGGGGGTTGCTGCGTAGCTTCTAGTGGCTTTGTGTTTTGAATTAAGGGTTGGAAGTAGATTATAAGATATAGGGACAGTGTCACCCAGTTTCTGGAAGTCCTCAGGATGCCAGGCCTGCGGGGGTTGCGGGGGCTCCTGCTGTCGCTGGGTTTCTTGCTCGCTGCTCCGGAGCATGCCAAAATCCTTCTGAAAGCGCTGACTGTTGCTGCTCTCAGCTGTAAAGCAAAAATTCCTTTATATGTTCTTGACAGTTTTTAGTAGCTTAAGTCTTTGATAAATCAGATGAAAAACAACAACAACAAAAAAGTGTGGCTAGAAACTTTTCCTTCCCCCCCATTTGAATGATTACTAACACAACAGTAAGTCAATTCAAATGTAGCAAATAAACCCCCTAATCCCCTATAGTTTCATAACCATCGTTAGAGGAAAAATGGAGTGTAAGTGAAAAATATTTCTTTGCCAGAGAGCACAGCGTATTTCAGGTTGGAAGAGCAGGTAAGGTCCTTAAGCAGCAATCCAATGCACTACATGTGGTTAAGTGGTTTCTACTTCCAGATCTATGCTTTTGCCTCTTCCTTCCTTCTCCTGCCTCTGATGTGGCACGATTGTCCAAATCCAGTCCTGACAAAATGGTCCAGGTTAAAAGAACCCTTGTGGTTAAAGGTCTTGCAGTTCATTGGGATTATTTTGCCAAGAGAGTGAGTACCGTTTGCCTCGGTGCCGGCAAACCGAAGTGCAATAGTTTGTGATGGGGTAAGGAGCTGCAACCTCACAACCTGCTTTAGGTGAAGCCGGCATAATTTTTGTGGCTTAGGGTTTTCTGTGCTAGTCTCACAGACTCTATTTGGCTTCCACATCCGGTTTTATTGCCAGGGATCATATTTTTATGTTGGAGCCTAGATAAATAAAAGAGAGACAGCTAAAGATCAGCACCGTTGATGCCTCAGCTGTTGTACAGTTTATGCAGACAGAAACTGTTTTATATTCAGTTTTTATGCCAATATATCTGTTTCAGATACAATGATATATGTTTTCTGGTTTTTGTTTGGGTTTTTTTTCCACTTCGGGAGGGGAAAAAAAAAAAAAGACTTAAACCAAAGCTATTCCTATCTGCTAGCAATTTTATAGGCAAAAAGCCTGCCTTATGCTGCACTCATAAGAAAATATATTATTCTCAGTATAGGTATCCTCGTAAGAGTGTAAGTGAACCTCGTGTAATGGTTGTAGTTAACAAATAAAGAAGGCTGTTATTGGCTAGTAAGGACAATTGAGCTAATCATGGTGAATTTGAATCAGTGACTTATGTGTGCTGTTATAACAGTACATCTGAACTGCGGCCAGGGGACCGCTCAGATATAGAGGAGGGAAAGGTGATGAACTGTGTTCTCCTGTGAATGACTAGTGGCCAGTATTTGGTACTTCAGGACCAAAAAGGACTAAAAAATAGAGGTTATTCTCATCATTACAGAGCAAGGTGTAGTTTACCCTTGCTATATCTCATAGATAATTAAGATCTATGCTAAAGTAGATCTGATTATTCTGCTTTCTAACTACAGAGGCAGCATCTGATCATAGTATTACCAAGGCTAGGAAAACATAGTTCAGCTATAATGTATGGTTGATCTGAAGTTTTACTGAGTATCATATGCTGTCCGCATTACTTTCGGAAGTATTTTTTGTCCAAGGAGCTCATTCAGCAGTTTTCATCCTGGGCTTTATAACTTGAATATCTCAGTCAAGTTCTTTCTAACCTCTGCTTACCAGATTAAGTATTACAGTCTGCTTTCTAATACGGTAGTCTTAATCATCTGTATTAATTTAGGTCTTTAAAATGACATCCCACTTTATTGAACACTGGCGAGTATATATGCTAAAGGATATAATATTAGTGATGTTGCTAAAGTGATTACAATGTGTTCATAGGTTTTGAAAGTACAGTGCTATTGCCTGTCTCTTGGTGTTAGTGAATTCAGATCAATATCTTGAGGCAATATTGTCATGAGTAGCATATAAGTAGATTAGCAACAAAGGTGAACCTCAGGAGAGAGCTCTACTCCTCGTCCTCCATAACAATTTACATAACTTGTCAGTGGTGTTTTTCATCTAAAAAAATTGCTCACTTCTGTCAATGATAATTATGAATGCCTCTTGATCTTGAACACGAGCTTCAGAGAAAGCTTCTGGGAGAGGACTTGCTACTCTAACAAACATTCTTATTTTACATTATCAGCATTCCATACTGGGCCAGGGACTGAGCTTTTCCACCCATTGGTATTTCCTTTCTTTCAAAGTATTGGATCTTCACTCAAGTGATATAATTACAAACAGATGAAAGAAACATCTTTCACGCAGTTGCGAGACTTGTCCATGTCAACAGATCTGGAATAAATAAATGCAAGTAGAAAAGATACAGGTATGGGCCCTTTAAGGGCGAGAAAGTTAGTAAACACCTCTTAAATATCTTTGAGTATGCTACTGTAAAAAAGCTTCAGTAAAAATAGTGAACTCTATTCAGTTTCTGATGAAACAGCTGAACATGCCTGGTCCCAAGGGACAATTCCTGAGCTGACCTCAGCTGTGAACCTTCCTGAAGCCTCAGTGCAGCACCTAAATTCCTGAAGGTGATTTCCTCCTGACCTTAATGGCTCTTTGCTCAGGGCACAGGTTGTTCGGCTGTCCTATAATGAGGCTCCTAAATCTCCCTATTCACAATACAGGGAGTGTAGGTGCCTAACGCAGGATTCCCTGCAGGCTGGGACACCAAGTGTTATAGCCCATCAGTCTCCCCCTGGACTTGGCCCAAAAGTTGCTAATCCAACACCAACAGTGGTTTGTCTGTTTTGTTTCGTTTCCTGTTTTTGCTTTAAATAGTAATGATGAATCTTATTAGCTGCAAGACAGCAGATGCTATTGTAATATAAGATTCAAATAACAGATGTGAGTACAGACTCTGGCCTTGGTTTAAATGTCATATGTTATTTATTATTATTTACCATTTTCTTGTGCAATGGGAGCCAGGTTTTCTGCTCTTTGAGAAACTCCTTACTGAATAATATGTACAAAATCAGGACCATTATTATTTTATGCATATATATAAATCCGAGAGAATAAAATTATTGTGTCTAAAAGAGCAGTGTGTATTTTGAAATACGATACTGATCACAGAAGGGTTAATTGATAAGCTAATAGAACTGATCTATTTCTGTCATTTCACCTAGGTAAAATAATCCAATGTGATACTTATGGTTAAAGATCAACAAAGGAAGTGTGTAAAGCTCTGTTACTTTCGGTTATATATATAGCATAAAAATACAGAGTACAACTCACTACATTGAAAACCACAGTATTCTAACAATTTTGTCCTGCCAAAAGCCATGTGGCTTGCACTTACTGGTAGCTGTTAAAAGGGAGTCTAGTTTCAGCAAATAGTATTTCATAAATCTGTAGCCCTCATGAGATACCTGAATTATATATAAATAGAAAACTGCAGTATTAAATAAAAATAAATAACCCAAGCCCTGCTTGTTTATGTCCAAGTTATTACTGGTTCACTGGCACCTTAGCAGTATGGAACTGTGTTTGATAACAGGACGAATGAGAAATCCAAGTTGACAGTTTTGCAAATCTGGTGAATGTAAAGGCCACTGGTGTCGCCTGAGCTATGGCAGAACGCACTCTGACTGGAGACACTCCTCAGCTTGTTCCTGTGAATTAACTTGTCTTGGTAGGAACACATGGGGATTCCCTGTGAGGACCCCAGCTCACCCCATGATTCAGGAAGACTGTGATCACCGCATATGATGGGATGATGCCTCTGTGAGGAGGCATGTCGAGTCAAGATGAGTGCAGGTAGAGCCCTTTTGCTTTGGCAGACACTGCTGATAGCTGCTCTGGGAAGAGGAGTCCTGGTAGGTATAGGCCTATGGAGAGGCAAATTCCATTCTCCTAGAACCATAGGTCTTTGCCAAGAACAGGCCACAAACCTGGGCTGGTTCCTTCCTTGCCACCCTAATACTGTTTTGTGGAGTGGCTTTGGAGACCGTCCTCTTCAGACAGACAGCCTCCAATTCAAGATTTAGCCATGAAGCAGCATGTAATCAGGAAAGCAATACTGGCAATCTTGTTTAGCGTAGGAATGTGACTCCAGTGCTGATGGAGACTTTGCCATGTAATTTCAGCAACTTCTTCCAACCAATGGAAAAATCTCTAAGACAGGCTTGGCTGCCAAACATTACAGGCTTTGAAGTTTGCTGGCAGGTAAAAGCTGCATGTCAGTGACCTACAAAAACATCAAAAGGTATGTCAGGGAATGCTGTTGCAAGGGCTGGAAGCTGGAAATCTAAAAGAAAATCCTCAAAGATAATATTAAAGGACTTCAAAGGTAGGAGATATGTAGAAATTCAACAACGCTGGTCAAAATCAGACAGAGAAACAAAAATTTTCTCTGATGAGTAGAAGTTGGAAAGGAAGTAAAAGCGAGATATATGTACTGCTTTTTATGGTCACGTGTGTACATGTACTGTGTAAGCAACAGCTATCTTGTCTTCAGGGTATGTATATCAGTACACTCACAGTATAAATATATTTTTAATTCCTCAAAAGGAGATTAGTAGTTGATATCTATATTTTTCTTTTTACTCGCATATCTAGAGGTGCTGTATAATACATATTTTTTTTTAATAACATAGTTTATCACAGTCTAGCGAGTATGTAATAGTGAAAGACACCATCATTAACATCAGGTCCTTCACATAACCTGCCAGAGTCCAAATGTGGTACCTAAAAGACTTCAAGTGAAGGCATTAGTGTAGGAAATTTACTCAGCTATGGCTTAATCTCAACAGTATAAGGCTTTTTGTAATCCCTGGTACTTTATCTCTTAAGTAAGGATTTTTCAGCAATAAAAACCTAATGTGAGAACATAAAATTTATGTAGAAGGAACTCTGGAACTGGAAATAGGTAATGCTTCAAAATAAGAATGACCAGGGAGGGTAAGACCAAGAATCCAGTAAGACCAGTATTCTGATTCTCATAATAGCCATGAATGGATGCTTAAGGAAGATACGGAACACCAAACAGGGATATATAGTACTTTTCCTAAGCTTCCAGCCATTTGCAGCTGAGAAACTTCCTGAGCCAAACATGACTTCTGTATATCTAGTAATTCTCAGTGAATTCCTCTCCCGTGAACTTGTGTAGTCCTCTCGTGAAACTAAACTTTTATCAAACACAACATCCTGTAGCAGGGAGTTCCCAGCTTTACAGACAGACACTGTGCAGAATTATTCTCTCCCCCTGCCCCCCCTAGTTTTGACATCTGAGAGTCACAGCCACTGTACTAAGGTTCAGTCTGGGATTCTGAATCTGGCTCCTGCCACAAAACCTGTTCTGTGAAGACAGGCTCTATCGGAACAAGTTGGAGGAACGGGTCCTCCACCAATGCCATTGTGCAATGAGTGAAACAAAATGGAAAGGAGAAGGAAACAGCAGCAGCGTATGATCTTGAACATCAAAATGACCACGTGGGGACATTTTCAAAATCCGTTATACTGTGCTTGTGTATGCACTATGTAGTTTACTGTGATGGCAGAGTGCACAGGGCTGTCGTTAAAATTCCGTTGATAATTTTTTTTCCTTTTTGTGAAGGTCTGTTTTCATTTTTCTGTGTGTAGCAGGGTTACCAAATATGGGAGAACCCGCTACCACTCTGGACTTGTATCACTGCCTATGCACTGGGGATGCATAACAGAAACAGGTTTTGGTGGCGTGTTGTTTGTTTGGGTTGTTTTTTTTTTTTAATTCCAGTGGTAAGCAATGATTCCCTGTAGCCTCCAGTGTGGACAGAGAAGCTTACAAGCAGATGGTACAGTAGATCAGAATTTTCCTGCTTTACATCCATACAATTAAAAAAAAAAAAAGCTGTGAACAGGAATGCTGTTGAATATATCAGGTACAGTAAGAAGGGTTAAACTGTTCAGATCACCTGCTTCAGATGCAACATAAAACTTTTTTCTTTCCTCTCCAGGAGGAAAACAAACAGTTCCCTTGTCCCTAGGGTGGTAGCAAGCCCTAACACGGAAAAGCAGGACACATTCCTTCCTTCCGTCCTTTATAGCTAGTCACTGAATTGCTCCCAACACATTCCAGATCTGGTAGGATAGCTTAATTGTCTTCACCCGGAGGCCACTGCCTGAATTCCTGTCAGTTAATATAACACCTATGGAGCGAGACACCATGATTTCTTTCTGATGAAAGTGGGTTATGCACCCAGTCCCGTGGTCATGAGCAATTTCATAGGTTCATTTGCATGTGAAGATGTATGAGTTTCCTGGGTGTAACTGTGCCTCAAAAAGTTTGAGTCTGTAAGTGTCATCAAACATAATTCCTCCCTCAAGACTTAGAACAGATATATGAAAGATGAAGAACTGTTTACTGTAGTAAGTTGTGGTTATGAGTGAAATTTTTAATTGCTTCCTTTACAATGAAAGGTCTGTATGGAGAAGGGAATGCTGCTGGTTTGCTTTCACTGGTGGTGAAACAGGGAAATTTCCGTAACAATTCATGATCAGGTGTGCAGTGTTATTCCATAAGGCAGCTGAAATTTTGCAAAGCTATTCGGACGATAGTTCTTGTCACAGAACGTTATCAACTGGTGCTCTGGGTCATAATTCCCCATTTCTGTAGTTACAGATACCATTCACACAGAATGTCAAGAGGAATCCCAACATTCAAATCCTAAATCAGTAGTAAACCAGCAAGTTTATACCTTTTTCCAATAAGTAGCTAGACAATTAGACTAGAAAAATAAAAATATTTAAGCATATGGACTCAAGCAAAGTGATTTCTCATTGTTGTGTACTTGTTTTATTCTTACCATCATTTATGAAGTATTTTGTAATGAGCTTTGAAACCTCACTTGTGCTGTCTGATTCTGTTCCAAGTGAAGCGAAATGTTAGTGTTACAGATAAAGACTCTGGAATAACACTGAAAACAGTTGCTTCCTGGAAAACATTTTGACAGTTTGGTGAGGCATCAGGAAGTTCCATCAGACAGCATCTTATCACAGTATCGCACAGATAGCCAGAATAAGTTTCAGTGTAGACCAGTGATGGCATTCATATGTCCACTGCAGAAATGAAAATGCGGTAACTAAGACCAGAATGTCTCTAAGGCTTGAAAATTATGGTAAACGTGACTCTAAAAGAAGTAAAAATGCGCAAGACGGCAACCAGGATGATAAGCAACAGAGGGAGAACATGAACAATTCTATTTTTACCCATTTTACTGATTTATAAATTTTATTGAGTGGAATAATGATTTAACATAATACACTTCTGACAAGAAAATGAGATAATTATGTAAGTGGGAGACAAGTACAGAGGGGAATGACAAAAAAAAATCTGTAAAAGGAAAGATATCTGTTTTGCTAACGCTCTCCTGATATACCCCTGTTAATCTAACCTAAACTAGACTGAAAGCTTATATAAACCAGAGCTTTGAAGCCCCATGGATAAAGAAACAAATATTGCTTTTTGAAAATTGCATGTAGTTATCATATGCTGTATACTCTCATATATATCCTGTATCAACAAGTCTGGATGTTGCGTTGTGTTCAGAGATACTGGAAGCTATGGCTTTCAGCCCCGAAGCTGCTTGTGATTAATTTCAAAATAAACCTGAGAGGCAGAGTGGGCCTTAAACATGTACAGGGCTCCTACTAGAGTGAAATTAATGGTATCGTTTTCTTCTTAAACTCAAAAGATTATAAGTTCTGTGGCAAAAAAACAAAAAGCATTTGACGTTAGTCACTTTATTTTACAGATCTGGATACTCACAACAACTGTTTCAGTTATATAGGCATTCTTAGGAATGTTTTTTTTTTTCTTTATGTAAAGAACCTTAACATACTACAGGAAAGGAATTGAATACCTGTTTCTCAGGTATCTTGTACAAATATGCTTCTTCATTGTTTCCATAACCACCAAAACATTACCCAAAGTAGACCAGCAGTGACTTAGACTGGTTTAACTTCTATGACAGCAGAAAGAATATACTTGTTAAATACACCTTTGGTAAATTAAATGAAAAATTAAGAGATCTGTAGATTATTATCTCCATAGTTGCACTACTAATAGTATTTCTGCACAATGTCTTTTACAGATATTCTATAAAATCAAAGTTATGAAGACAAAGACGGCTACGCTGTTTCACCGGTGATAAGTCCCTACTGTACAGCTGTTCACTTCCACTGTAGTTAGTCCAGACAGTCACCTCTAATGCTTACATGAGATTTGGGAATGAAGAGGAGATGAATACAGATCAAGAAAATAACAAACCTAACTGTAGGATTTAAATTAAATGTCAAGACTACAGCAAATATACTTAACGCTGGGCAATATCTGTATAATCTTTACGTGGATTATTTCCTTTACCATTTGCTTTTTTATGACGTGAATGCAAGTGGCAGCTGAGCGATTTAGACATCTGACCTTATGGCACCATCCTGTGGCGTACTTGATAATTGCACGACTCTCAACTGCTCTTTCAACCGCTCTTAACCTGGCTGTGACTTTGCCATGGTGAGTGGCCACACTTTACCAGTGGTGGGGCACAGGATAGTTCAGAGCTTTAGTTTCATGTCTCTTTCTGTGGCTAAGTATCACACTGGCTACTCTAGCGAAGTTTTACCTTAGGAAATTGGTTTGAAGGGAAGGGAGTTTTCCCTGCTATCCCAAAATTGATTCAAATATACTCTTCAACCCATGGCTAGTATGATTAATACAAATAAAAAATATATTTGAGAGATATGTGTTTGAAGAAGAAAAGCTCAGATTGGATGGGCTGAAAATCATCCCAAAATCCTGAAACAAACTAGAATAAGAAGACCGTGGGGTCAGTTTGGTGGGAAATATTTCAAATAAATATATAAAGTCAGGGTCGTATATGATGGGAGAACAGGCAATACTGTATCTGTATAAAGGAAGGAGAGGACAGAAGTGATTCATGTCTAAAAGGCCCTTGAAGTTGACCTGAATTGCTTCCAATAATTTAAAGAAAATAGTGAAGTGGTGAATAATCAGATTTAAAAGTAGACAAGATTGTATTGGACATAGCTGGTTTTTTTTCCAAAATACCTTGATTTTCTAGGCAAAGACAATGTGACACACTGTATTCAAGGCAATATTAGTAAAACGCATCATATGGTGCCACTCAGAAATTTATAATGAAGCTGGCAAAGTTGATAATTTTTAGAAGAATTATAATATAGGCAAGGAACTCACTAAAAGTGGTAAGGTACTGAATGATTTTTGAACGGGGAATCCAGCTAGAAGAAAGCCATTAGATTTTAACTGAGTCACTGGTGACCTGATATAAATGTTACCAGTGCTCTGTTGACAAAAAAAATAGAAGGTAAAATTAATAGTATGCAGAAAAAACTGGTTGATCCCAAGAAATGGACACATGAAACAGAATGAAATTCTACAATATAAATTATAACATCATATTTCTGAAGAATAATAACAAAGAATGTGCTATAAGGAGAACACAATATTTGGAAATAGCAAAACAGGCTGATCTAGTTTATACAGGATGATGACAAGTGTGATACAGTTGTAAAAACATCAGGATTTACTTACCACCTGAGGTATTTCCTGCAGAAATAGGAGTGTCACTGATAAGACTTTGAAATGGAATAATCAAGTGAATCAGTATGCAGAAAAGACACACATCACTGGCACATGTGCAGAAATGACTACGGAGGTGACCAACGGAAGAAAAGCAAAGGCTGAGTGAGATTAGACATGATTGTTGCATATAAATACGTTAACCAGGTAAACACTGAGGAGGGAGATCTGCTAAAGTGAAAGGGGAATGATGATGAAGAACAAACCAGTATAAACTGACGATTTATAAATTAAAATTAGAATTTAGGAGAAAGATCCTAACCTAGAGGAGTGAGTTTCTAGAACAGTTTTCCAATTGGAACATGGGAACAAAATCTTCAATGGTGAATCTAAACAAATGAAATGAGGTGATACCATGCCTCCAATAACAAGAACTGGACTTGACCCACATCTCTTCCAGGTTTATCTTCTTATACTGTTATGCTGAAGATTAATTTATTGTACCTTCTTGCAAATATGACCCTAGAATTTGAATTTATTAGCTTTACACTATTTGTGTTTTAGGCCCCAGTTGACTAGAAAGCTTCTTGGGAGAAACTTAGACCTACGCACAATATCATGCATAGCACCACTCTCTCCAGTGTTAATCTTGAACAAGCTCTCCTTCAGGAAATGTTGTTGAGTATTCCATAAGCTGTCAGCCCAACCTTACCTGTGGTGGATCAGATATTTCCCAGATGATCCTATCAGCTAAAGACTGGTTGGATATGTTAATTCATTAGAGTGAGCTAGGAAGAAGCTGAATGTCACCTTCAAAAGGTAAGAATGTAGGTAAATGAGATATTTATACTGGAATGGCTATACCAGAAATTTCTGGTTTTATGGCATTGGTTGATTGAGAGTTTGTGCTACTACTAGATTCTTGTTTGCATTAATATTGCCTTGGAAAAGCAAACAAACAAGCAAAACCCACAACCAAACTGAATATGTAAAGAGCTAGTTTGGCTTCCCAACCCAAGAGTTCACTACCACTTTTAGAACACTGTTTTTATCAACTACTATCTGGGCGGAAAGCTAGAGCTATTATGTTCTGGTTGGGTGTTAGTCAAAGTATTTCTTGCTGTTGGATGAGACTATGTAGCTTTAAAGCAGACATGAGAGCACTTTAATCCTTATTCTCATGTTTGCTCCACTTTTCTATTAGTTCTCTTGCAATTAATTGCTATTTTATTTTAGTTCAGTGATGGAATTCTGAAAACAGCAAATTCTAAGAGCACAAGTGAAAATATCCTCAAAATGTTAGCACTATGTTCACTGTGGGATTGCATTTTGCATTCAAAAGGAGGATGATATGTCTACAATTTTGGGAGAAGACCCTTAAAGTTAGTTTGGACCATTAGCAAAAAGTTTGGAAGATGAGTTAAATTTTATTGAACCAGTGAGGTACTGTTTATATGACCACAACTGAACTGAACAAACTTGGAGTCTTAAAACTTGCTGCTGTTAATGGGAGGTCCCATTATCCACCTCTAGAACTTTTAAGGAATGACCATTATAACTTTAAATTATATTTGTATGAACCTCCCCCTTTTTCTCCTTCCTCTTTCCCTAGACTTTTCTTGCTTGTTTTAACCTTTTCTTCTGAGATTCCAATTACTACTTCCCTTCCCTCCTTCATCCAAGGTAGGAGTCAGTGCTCTGCTTTCCCTAAGGTTCTGTGTTATTCGGGCACGTAATCTTCCCAGCAGCACAGAGAGCACAGGCTATGGTTGTGCTACGTTGCTACACAAGCCTTATTTCTGTTTTGAACAAAAGCTTCAGACTTTCCTTACTGAGATGTTGGAAAAAGTAGAGACACATGTTTCTTAGGACTTGAAGGTCCCTCTGTAATTGAACAATCTCTCTAAGTTGTGAGACGGCACAGAAGATGAGCCTGTTGAACATCCATCTGAGAAACGGCAATTTCAGTGGTGCCTGAAATAAACTCTGCAAAATATGCCTGCAAGAACTACTCAGTACTTGCGTGTCTTGATCTCTTGCATGCTTTTAGCAATTTTATTCATCCTCCTCTTCTGCCAGGACTGCAGGGCTTCTTGGACTGAAAGGTATTTCAACAATACAATCCGGACAACATAGCTGTTCTGCTTCTCATTTACCCTGATAGTCGTCTGAGTCAAGCCCTATGATTTACAATTTCAGATTACAAGAAGGAATATATAATAAACTTAAAGATTAGGGCATAGGTGTTTCTGAAGGTCAAATGTATGGCATAACTAAGTTTAGGAAAAGAATTAGGAGGATTAAGTTTATATTTCTTTTTGCTTAGTTACCATACCCAACCATTAAATGTTTGGTCCACACTGAGTATTTGGTTACTTCTGCTGCCTGTTTGTGCTATTCCCATCAAGTTGTTGTGAGATAGACTAGCGTGTGAGCATTCAGTGCATTAACTAAGCTGTGATAATAACATGGAAACATGTCTTTACTTGTGGTAAAAACTCACTCTCACCTTATTTCAGATAACAGGGCAATTGGCAGCTGACATTTGACTTGGAATGATGTAATTTGGATGATTATTTACTTAATAGTTAAACTGTGTATCTTTATGTATTCTGCATTAAGATGGACTGTGTGGGTTCAGTCTTGCTGAGCTGGAGCAAAGAATCCTGCCCTACCTTATAAACCATGCCTTAGCTGGCAGGCAGAGAAGATGAGCTTTCAGCTGTGGCTTAGGGTGTAGCTCTATGTAGGAAGGCACAGGGAATTTTCTCACGTTGGTTAGAGACATACAACTTTATGCCTTAAGGCTGAAGAGTAATATGATTTTATTTCCTTCTGCTAGAATGGGATAAAACTTCACTATTTTTTTTCCTGTGAAAGAGAGATTAACTTATTTTCTGTACCCAGAAAAGGCGTGCATATGTATCTGTGTATTTATACATACACGTGCACACATATGTATATTTAAATACCTACAGAAACTTTCACCATTTTTTTCTAAAACATGTAAAACACTGGCCTCTATGGCATGAGGGTAACTGTCCTGATGGGTATCACATTTGGACAATGATGTACATTGTATTCTCTAATGAATTCAGTTTCAAATTTTAATTTCCAGTGGACATGAGCTGTACTAGAAAGCCCTGTAAGCAGTATTTTTGCATGCTGAACAAGTTAAAAGATGTTTAACTGCAAGCATTATCTTGGGTACTAGCAATCTAAATCACCTCTCCTAGTGATCTGGCTATTTACCAGCAGTATCACAAACTATTAGTAGTAGCAAGACGTAATATTAATAAATTAATAGCAAAAATTATTAGTAGTAGGTATTAGTAGCAATACGTAATATTAGTTAGTAGTAGTAATAGTAACAATATGTAGTAGTAACATCCTTTCTTAAAAAAAAAAGGGAAAGAACACTAGCAGTCTCTTTCGATGTATATTCATGGAGAGGAGCTTCATATTTCTTTAAAACTTTACTATTTTCTTCACCTTCTTCAGAGGTCTACTTTCTGTCCCCTCCTCTGCTCTTATTGATCCTATGCTTATTTAACAAAAGCATACTTGTTCCACGTTTCTGAATTTTACTCATTAAATTACACATTTTGTTACCTATTCTGCAGTATATTAGGAATGTATCTCTTCCTGCCTGTTCCACGTAACTAAGAGGTTTACTATGTTCATAACCTTGTCTCGCTGGCCTTTTTCATTCCTCTCATTCTACACCATCTTTGCTGAAGGTACGCTCCAGCCCTAGTTTTTATGACTCTTATCTTTAATCAACACTGAGATCTAAAGTCTTTCTTGGTTTCCTCAATCAAATTTAAAGACCCACCACTTCTGTGCCTTCTTGGAAGATTTTTGGATCCAAAGGCTATAGATCTAAACCATCTCAGTTATGACAACTACCAGAAGCCAGTGCATGCACTGATAAAACACCCTTTTGCAGAAAATGTTGCAGCTGGATTCTGCACGTGTGCCTTCAGGAATAGTTCCGAATAAGTCTGTCACAAAAGAAACTTGAATTAAGCCTGTATCAGGGTGCAACCTTTAATTGTATGGCTTCATACGTTTTTACCACAGTATTGCTGCCTCATTCAGTGAGTAGACAGTTATTTAGTATTAATTTGTAATGTTAAATTCACTTGTAATCAGTATCCAGCACTAGACTTTAATGAACATCAAAATACAATGCAAAATTTAAAAATACATTATTAAATGCTAAATATTTTTTAAAAATACTATGCACCACTTAACTGCAACCACTTAGTAGCACGGAACACTTCTGCAAATACCTCTCTGATATATCTCATGAAAATGGGGAAAAATGCAGTTATAGGCCAACTTTGAACGTGTTTGATAACTTACCCTGGGGCAGCATCCTACAGTGATTCTGTGACAGAGTTAAAGTGGCATCATCTTATCAGCATTCATCTGCCTTAGCCATAGAACTATCATTTTTCTTGCCATCATCACCTGCCTCATATGCTGTGTCTCAAAATTTTTGTAATATATAACAGTGCAGGCCCGTAGGCAACAGCCTACTTACCTATACAATCCTAATCCAGTACAGGTTCATGCAAGAACTGCACTTGAACTCCCTGTCAAATGGTTCTACTACCACATTTCCCTCATCTCCTCCACCATAAACTGCCAGCTCAGGTACCACAGGCTCCTGGTGCGGCCAGTTCCATCTCACACCTGCTCATTAGATTTAAGTTGCCTTCTTTCAACCTTTTTCTTCTGCAGACAATTAGCTCTAAATTCCTCCTTTCTGTTTTGCTCAGTAGGTCCGAGTGTAACCATCCTCTTTTGCAACACACTTCCAGTCTGCTTTTCTTGCCTAATCATTTAATTCCCTCCCAATACCAGAATCATTGTTCAGCCCGTCTAATCTCCTTGCTCCACTGGTCTATGGGTCCTCTTCCACTGGCTTCCTGACCCAAGCCTAAGCCTCCTTGCCTAAATACTGTCTTGCTAAGCCATTCCAGTTTCTGTAGCCCTTCTTCACTGATTTCTTGTCAAGCCATTTATTTCTCTTCCACTCTCAATCTTGCCTCATCCTAATGTGTTCCTTTCATCCCTTATCTGGTTTTATCCTCCTGCGCCCAGATCAGTGGGATCATTCTTAAAGCCCAAAACTGTTACCTATGCTCAATCACCATGTCTAGCGGCATTTTGGTATAAAACAGCCATTACAGAAAAAGGCTTTGAGCTTGCATAGTACTTGATCAGCTGCTTAGTCTGTACGGAGGAAGGTCGCAGAGTTGGATAATGTGATCTGTAAGGAAACTGATGGTGCATGGTTGCTTTACAGGGTTTGCTTAGCAGCAGGAGCTGTGAGGGACCTGAACATACCGAGTGATGGAATCTCCAGCCCTGTTGGGAGCCCAAAGCCAAGAATTGTTACAGAAGGCACACAAATCTATTTTTCAAAAGTCAATGATTTGGCAGTGTGAAGAAACAAGTGAAAAACTTTTTCACTAATACTACATGAATGTCATATATGACCTGTTATTAGTGTGAGCAGACCATTATTATTAGAGCAGATCATTAGGCTCCTAGAATGTTCAGTCTCTCTGACATGGTTAATCAGAAAGGCTGCAATAATAATTACCAACTTGTGAAACAATGGGTGGAGATAGGACTTCAATTTTGGAAACCCACTTCAAGTTACCACATGGCTCCTCCACCTTCTATCTTTCTTCAGCTGGTGAGTATGTAGCAAAATGGTAATTGAGTCTGAGTGTTAATAAATGCAAAGTATTGCATACAGAGAAGAAATTCTAATTCTACTTTAATCTCCGAAAAAAGATCTGAACTCAAAGCAATGATTAAGAAATACTGTATTTGCTGAGGATAGACATTTAGTATGTAAGAAGTATCAAATAGTTTAAAAGTCCCCATAGTGAGAGCAAGTAGGAGACAGTAATTTCCAGGAATATACCAACAGGGAGAAGAGTTGTGCAGAGTCTAAAAATTGCACCCCCACTACTGATCTTTCCAGCGATTAACTAAGCAAATATATCTGCACACAGAATGTATTATATTAGTATCCTTTCTACATTACCAATGTTAAAAACAAAGTATACTTTGTTTAAAGAACACATAATCATATTACATATTTGTGTCCACAGCTCCTGGAAAACAGAAAGATGGGTCTGATGAAGTTGTTATGATTTAAACCTAATGTTTGATGTCTCTTGGCCAAGTATGAGAGTGGGATATGACTCCTTTTTGAGCGGTTATAACAATTCAAGCTTCATCACCTGGAATAAGAAGGAACCATAGCATAAACATGATGATGACGCAGTTTTTTCAAGAGTTATGTCTCTCTTGGATAAACTAGTCTCTACCAAATTTGAGTCTACACTGCAAAGCATGGCGATAAAGCACAATGACCTAAAAGCTTGTTACATTTTCTTAATATATTGAAAGTAATTTATTTTTCCATTGCTTCATTCTCGGAAATAATTTGACCATACTGGCATGACATCTTTTATTAAAGAAATTAATATCCAAGGTGAGGCAGAAAATTCCTGCCAACTTTCAGTTTGCATCATTATATATCAGCAAAGATATAAATCAGCAAAGATATAAACAGCTGAAAAGTATTTCTTATAAGGGAATTGTGGGGCAATCTCAATAAAAGAATTACAGCTCTACATAGGAAACAGGAATTAGTTGTAAACCTATTTTAAATGCATTTGTTTGAAATACTGAATTAAGACACCAAACTCGACACTTTGACTTTACAAAGATTCATTTTACTGTTCATGAATGCCTTTTCAGTAAAATGTTCCTTGAAACTTCCTTCAGTTTTCTCACTTTTTGATGAAAAAGGGAGCAGTTTTTTAACCACGCATTATTCTAAGTGTGACAGGAAGTTAACATCGATGACTTCTTGTCTTCTATTTTATGTATCTAACAAAACAATGCAATCATAGATTTGTAGAATGGTTCGAGTTGGAAGGGACCTTAAAGATCATCTAGTTCCAAGCCCCCTGCAATGAGCAGGGACACCTCCCACTAGACCAGGTTACTCAAAGCCCCATCCAGCCTGGCCTTGAACACCTCCAGGAATGGGATATCCACAACTTCTCTGGGCAACCTGTTCCAGGGTCTCACCACCCCCACTGTAAAGAATTTCTTCCTTATATCTAATCTAAATCTACCCTCTTTCAGTTTAAAACCATTACCCCTCGTCCTATCACTACACCCCCTGATTAAGAGTCCGTCCCCATCTTTCCTGTAGGGCCCTTTTAGGTACTGGAAGGCTGCTGTAAGGTCTCCCTGGAGCCTTCTCTTCCCCAGGCTGAACAATCCCAACTCTCTTACCATGTCTTCATAGGAGAGGTGCTCTGGCCCTGTGATCGTCTTCATGGCCCTCCTCTGGACATGTTCCAGCAGGTCCATGTCTTTCGGGTGCTGAGGGCTCCAGAGCTGGACACAGTACTCCAGGTGGAGTCTCACCAGAGCAGAGTAGAGGGGCAGAATCACCTCCCTCAACCTGCTGGCCACGCTGCTTTTGATGCAGCCCAGGTTGGCCTTCTGGGCTGTGAGCGCACATTGTCAGTTCACATCCAGCTTCTCATCAACCAACACCCCCAAGTCCTTCTTGTCAGGGAAGCTCTCAGTCCCTTCATACCGCAGCCTGTACTTGTGCTTGGGATTGCCCCAACCCACGTGCAGGACCTTGCTCTTGGCCGTGTTGAACTTCATGAGGTTTGCACAGGCGCACCTCTCAAGCCTGTCCAGACCCCCAGTATTTGAGATAAGCTAGAAATAAATGTTAAGCAGTGAAATATTTTGGCTTTCAGATCACAAAAAGGTGTCAAGATCGAACTGAGCTGTGATTCACTTCAGGAAAAAACTGAACAAGCCTGTTTAGCTTGTTCATTTAGTTTCAGTTACCATTTTTCTACCCACTCATCTAGTCCAAACAAGGTAGGCAAGTGAAGCACAAAATGCTGACTGACACTGACTGTTAAGAAATGCCGAGTACTGCATTTTGGAGGAAAAATCTAATTCTGTATTAATGTCACACAGATTGTCCAATGATACTGACTTATAAAAGGAATATCAGCATTTTAAGCATCAATATGGACAGCTCAGTGAAGACATCTCTCTGTAAAACAGTCAAAACCAGAAACCAACTAACAGGAGAAGCAAATGAAAACAGTAAGTAAAGTAAAATGGAATGCTTTCTACAAATCAGTGGTTTGCTTTCATCTGAAATATTAGATGCATTTTGTGGACCAGCAGAATATGAGTAATTATAATACTTAATGAGAGCAAAAATTAGAATGGATGTTAAACGACCAAAATTAGAATGGATGTCAAATATAGTACTTTAGAACTAAGTCAGTGCATAAATGTGTGAAATTAGACTAAGATCCACTATGAAAGCAGATGTGTGGAGTCTATACTCCCCTTTAGAGTATTTGATACTATCCATGTACAGACAGGAGACCAGATAATTTCTCAGTCTGGTCTAATAACAGTAATTCCTATGTACTTCCACATTTTCATCTGGACTTTTAAATTTATAAGCTGTGCTTATAAAAAATGATCTGTCGTATTTGCAAAGGCATGAGGTATTAAGTAGAGGTAAGAGTTGGTTTTATAGATCACAGTCACATTGAAAAAACCCAGGCGTATAGAACAAGAAATATGGTCAGAAATTAAGGAAATGGAGAAAGTAGACTTGTGTGTAGTAATTAAGCTCTTGTGGGTTACGGTGTCAATTAATAAAGATTAGGACAAGTACTCCTATCCCCATACGGTGGGGAAGTAAGGCAGTAATGGCACAGAAAGTTTGCAAGCATCAATATATTTAAAAGCCAATGCTCTGTACATCCTAAGCTCTCTAAGCACTTTTTTCTATACACTCCTTGTATTCTTCTCCCCACATTATTCCCAATTTTTACTTTCTGCTCAGGAAGAGTACCTTCCCACATCTTAAGTTCCTGTAACATCCTAATCATCTTGAGGGGCATGCAAGAGGTGTGTAAGAAAAGGGCAAGAACAAGAAGAGAAAACAGAAGGTACAAAGAAATGGAATCATGTCTTCTCTGTGTGTTCTGCAGATCAAAGGAAGTTTATGTCCATTTCAATTTCACCCTGTAGGCCCCACTCTGAAGATCAAACCTGTGTTATAATCAGCATATGTTTTGTGGAGGTGGAGACTTATGGGTTTTGAGTGGCTGATACCGTATCCACATCACTTCACCCACACTGGAGTTTCAAGCTGTGTGAAGTGACTAAACATATAACGCTTCCATTTGGTTGATATTAGCTGCATTGATGAGGCTGGCATTGGGAATAGCCCGTATCATTATTTGTATACAAATATGAACTGATACATAATTAAATGTAGCTCAACTTCAGATGTTTAATTGCCTTCTGTTAAAAATCAAGTAACAAACTAATACTTGGGTATAGCACTTCAGTAGAATGACAGAACCTTATCACTTAACGTTCATGACTGCATTAACAGAGCAGTTCATTAATTTCCCTGCAAACCATGCCAAATTCTACAACTAAGAGATAACACAGATTTCACAGAAGAGACCACATCAATCCCTGGAACTGTCCTTCTTGCTCCACTAGTTATTAAGTTTTCAAATATCATAGTACCTAACATTAAACAAGTGAACAATCTTACTGAATTTATATGGACTTAAAAATTAAGCAAGTGCAAGTCTACAGAATGGAGACTGGCACAATACAAATTACCTTCAAACTTAACTAACATACACGGTACAGTTTGCATTTTACAGCTTATCTCGACTTACATAAATTAATCTCATTCTTCTGCCACCTTTCACAACATTTTTAAATTGCTCTCCCTGATATGAATATATGTTACATTGGACCTACAATAAACAACGTGATTTTTCATTTAATTATTAGACGATATGCTGTTCTCAGAATATAGTTGGGTGTTTTATGCCAAGTGCCAACAGCAAATAATACAGGTTCTTCCTGTTCTGAGAGAAACCAAATAAAAGCATCTTCTTATTTGTTAACCTAGACTCCATTTTAAAAAAAAAAGTATTCACATAATGATTAGCGGGACAAAATATTCACTCTGTAACAATTTCTTATATTCCTGACTTTGACTCACTCCTTAAAACTCAACTGGCTAAAATCATGATTGACTGAGGACATGACTTGAGAATCTGAACTGGTTAGCAATTTTATTACTGTTTTTTATTAAGCAGACTTTTTTTTTTGGTAATTGTGAAACTGAAGAACTGCTTAGGCAGATACTGCTGCTTAACACTTCAGACACGAGACCATAGCTTGCTCTTATGAGGTTTCCTGATGTCCATTATAGGGTTTTAAAACTTTAATAGTAAATATGCATTTTTCTTCTTACAGGCTTCAGTCTTCCAGAGTGCACTTTCTCGTTTAAATAGCTTGCTTCCTATGGATGTTCTTACATAGCTATTAAGAAGTTTGAACCATACCATGGACCATATTAAAAGCACAGCTGCCAATTTGATCTTGCTTCTTCAGAGAAACTACACACACATGCCATCCAGAGGGACCTGGACAAGATGGAGAAGTGGGCCCATGTGAAACCTCATGAAGTTCAACAAGGCCAAGTGCAAGGTCCTGCACGTGGGTTGGGGCAACCTCTGGTATCAATACAGGCTGGGAGATGAAGGGACTGAGAGCTGCCCAGCTGAGGGCTTGGGGATACTGGTGGGTGAAAAGCTGGACATGAGCTGACAATGTGCACTTGCAGCCAGGCGGCCAACCGAATCCTGGGCTGCATCAAAAGCAGCGTGGCCAGCAGGTTGAGGGAGGTGATTCTGCCCCTCTACTCTGCTCTGGTGAGACCCCACCTGGAGTACTGTGTCCGGCTCTGGAGCCCTCAGCACCCGAAAGACATGGACCTGCTGGAACATGTCCAGAGGAGGGCCGTGAAGATGATCAGAGGGCTGGAGTACCTCTCCTACGAAGACATGGTAAGAGAGTTGGGATTGTTCAGCCTGGGGAAGAGAAGGCTCTGGGGGGACCTTACTGCGGCCTTGCAGTACTTAAAGGGTGCTTATAAGAAAGATGGGGGCAGACTTTTTAGCAGGGCCTGTTGCGATAGAACAGGGAGGTAGATTCAGACGAGATATAAGGAAGAATTTTTTTACAATAAGGGTGGTGGAACAGTGGAACAGGTTGCCCAGAGAGGTGGCAGATGCCCCATGCCTGGAGGTGCTCAAGATAAGGTTGGATGGGGCTCTGAGCAACCTGATTTAGTTGAAGATGTCCCTGCTTATTGCAGGGGGGTTGGACTACATGACCTTTAAAGGTCCCTTCAACCCAACCTATTCTATGATTAACAGAGGTGACCGATGTGGTACTCTTTGTTTTCTTCCAAGCTATGTTTCCAACTCTAGCTTTTAAATTTGAGATACATTTGAGTTAATGTTGCTGTTATTTGCTACCTTGGAAAACTCTCATGGTTGACTGGTACAAATAATACCAAGAAAACAAAATGGCTGCAACGTATAAAGTATTAAAATGCAGCACATCTTAAATTGCAGAATAAAGGAGGAGCTTTTGTCACAAAAGTGTTCGATCAGTGTGGGTGATTTTATCAAGGATATGCTTAGCCATGAGTGTTGTTGGAAACTGATGAAATAATGGATCAATAAAAACCTCATGTTTTGAACTAAGTGGCCATTTATCAACCATGCTAACAAAGTTATTCTGAAAAAAAAGCAACATTCAAGAGTGGAGGCAGTAGAAAAACAGTGGAGGACTGGATGTCTGAAACCAGTTTCTTAGAAAATGATAGGTGTATGTGAAATTATTTATGGACAAGTTAGAAGAAAAATAAAATATGTAATAGGACATGGTATTGACTAGCCTCAAAAAGCGGGATAAGGACACTGCAGAAGACAAACATAGCAGAACACAAGTCATGCAGTCATGCAAACAACAAAGGTCAGCATGGCCCAAATGGATGGACATTGTCTGTAAACAAAGCTAGGCTATATTAGGTAGCTAGTTCTGTGTAAGGGTATAACCAACCTAAGCTTGGGAGGGAAGAGGACTTTCAAAGAAAAGCGTAGATCTATCAGCACTCTTGACCTCTGCACAGATACTGAGATTAAAAGTAGCAGCAAAACTGTATTTTACAGATTCAGTAAACCTGAGAACTTGCAGACATTTTCATTATTGTAATGATTTGAATATTAAAAGTTTACTTTGATGAAGAAACTACCTCTTTTTAGGTTCTCACGTTTACCCACTGCCAAAGTATCTGATTTAAAAAACAAGACACTTTTGCAAACATTTATCTTATAAAACAAGATGAATTTATTAATGCTGTGTGGTTCTGCTGTGTATTTTCCTGAGGATCAGGAACACTTTACATAGTTTATGATTTTTTTTTTCCCCAAAAACACTGATGGACAGCAGATATTTTAAAGCAGGGAGGTTACTGATGTGTCCAAGGTCACAGAAGAAGTGCCAGAGAACTAGATTCAGTAGCCCTGACTCTACTGCTCTAGAAAATGTGAACAATTTGATGTTTTGAGCTTTCAGCTTTTACATCAAAATGTAAACTTGCACCAAAATGCCTGATGATACCAAGGATAGGGAGAGGGAAAGAGAAAGAAAAATGTATGTGGTGATTCACAATGAAGAAACAGAGATTACCTTTCATCAAACTGCAGCTTCAGCTCTGCTACTCCAGGCAAACATATTTGAAAGAAATAGGAATACTCAATAAATGGACTGACCTATGTGCACACTCTTATACTACAATAACAGAAACACAACATTCAAAGCTATTGAAATGTTTTTAAAAGCCTGTATGGAAACCTTTTTGAGATTAAAAATAGATACATTGATTCAAGCCGCATTTTGATCTGCATTTGAGTTTGATCAGAGAAATTGTTTTGTCATTTCAGTGTTAACCGTTGCACCAATACAGGCTTTAAATATAGAACTGACCAGTTCCTGTAGAAAGTACAGCTGCTTCGCATACAGTATCAGGTCTTTCTGAGGTATATGACCACAGGGCAAGATCCAGTGTAAATACAGTTATGCTGGCATGGGTGTTTTTGCTGGTATAGCTCGCCTTGGAGAACTGTTATTAACTCTGCCAGAAAAAGCACCTGTGCGAGTATAACTGGTTTAGTAGGAGAAGGCTGACTGGTATCCCCCGCTGTACCTCATGTGGTTCTGGGATTGTTTTCCTGGACTGACACAGGTGACAACTCATCC
>VZSZ01007133.1:643988-691810 GCA_013398815.1 Ibidorhyncha struthersii
CGGCTGGGCTCCGCGGCGGCACTCGCGCCATGGCCGCCTACAGCAAGTACCTCGCCGTGCGCCCCTCCGCCATCGCCGGGGCCACCGCCGCCGCCTGCGCGCTCTTCTGCCTGCTCAACAAGCGGCGGGCGGCAGCCCAGCACGGGTGAGCGGGGAGGGCTGGGGGCGGCGAGCGGCGGGGCCGGGGGCCAGGCCTGAGGGCGGGAGGGGCGCCGGGGGCCACCCGCGGTGCCAGCGCCGGGAGGCCTCGGCAAGCGAGAGCTGCCGCGGTCGCCCTCATCGGCCCTCGGCCTGGCGGAGGGACAGCCCGCGTCCCTGCGGGCACCCTCCTGCAGGGGAGGTGGCTCCCGTGGAGAGGGGTCAGGCTGCTTCCCCCCGCCCCCCGCGCCTCCTCTGAGGCGCCGCCGATGCCGTTCTTGCGAGTATCCAACCACCGCCACCTCCTTGCTCAAATTATGTTCTTTTTCTCCATTTTTCTGACTGTGAGCTGATACTAACGAGCAGTGGGCTCCTAGGGCTGTCCTAGGACGCCCTGTCTGCACAGGCAAATAATGGACCCCAGCTGTTGTGGGGGGCAGCAAGGCACACGGATAGCGATTTCGGAGAGGTGGTATCTGGTTATGTTGCCTGTGAGGATGCCGTCCTGGTGTACCTCTGCTAAGGCGTGTATGCCTTCATCTCCTATGAAGCACTTGGGTACCATAAAGTGTGACAGGTGAAGAATATACCTCAGGCTCATTCCTTTCACGTTTTTAGCGTATTTGTGCCTGTAGATTATTGACCACATGCTAAAGATGCGGTATGTTACGGTAATACATTTAGCTGTTGTGTAGTCAGTACAAATTTATCCTGGTGCTAGATTTTGACGGTGAAATAGACTTACTCAACAGACTTGGGTAATAACATACCAGCGATTAAGCAACAATCCAGTTTTATTTTACCTAATTCATTTCATACACATGATATCTTTAAGAGCTCCATGAAGTTAGGTAACTTTGTCGTGTAACATGTCAGAAATTGATATGCTGATGACAACTCATGCATTTGCTACCTTACATTGTTTGCATGAGAGTAAAACTAACAAGATCCCAAACTATTGCCGAGAGTTACTCTTCTATCAAAATTATAGGGAGGGATGATGTTTTTTCAGGTATCTGCTTAATTTAGTGAAATACTGCTGTAAAAAAGGAGAAACGCTATATAGAAGGGCATAAAAATGATGAGCTGGGAGAGTTACTGACACTGTAGCAAGATTTTCACGCTTAATGCCTTATAATGGTGTTTGTAAGAATGTTCTGAGCATGTCTACGTTTTAATTCAGATCAAGAGTATTCTTTTGAAGTGAATCTCCCAAATGTCCATGCTTACCTTGCTCTGCCTTTATTGAGGAGTGATCTTGGAGCACACAAAGTAGATTATGTTCAGATTAGAACACATCTTCAAATGTAGATTCAAGTCCAGTGTGGCTTTGAAGTGCATTTGGTATATTCCCATTACTAGTAGCGTTCAATTGACAAGAGCAGGCTGGTGCTTGTCCGGAGTAATCTCCCTACCCCCTGAAATAAATATAATATGGGTCCTGGGTTGTCCCCATAAACTATTTTGCTTGCAGATCTTCTGAAGTTGATCTGCAGGACTTGATAATGGCAAGGCATCTATTAGCTCAAGAGTCAATATACTGAAAGAGAGTGTTAGCCTTAATGCTGAATACTGTATTTGGAATGTGTCCTTCCCATATGAATCTTTAATTTTGCAGGTACAGTGAGGCATTCATATGTATTAGGTGGACCAAACGCTATTACAAGATTAGTGAGAATTGGAAAGTGGAGATAATTTATGAGTTATGTTCCGGCTAATTCAGCAGTTGCATGGAGTTGTTAGAGCCTGACGTCGTCTGTCTGTTTTCCTCTATCTGTACTGCAGTCTTTCTGATCTTTTACTTCTTTAATCTTCTCTCAACCCATTTTGCATTCTCAAATCTATTAGAAATGCAGTGGCTAAAATAAGTACCATGCCTGCAAACTTGATTGTCTCACTCGTATGTTGCTTTATGCTTTTGAGTCTCTCTACAGCTAAGGTCTTATTTACTGCTGGTACGGTATTGTGGCCATAGATTCCAAACTCTAACATCCAACATCAGTTGTTTCAATAATAGCCGTGCTGCTGCTTGAGTGCTATTTTTGAGGATGTTTTTTGCCCACTGGTCTTCGTTCTTTCCTCCATGTGAGGCAAACCTTGCCAGGAGCCTTACAGAATGCTACTTATCAAGACTAGGCAGTAGGTAAGCTACATTGCCTGTGCCACCAGCCTCGACAAAAGCATCCAGTTATTACTATTGCCTCATCCTCCTTTAGTCTAGTTAGTTCATGTATCATTCATTTCTTAATGCTTTGTTGCTAATGTAAATTATAGTGTACTTCTGGAAAGGATTGTCATTGTGCCAAATCTTTACATATTCCAGCATACTTGTGCTGGTATATGATGCTGACATATAAGAAGTGGTAAACCTTTGTGCAGTAATGATAAAAATCTCAAGGGCCTAGTGTACCCTCTAATTTATGTGTTGTATTTCTCTCTGGCTCTTTGGGAAGAGGCAGAAGTTGGGAAGGTATGGCTGTCCTAAATTTATTTACTTGTTCCTATGGAGAAGAATTTCACTTGGCAATCTAGAGAGTCTGGAAGAAGACTAGTGTATCTGCTGCTTGAGGTTAACTGAGTAAAGTGTGTGAGGAATAGTGGTGATTTAGTTTTATATGTGTGAATTCCTTTTGTTAACTTTGGTATATAGCGTCTGAAAATGTTGTGTCATGTTAGGGTGAGATGAATTTCAGCTTCTTGAATTCTGGAAGGTAAAATTCTCATTTTGAGCTTCCTGAGGGCAAAGGTGAATGTTGCAGGCTTGAATATAACCAGCAAAACACTGTCCTTAACATTCAAGTGAAGGATGGAGGTGTTCCAGTGCAACTGTAAACTTTACCTGCAAACCTTCTTCCTTCCTTGCATAGTTTATTTAAGAATACATGCTTAAGTATTTATAGTTGTATGTACTTTATGTTCAAAATAAGATATGCTATTATATCACGTTTTTCTGGAATAACTGTCTGGTTTATTTTGTGTGCGTTTTTTTTAAAAATTTTGCTGGAATGTCAGCAATAGTTTGGTATCATTGCTGGCCAGAGTTGAAAAGAAAGATAACATACAAAATAAAAAAAGGAAGTAAAAATCCTCTTTTAGCAAATCAAATGTTTTTGAATGTGTAACAAAAGTTATCTTACACAGACTTTTCATATTGTATGTATTAATTTTGATACAGAATAATCAGTTACAGAAATGATAGCAGGAAGGAAAGAAGAGGCAACTTTCACCTACTTTGCTGCTGCCAAACAATAGGGGCAAGGTCCAGTACAACTCATATCAAGTAGTAATGTATGAATAATTAAGCTGTATATGTTATGCTAACCTACTTTAGTAGGTCAAAGGTTACTTAATTAGTGCTAGCTGGATTAGTCACAGATGCTCTTCCGTAAAAGCTATTACATCGGTCATCAGTTTTGCAGGCCTGAGAGTTGGTATCACTCGTAGCTTACAATATATTTTAACCACAACTTTCTAAAATCCTTCAAAATAGAACGGCATAGAGCTGTTTGCTTATAGTATTTTGTTAGTATTCCAAGTTACTTGTTATTTCCTTGGAGTAAAGCGTGGAAAGAAAAATGCACTGTTTCTCTGTTTGAGTTGATCTCCTCAAAGTCTGTTTCCTTGCAAAAGCTTCATTTCTTCTTGGGAGGGGGAAGTTGTTGTATGTAGATGCAATTATAACTTCAGTTGTAGTATGTGGCGTTTTTTAGGATCATAAGAAGTTGTCTTGTTAGAGAAACAACATTATCCTGGGTATATGATACAGGGAAAAAACAATCATGAGCTGTTTCTGCAAACAGAAGTGACTCTAGCATTGATGATCAGTGTCTTGACAGTTGAAAATGTTGCTTCCATTTAGGGAAATGACTCATAAAATCTGTTTTAAAAACCAGTCGTTCTATTTTTTTTCCACTACTGAGTATTGGAGAAAGATTTATAGAGTGGAAGAATAAAGGAAAACCAGCAAAAGTCAGATCAGTATTCTTTGTACTTTGTCCTCTGTCACTTAAAATCAAGAAAGTTTAATGCCTGACTTTGTCACTGAGCAAGGTCTGAAAAGACTGGTGTTTGGAATGGATTTTTTTTTTTTTTTCACAAGAAATAAAAAGTATTGACATAAAGATTTGAACTAATCTTTACTATTTTCCTAAATGATGTTTTGTGCTGTAATATAAGTACTGTCTGGTTGTGTGCAAAAACAGACAACAAATGTTTCTCTTTTAACAGCCGCTGTTACCAGGGGATGGCAGTTTGTTGCTATGAATTACTATTTTAATTGAAGTCAAATGGTCTTAACCTTACTGACAATGCATGAGTAGGGATTGTAGTTCATATTTGTACCATATTAAAAAAAAATATGACCGAAACTGTTGAAATGCTGAGCCCCTCTTCACCCCACTGCATTCCAACCTTTACGCTTCTGCTTCTCCAGTTTGGTTCACCTAAACATTGTAGTTCTGTAACAAAGACATTAAACCCATATTAAATATAAATGCTCAAAAAGATGGCAAATGCTGAAATAGGGTTATACAGTATAGGATTGTACATCATGGGCTTTTTTTTTTTTTTCCTCTTACAACGTATGTAAAATAAAATGAAGTTACATGTTACCTTTCATCCACAAAAATCTAATCCCATGTCTGTTTTATGAGCTTTATCTTGAATATTAGACACTACTGCCTCAAACAAGAAGCAGCAGGATGTTTGCTTAAGATTTGATTGCTTCAGAAGTGAAGCCTTCAGTGGTGTTACATAAAGGAGTTGGATATTGTCTGTGGAGAATTAACTTGGATTGCTTTTGAAAAGAAGGTACTTAGCTCATATAGCTTTCTGCTGGAAGAAGGGACTGAAAGGAGTAATAGAAGGTAATTAGGGTAAAAAGTCTGGAACTGCAAGATTAAGGAAAGGGAAAGATTTGGGAAACAGTAGAGTTAATAGGAAGGAATTTGTAATATATGGAAAGGTGACAAAATAAAACACATTAGAATCTGTTCCTGGACATACTGGCCTTTCCTATTACCCAGCCATGTCCTTTAGCATCCAACAGGATGCTAGGGTTTGGACATTTAATTTTGTATAAATTGAACTTCTGAAACCCAATTGTTCGGCATCCCTCGTGTGGAGAAAAAATGCATAAGGGAAGAAAAACATGTGTGGGGCTTTAGAGGTTAGACATGGCTAAAACAAGGGGAAAGGCTCATTTGGGTTGAGAGAGGTCAACGGAGTTGTTGACACAGTCTGTATCAAATAGGGTTTTACACAGTTCATCTTAGGTGACACATGACCTATGGACTTGCCTGTCATTGGGTTTCTCAGCCTTTTTCTTCTGACAGTGGAAGTAGGTTGTTCTGCTTTTGTCATCGGCTGGACTGGCCATGAACCTACAGTTTGGCAGTGACTGATACAGGTATAGTCAGAAGCAACAGACAAACATACAAACATCTGGAGGAGCTTTCAAATATAACACTGGTGTTTAAACACAACAAGTGGCAGTTGTAAATTGAAGCAAGTCATTTATTTTTATTCTGGTTTTGTATATTTAGATTTTATTCCCTTTTGTTATTTTGCCTTATCTCTTTAGCTTCTGAAGATGTTTGGGTGAGCCTTGCTAGTGTACTTTGTATGAAGGAACCTATTCTAGTCAAGTCCCCTCTGATTGTTTGACCAGAAGGGTGAAATTACATTGCTGCAGTCTAATAGACTGCTTCCATGTATGTAGAAGATTTAAGAGGAACCTGTGTTGCTTTGTGGAAAAGGTGTCAGGTATCAAAAAACCCCCAAAACTCTGCACA
This sequence comes from Ibidorhyncha struthersii, assembly GCA_013398815.1. Lineage (NCBI taxonomy): Eukaryota > Metazoa > Chordata > Aves > Charadriiformes > Charadriidae > Ibidorhyncha > Ibidorhyncha struthersii. Next base: position 649,919 of record VZSZ01007133.1, read on the forward strand.
GCTACATTGAAGCAGATCTATGCAGAATGTGAATGTGACTGTTCAGTCTACTACTTGCATTTTTTTTTTAAAAAAAGTGCTAGCATTAAAAAAGAAAAAAAGAAAAGAAAAAGCAAAAGAAAAAACAGATAGGATTACTAGAAAATGCATCTAAAATTGAATTTGGTAGAAGAACCTGCCTGGGGCTCAGAAAACCTGTCTTCAGCTGGAGGGTATGGAGACAGGAGAAACCAGATGACTCAGCTTTACTTCTAGCATTCAGACTGCCTTTGTTTTGGGCCTGGGTAGTTAATTAGTGGTTTCTCTTATTATGTTGCATGAAATGATTGTTGTCTAAGCCAAGATCTAGTGTAAGTGTGTGTAACATTGTGAAACTTTTCTTTTTTTACTTTGCAGGGAGCTAGCTAGAAGTCTTTTTCCACTATTATCCGTGAGGGAGAGCTACAGCCACAGCTCAGGCCAGAGCACAAGCTTATGGAAAAACTCTAAGTTTTTTGTCTACATGTTACTTTGTTATTGAGATGCAGACTTCTACTGAAACTTAGAATTTCCTCTACAACAGTTGTACTTTGTTGTCTTCTCAAATGTTTGTAGAAACTCTTTGATCTTTAGCAATGCAGAGCAATTCAGAGCCCCCGCTTGCAGTGACATGACAGTCTGTGACCTTCTCAGCGTCCCCTTCTTGGTTGCCTGAATGCATTCCCCTCGCATTATTTTTGGTTATGCTGCAACTAGCCACCAACTTAGAGCCAAGAAATTGTGCTCTTGGTTTCTGTGTGTGCTCAGGGTGTACTGCGTAAATGGGCATGCTTTTGGACTGTGCCCAGGCTTCTGAGTAAGGTTGCTGCCCTTGACCTGAAATAACTGTGCTGTTGCTCTCTCTTCCTCTTTGTGGGGTATGCAGTACGAAGCTATGTCTACCAGTGAGTGTGCTATGAGCTACACTATACCTTTCTCATTATAGCTGTTCTTTCTTCACACTGTAGCAAGGTATGATGCTGCATTCCATCTTCAGTCATTTGAATTGTATTCTGTCTTTACATTGCCACAGTAGTATCTTGACTGCAAAACTGACCTGAAAACTGCAGAAATAACTGTGAACTGTTACATAATTGTTTATTTTGCATGTTTTTTCTTTTAAATTGCCCAGTGCCATTCTGGAATGTTAGGTCTGCAAAATACAAATACAAAGGTTGCTTAGAGGTCTCTTTGAAAAGCTCCACTTATCCCTCAAACAGATATTCTTCCTTTACACTGTGTTGGGCAGAAGCTAGTCATCCCATTCTACAGAAGGTAGGTAGCACGACCTGAAATTCATAGCTTTTTTGCAGTGAAGCACAACATAACATTTTTCAAACCTTTATTTCCTCTTTGCCTGTCACTAAACTAGAACTCTTGCTTATGTTTCCCTTCATCTGGAGTTCCCTGTTGTTATGCTTAGGTCAGTGTAGATTGCTTCCACTGAACTTTGTTCTGGAAGGAGACAGGTATTTCTGGAGGCAGTAATCCTTTAACTTTCCTGTTTGCTAATAAATACCACAGAACTAGTATTCCTTAGACCTTTCAGTAACTACACTCAGTGGACTCTTGGCGGCTTTTCCCAGTTTCTCCTATCGCTTTGTTCAGTAGTGTTGAGAATGATCCTTTTTGAGTAACCACCATTGTCACATCTTTCTTTAGAAAGAATAGCTTCACTGGTACGGAAACAGAGTTAAACCCAAAGACTGAGTGCTGTGACCAACACTTGTTTGAAGACTGAAATTAGATGATATTATCATCAAGTTTTCTGCCTCCCACCTGTGCTACGCTGTTGTCCTCAAAGTAGGATCAGCTGCTAAATGCCTGTACAGAGTCCTGAAACTCTTTATTAGTTTCTTCAAAACATCTTGCTGGTTTTGGGTGATCATGTTTCTCAGTGTTGGGGAAAGGTGTTTTGTTGTATTGCCTACTGTCTATTGGGTAAGTACTCGCCTATTTACTTATCTTTAGTGACTTGCTATTCAGTTACCATTCATGTATGAATGAAAAGTCTGATGTAGTTCTGTCATCCCAGTACTGCTGATACCTTTCTTTGCTTGTTGCATGTATTTTTGCTGTAAAAGCTCTGTGCAGCTAAATAATGGGTAGCAGGCTATATCTGAGATGTTAACTTTTCCTGAAACTTCTTCAGGTGATACATGTCCTGTTCTCTCTCTAGCCTGTTCATGTTTGTTTGGTTTGTTGGTTTGGGTTTTGGTTTTTTTTTTCTTTTTTTTAAATAAAATCATAGAATGATTTAGGATAGACGATACCTCAGGAGCTCACTTAATCCAAGTGTCTGCTCAGAGCAGGATCCACATTGAATTCAGACTGGGTTGTTGAGGGCTTTGTGCAGTCAGATCTTGAAAACATCCAATGATGGATTTCACAGCCTTTGGACAACTTGTTACAATACTCTGTTATTGTAACAGTGTTGTTTTTTTTTTTTTTTCATTGTATCCAAGTAGAACCTCATCAGTTCAGTTCATGTCTGTGGTCTCCCTTTCTTCTTCTGTGTGTCCATGTAGAGTCTGGCCTCGTCTCCTCAATGGCCTCTTAGGTAAGGGAAGGCTGCTATTTATTAGGTTCTCCCGATTCTGCCTTTTCTCCAGGATGATCAAGTGTGCTTCACTCAGCTTCTTCTTATAGGGCTAGTGCTCCACCCTCCTGATGGTTGTAGGGGCCCTCTGCTGAACCTGCTCAAGTTTATCAATATTTCTTTTTTTTTTTGTACTGGGGGTCCAAAACAGATCACAGTACTCCCTATCATAAATGGTAACTTTGATAAAGAGTGTCTTAAAACATTACTGTAGTTAAATGTGACTTTTCATGTATGCCTATTGTAGTCACAGAAGTGTTAGTTTGATTTGAGTCTGACTTTAAACACCATAAGCATAGAAGATCATTTTGAAAGAATGCTTTGTTTTGTTTAGCATGAAGGCAGCAGTCAGAGGAAACACTATAAACATTGATGTAGATTAAACTCATGCTGATCTTTATTTTGTTACCATTGATGGTCATGTGAAGCAGATGAAAGTTGGGTTTTTAAAAAATTATTATTATTTTAATAGAACTAAGTCCTTATAGAAGCTTCTTCTCTCCCCATCCCTAGCAGAGAGGAAGATTTTTACAGAATTACTTAGTCTAGATATTCTGGAAGTTTATTCCATAAGTAGATCATCTGAATCAAAAGTACTTTGTATCTCATTCTGCATGATTTGTTCTTGGCTTTCTGATCTGTATTGCTGCAGAGGAGTTGCTGCATCAACTGTAGTGATCTATGGATGAAGTTCTGCCTTTGAAAGTAGAATTTAACTTATTGATTGCTTTAAAATTTAAGCCTGAGACTGTGGAAATTCAGAGAGAGGCTTGCCTAGTGCAGTAGTAGTAGTAGTACCTGCTGAATACAGAAAGAGATGTGTATAATTAAGATTTTTTGATGCTTCCATAGAAAATTGTAAGGAAACTATGCAGAAGCAGTCTTTAAGTGTTGATTCATGTTGGAATAATCTGTGTTCCTGTCCTTATCCAAATCAATAGATTTGGCTCAGTATTAGAAATATTTGAGTACCATAATTTCTTATCTCTTTTTCTAAATATTGTCTGGGTAACCTTTTTCAACAACCTCACCATCATCACCACCCCTTGTCTGTGAGGGCGCGAAGGAAGCTCAAAAGTCAGAGTCTGTCCATTGTCTACTTGCTACTTAATGAAGTCTGTTATTTCATTACTGTATTGGCAAGTCTTTTTTTTCTTTTTTTTTTTTTATAACTCCCTAGCAGTAAACTTAATTTGTTAAGCATTTTCCATGTGGAAAAACTGAAAAGCAAGCAGATGTTGGGGATGAGTTGTAGTAAGTTAAGTAATTCTCCTACAGAACTCTGTATTCTATTGGTACAGTAAGAGCTTGGAAGAAGGCTAGGTCTTATATTTCTAGAGGTTTTGTTATTTCAGAGAAATAAATTAGAGCTGTTCAGTGGCCAAGTTTTCATGTAATTTTGAATTAATGTTACTGTATTAATTTGTGCTTGACTCATGCTTTCAGAATACCCTCTCCGTATGTAACCTGTCATAGTTCCGTTTAAAATCACTTTATTTTTAAGCTACAAAGTTAGGCATTCGTAAGTTCAATAATCTAATAATTTACTTTCCTGGATGATATTTCTTTATGGTGTATGCCATACTTTTTTTTTTATTGCTATGAGGTCACCTCTTGAATATTTGTGCTTGTCATCATACCTTTTTTTGTCACTTAAAGCAAGGTCTTGTATTTTCTTAGTATCTGTAATATAACTACTGAATTCTTTTTTATAAAATCTAATGCTTCAGGGTTATTTGTGGTAATATTGATTGAATAAGCATGTGATGAATTGTACTAACCTGAGCTCTATCATAGCTGTTACCCTACCACATCACCCAATCAAGCATCAGTAGCAGTTGAGCTTCCAGGCACTCCTATGATAATAAAAAGCACAGTTTAACTCTAACTGGAGAGCGCCATGTGTGGACAGAATAATCACTAAGGTTAACACTGCAGTAAAAGGCAACTTTATGTTTCCAAGCAGTCCTTACACTGTGCTGCTCAACAATGGTCCCTATACCAGAGGAGTTGTTTGCAACAGAGGATTTGGACAGCATGTGGCACTTACTTTCTTTCACCAATAAGGCTTGCGATGCTCCAAGATGCTTGTGAAGTAAGTAAGGTGTCTGGAATAATAGAGAGCTTGAATCTGTTCCAAATGTTAGGGCTCTCTGCTGTAACCAGATAGTCTTGTTGTATTCTTGCTGACTAATTGAGGGCGTTATTTAGTCTTTAAATTCAATGAGAATGTAACCACAATTCTCACAAAAAAGTTCTATGATAGTATAATAGAGTCTGGATTAGTGCCAGAGTGAAAAAATGAGACTCTTGAGAAGGAAAAGTTCTGCAGTAATTGGCCTGTGGAAGTTTTATTCCAGGCAGAAATATCGCAGAGTCTTTTGTTGCAAGTAAAATGGTTTTACTTGTTAAAATAACAATGCATTAACTTTTCTTTTTTTAATAGCAGGAGCAACATTTTTGGAGCTGTGTAGCCACATTTTTTTTGCTTCTAGGTAATCTATACTTAATATATAAGATTGTTTCCTTTCCTAGTGACGTACTAGTCTTGTTTTGAGCTTGCATTAATTTTTTTAGAAAAAGAGAACAAAACACTGTTAAAGCTCACTTTTATAAATATAAATTCTAATTAAATGTGAGTTCACAATTTAACATCACTATTTCTGAATAGTCCTTTCTCTTTAATGGATAATCAGTTTCAGCCCAGTTCAGTAGTTTCAGCTGCTGAATTTCTCTCAACAGCTCCTGAAGGAAAAATGTATGAGTAAATACATCAAAGGTATTCAACTGCCAGAATAATTCTGGGCCTCATTATCTTAATATATTACTATTTTAATGTATTCACTTCTGTTCCTTTTAAAGCTGAAATAGTTGTGTATTATGAGTGTTGTGACTTCAAACGTTGGCAGGCCTTGAAGCAACGAAGCTAGGAATTATTATAGCATATCTGGAAGAACAGCATACTTTCATTTTGCATTATAGCAAGTCATGAATCATCTAGGCAAATACCCACATACTTTGATAACGACTTGTTCACACCTAAGAATACTACTTTTCTCCTAGTCCCAAACCAGATGTGATTGGACTGATCCATACCTAAGGACACTCTTTAAAAAAATAGGTCAATCTTTTATGCTTTGAAAAACTACAAGATGTATTGAGAAGTTTCTTGTACCAGCAATACATTGCTCCTACATCACCAGGATGTAGTCTCTAACTAGACTGTTTTTTAGGCTTTGCATACTGTTACCATTTCTGCAGATGTACTTCCATTGTGGCCTGATTAAGTGTTATCTCTTCTGAACTTTTATGAAGTTATTTCTCCCACAATCTGCCCTCTGTTGCCCTTTATGTTCTTTGTTCTGTCTTTTGCACAAGTAGTCTTACAAGATTTTTATCTTCTCCTCTCAGGCTTCCATCTCACTATTACCTTTAATTAAATGTTTGTTAAACTGGCATCTCTCCCTTCTCACTTTCATGGTCTCCTCCTTCCCTTCTTTTCTCATATTCTTTGGCTACCTTGCCTCTTCCTTCCATAATAAAGTTATTTCTCTTCATTGGTCAGTGACATTCATAAGCATGGTTTCATCCTAGATAGTTTCTTTGCAGAGCTTTAAGGCACAAGTGTGAAATGATGCTGTTGGAGTTGTGGGATGACTGGTTGTGTGGCAGTCTGCAGTTGTTTTGATGTTATAGGCAGAAGGAGCAGCGCGTTTCATAGTTTCTGCTTCCCTGTAATTTCCTTGGTGCTGTCTTGATAGTCTATGAATACTGTAGTTTTAAGGCAACCCACTCTCAATGTTTTAGTACAATGGTTGAGAAATGGTAGGTTAAATTGAATATGGTTAGCTGTCACTTTTAAACTACATAAATGTATAAGCTCTCCCAATAGCTTCATGTGCTGATCTGATGCTTGAATGTTCAGAAAGGAAGACAGACAGACTATAACTGTCTTATATGTCAGCTTGCCTTTCTTAAAAGGAGAGGAAGAAGAATAGCACTGTACTTTAGAATGTTTGTTTAGCACTAGTTGATAAATATTTTTCCTCTAAACTGTTCTGTAAAATGCAGGGGAAGGAAAAAGGACAGCATAAAAACTAGATCCCCTTCCAATGCAGAACCTTTACAGGAACTTGGTTTCACAGCATCTGACTCTCTTCCCCTGCAGCGCATGTTTATGAACAAATAATCTTTATATATAGTAAAATATGTTATTTGAAAGTCAAATATAATGCAAAACAAATCTGTTTGGCTTATGTAGATAATGTAAAACATCAAAGTTGGGTTGCTTGGATTGCTGAATCTGCATTCATGTAGTTTTCATTTGTGGTGAGTGGAACCATGTAGCCATGCTTGCCAAGTATATGGGAGAAACATAAAAACACTGAGAGTTCATGATACAGAAGCAAGGTAAAGCGAAGCTCAGAGATGAAAGAGAGAGACTTAGTTTCCTTGCGTGAAACTCAGTGCTGGAAGGAGTAAGGTTTCGTTGAAACTGTATAAAAACAGCACATAAGTTTGACAAAAGGTAGCCCTGCTGTGAAGACACTGTACTGCTTTGAAAGAAATAGATAGGGATGTAATCCCAAGCTTTCCTTTTTGTCTCCTCTGTGTAGAGATCAAGACAAAGAAATGTGTGTTAATAACAAGTAAAATACTTTATTTTTTCTTCTACAGCAAAAGAAGTGGAAAACAAGCATTGCAGAACAATGAGGTAATTCTCTCCTCATGTAATGTATTTTTAATAATTTTAAATAATACTGATTTTTTAACTTTTTTAAGGTCACATAATTGTAGTTTTATTTTGGACAGAATGATGGCTATGGTGCAAATGTGGTTTGAATGATACTTTCAGACTTGCGTTGGTGAAACAAATGGAATAATCAGGTTAATCTCATGTGGCTGAAGTTTGACTGCATAATGATATGTGCTTGATGTGTACCATGTGCTTTTTCATTTCTTTGTGTCTTGTGACTGTTTAAGGACCAGTGTTGTAAGTTTGGCTGTATGCATAGCAACAAACAGTTGCCTGTAGGTTTGGTATGACTTGTATTTGCTTTTTATTTAAAAGAAAAAAGTATGGAAAAAGATGTAGAGTCTGACAATTTCTAAAAACTCCTTCAAAATTCTGGTAGGAGGTTTGGATTTTCACTCGTCTTTTGTGTGTCTGTTGCATCCTTTTCAAATAAATGAATTATTATATCCCTCTAAGTCAAGTTTTTTGTTCAAATAAAATATGACTGTTAGCCCAAAGAGCAGAGCCCATGATTAGAAATATTGGGTCATATGATGGGTCATAACTGTTCCATGTACCTTCCGTCTTTGCTCAAAACTTAAGAAAAGGCTTGCACTGGATAAATATAAAGGTGTATGCAAGCATCGTCTTAGCTTCTAGCCAGAACTTACCTACACTATCTGCCATAAACATTTGTGTTTTGCATAGCTATACCTACTTGTAAAAATTTATCTAGCTTGCTCTTATTCCTACTTGTCTTGGATATAATTAAACTGAATGAGGAAAAAAAAAAAAAGGGAAAAAAAAACCTCTGGGAAAGAAGGTATTGGTATTAATGGAAGTTCAACACAGAAGTAGAAATGGGGAAGAGATGAATAGAGAGGAAGAATAGGTTCAGCTCAGACATCAAATACTCAGGTAATCAGGTACTACTAGAAAATTTGCACATCAGACATTGTGTTTGTCATTTCTATTACAGAAAAGCAGTAACGTCATACTTCATTAGGCTTGGACAGTAGTCTTCAGCTGTTGGGATTGCTTGGATTTTTGTGTAAATAATTTTTAATTAAAATGTTTTTATCATCTACCGTATAGCATCCTATCTGGCTAGATTTTTTTTATCTGTAGTTTGCATTCATGTAGTTTTTTGAAAAGGGCAGGACTATAGTTGACTTCATTCCATGGAAAACAGGTGTAGGCTTACTCACAGTGCATTCAGAGTAAATTTGTGTTTGTTGGGGCTCAGAGCTGGCACTCCTTGCCCACCATGTTGCATATGTAAACAGTAAGTGAAGAGATTAAGTTGGGCTCTTTGTGCAAGTTTCTGTGGTTTAATCATCCTTGGAAATTAAAAAAATAGAGTGCTTGATAGGACTGTCTGAGTTGATTAGTGGTGAATCACAGTCCACTTCCTTTTGTCTTCTCTACCCTGTCTCTGTAGGTTTTTCTTTCAAGTTTCCTGTCTGACTGTGTTGTAGTGTTGCATTGATGATTTGTTTCACATGAGCCTTGGGTAGCAAACATAGCAGAATTAGGCTGATTAGACAGGACTTGTTTTAAGTATGCACGTACGCCCTTTTAGTCTGTTTTTAGGGCTGAATCCTTGTGTCACAACTGTGAAAGGAAAGAAAGAAAACAAAGGAAAGAAAGAAGAGATACTTGGACTATAAGCTGGTTTAAAAGTTTTCAGGTTAATCGGGACAGAAGATAGGGTTGTACGGAGTAAACAAATGCAACTGACCCAAATAAAAGGTGTTTGGGTATAGGAGGGTTTTTAAGTCTGGTAGATATAGCTCACGAAGTGTGCGTTGCACTGTTTTTTAGAATTAAAGGAATAACAAATTCTGCTCTCACTTGAAGCAGGTTTGGGCTGTACAGTCGAAGAGTTTAAACCATTGATGGTCTAGACAAATGATGGAAGGTATCTTTAAAAAATACTAGCGGCTGGTGTTTTCTAGAGACAAGCAATGTTAAGAGATGGCAGATTGCATTATAAGTTGTAATTGGTTGTTTAGTGCTGTGGTCTGCATTGTTTGTGTATCACTTAACGTAGATATGAAATAAATATTATTTTGTATTATGGCAGCTACTTCCTATTGCAATTTGTCTGGAAAGCTTAGTTCTCTTCCTTGGGATTTCTGTTAGCTGTGAGCACATATGCTCCCAATTCTTACATTTCATTCAACTTCTGTGAGCAGGTCTTAAATTGGAGGGAAATACTGCAAATGCAGCAGAAGGAAGGTAGCTGTAAATAACTTGGATAGGAAAAATATCAGGTCAACATTTAAATAATACATTACAAAAAAAAAATCTCACTTTTTGTGTTTTGCTTGTTGTATGTGCAGCAGAAAGAGGGAAAGAAGGAGCGAGCAATGGTGGACAGAGTGTTTATTGCAAGAATATGTCGAATCCTGAAAATAATGGTCCCTAGAACACTTTGTAAAGAGGTAAGCATTGCCTGCAGTAACAAATAAAAATGAACATTTTTGGAGTCAAGTTTTCTTTCACAATTACATCAGAACTTAAACAAAAGTGTATATGTTACTTGAATAGGACTAAATTGTACTATGTGTTTTAAAATAGCAACATATTAATATAAAACCCTGTGTGTATGTTCAGTTTTTAAATCACTAAAAAGTCATATTCTGTCATTTACTGTCAGCTAATAACTACTGCCTGTAGCGTATCTTTTAAAATGTCATCCAAGTTTTGTTTGACTCAATGCAAGTTAGTATACTTCTCTGGGCAAATGCTTATCTTTAAATAGCATGCTGTTCATCCATAATTTTGCTTTTGTAACTGATATCTAGGCCAACCCTTACTGAAAAGTGAATTTGTCAAAAAGTCTGTTAGCTTCACTTTACAAAAGCTATGCAGACTAGACTTTAGCAAGATAAAATTGTTTGCCTCGGCATCTTTCTCATGCTTTCCAGAACACCTAAGTTTTTTTAAAAGAGCATTAGTCGAGCTCAGAACTTAAGCGATGAACTGTAATATAGTAGAACTTCAACATACATCAGGCGCATGAGCAATGAATTCCAGTGTACAGAATGTAGAGGAAGCATGGCAGCTAGCTAGCCTGGGTGAACAGGGACCTTCAACAGCTCATTCACAAAAAGGAAGTACACGGAAGGTAGAAGCATGGATGGTAACGCCTTTCAGAGTGCTGACAGAGCTGGCCTCTATCAACTTCAAAAGGTCATGGCCATCAGAAGAGGTTACTGGTAATCCCCAAATAAACCAAACATCACTTCCATCTTCAAAAACGAAGCTACAAGCTGGTCAGCCTCACCATATTCCTAGTAAGGCTGCGAGCAAATTCTTCTGGAAATTGACTCCGGCCACATGAAGGACAAAAAGGTGATTGCATACAGCCAGCCTGGATTTACGCATGGCATATCATGCCTTACTAACCTGATTGCTTTCAGTGATGAGATGACTGGCTGCATAGATAAGGGAAGAACAGTGGATGTTGATACTTGGATTTTAGCGAGGCCTTGAGACTAAGATCTCCCCTAGTACCCTGATAGCCAAACTGAATTGGCTGGATGAGCGGACAATGAGGTGGATAGAAAACTGGATGGACTGTTGGGCTTAAAGGTCTTCGATCAATAGTACAAGATCTGACTGATGGCTGGTTACTAGTGGCCCTGTTTTGAGTGGGGAGTTGGAGTAGGTGACTTTCAGAGGTCCCTTACAATCTATATAACCCTATGCTTATGGCAGAAAGGTGTCTCAGAATAACAGTAACTTCTTTATCCCTGCAATCCTGCATCTTACAGGATGTGTCTAGGATATGTATCAACCAAATACAGCTTTTTAAAAGGCAAACGTTCTCCATAAAAATGTAACCAGTATTTTATTAAAAATATTACATGCTAATGTAAGTAAGCAAATATTACGTTAGCTGGGAGCAGCAACTCTTCTGCTAGATACAGTTGGGCCACTTACTAGAAGAAAGTGGTGTATTTTATCCATTGTTTAACTGTTACGTTTCTATTTTTGTACTAGACAGGTTATTTGCTGCTTATTGCTGTGATGCTGGTAGTCCGCACATATTGTGATATTTGGATGATTCAAAATGGAACAGTGATTGAAAGGTATCTATAAACTTGTTATTTTTAAACATTCTTTCTTGTGTTTAACAGGTAAAGTAGTCTGTCAGAACACACATTCAGACATTTTATAGCTTGCTTATATATATATAAACAGTTGAAAAACTGGTATAGTTGCAGTTTGGGGGGGATACCTATATTTTAAAAATAAATAAAAAATAAATAATTTTTAATCAACTGTTTCTGCTGCTGAACACAATTTTAGTGTGTTAACCAAAATTTACTTATGAAATGATTTTCAGTTCTTTTGCTCACATTTTCTACACTGAGCACTCTGAATCTTATGTTGTTCTGAATGTTCAAGAGGGCACTTCAGAATAGTGGCATAGTGGGTCTGTGTCATACTCAGACGTGTTGCTTGAATATTAGGACTGTTCTTCCTGCTAAAGAGCTGTTTGCTCTTTAGAGGGATAAACACAATGCTTATTGTTTTAGAAAGTGATTTCTAGGCCTCCAATTAATCTTGTTGCTAATTAAAGCAAGTCAGAATTTGTCTTGATGTGTGAATTCAAAATTATATTGTATTTCAGGAGAGACTTTCAATGCTTTGTAGGATGGAAGGACTGCTTTGTTTCTCTCTTATGAGAAACTCTGAAAGCAAAGAAGGAAAGGAACTGATATTCTGTGACCATGAATTTCTGAGCCCTTAATGCAGGCAGTTACTGCAGGAGCGGGAGATACTTGCTTAGTCTGTCACTTATCACTTGACTTACAGAAGTCTGTCATACTTGATCCTACAGCTGATACTACAGATTTCCATGACGATTTTTTTTTTCTCTGTGTGGTCCACTGTGAATTTATCCACATAAGACATGCTAGTTTATACTTATAATTAACTCTTGGCTGATGGTCGTTTACAGCGCTATCATTGGCCGCAGCAGAAAAGATTTCAAGAAATACTTGTTCAACTTCATCGCCGCAATGCCTGCTGTAAGTGCTTTTCTTGTGCTGGCCTTTTAGTAGAACATATTTTAAGTGTAAATTAAGAATTTGAGGAAAAGATCTCAAATGAGTGTCTTAAAACTCATGAAAATTACTTGTTTTACGTGCAGGTCTATATTAAGATGTATTTCACTTTCTGGCTTCAAGTGTGTGGGAGACTTATTAGCATGTTTCCTTATTGATTGCAACTATTTTTCTGACAGATATGTTTAGGTTTTCAGGTTGGTTTTGTTGATGACAATTTGGCTGATAGCTTAGCGTTCCATCTGTAGTACTGCATAATAACATCTTACAGATTGGATGATGTTTCAACTTTGTAGATTTGGGATTCTTTTGACACCATTGAAGATAAAAATTTCTTTTTAGTCTTCAATTTTTATATTTCTTACAGCTTTTTTCTGAGATATGATATGTTTTTTCCCACCCTTTAACTTTCCTTCAGCTTGCCAACATCTCTGATCTGCACCAGATAGAAGTAATTGTTAGTACCTATTAGATAATGTACCTGGTTTACAACGTATTTAAAAGCAAATTTATCAGTTTAAGGTAGTGGTTGTCAAATGGTGGCTCTTTTCCACAGCTTCTCAGAAAAGCTGAAGATATGCTATAGGAACATAGTTTTATATTAAATCTTTTGAAGTGGTGAGATCCACTGGGAACTGGAGTTGTCAAAAATGTAGACAGAAACCTAATTAGTGGTCCTGCAGATGCTATATGGTTCGTCTTAGGTGTGTTAATAGTATTACTTACTTCAAGGGGCGAATTCACCTGTTCTAAAATGTTTGCACAATTTATGCTGCAAACTGATCTAAGTATATTAAATCTTGTTAGCCAAATATTGAAATACTGTCTCTTATTTTAGATCTCTTTAGTGAATAACTTCCTGAAGTATGGTCTAAATGAATTGAAACTTTGCTTCCGAGTAAGACTTACCAGATACCTCTATGAGGAATATCTTAAGTAAGTAATACCTTGTTAATGTCTAAAGGTTTTAAAAACTAAATTGATTAAAATAAAACCAAATCATTTTAAGTACATAGTAAGAAGGTAGCAAAGTGCTTAATAGGCTAGGTATACTGTTTAGAAAAGGCTTTTGGTTGCAATTAACGTGCAGTTAAGGATGAGTGGCTTATCCAAGCTGTATATGACACAGATACAAAGACAGCAAAGTTGCCTCAACTGGGAAAAAAAAAATGCACTGTACTGCTTCCATTACTGGGTCAGCTTCCAAAGTACGTCAGTTGCTTTCATAGAGTGCTAATAATCCTGCAGACTGAACTGGATGCCTGAACTTGAGTAGATGCTTGTGTCCTTCTGCACTGAATTTTGGTTTGTCAGGTGTGCTGATGCAGAGTTTGTGAGGGTTTTCTAACTCTGAAGTGCAGCAGCGGTGCATAGAGCAGCATGGGCTTGACCTTCAACTGAGACATCCTGGAGCCTAAACAGTTCTGCAGGATTTAATGTGGATCTGTCCAGGCAGAAGCACAAGCTATGTTGGCTCCATACAGTCATTTAATGTTTGAGCTACTTCGCATCTCGGTTGTCTGAAGCAGGCTGCCACTTAGCTATTATTTTGTTTCAGAGCTTATACGTACTACAAAATGGGGAATCTGGACAACAGAATAGCTAATCCAGATCAACTCCTTACACAGGATGTGGAAAAATTCTGTAACAGTGTAGTGGACCTGTACTCTAACCTTAGCAAGGTAAGTCTTTTCAGAGAGAACTTTGAGTAATAGCTGTGGATGTTTAGGAAGTGATGTCAAAGCTTAAAACAATTGCTTGCATTTACATATATATTGTTTGGAGCATGGTGCTAAAAAAAATTGTTTATGGTATTATATTATTTCACACTCTGCTTTCCATGACCTCTGCTAAAGTACTGTTGTGGGTTATTATAATTTGTAATTTGTTCTTTTTAAAGAACTTAGTGCATTCTTTTGTAGTTGAACAGCAATGAGTACACTTCCTCAGCTAGTTAAGTTTCAGAAGAAAATCAGTGGCTAGCTTTTAGTTACACACAAATATTATTTTGGGGAGGGAGATGTGGTGGAATAAGAATTTCCCTCTATTTCTGGTGTAAACTTTAGTGGGTTTAGGTAATGAAGTAGAATACTGTTGAAATTTCTAGACTAAATATTGTTTGATGCTATGCTGTTCATACAAGCAGAAGTATAAAGCAAAATACAAGTTGATGTGTTCAAAAACTTCTTGCTACAAAACCTGTAGTTTGACTGCTCTAGCTTTGAGAGAGTGTATGGAACAGGATGTTTGCAAATTGGAATATTGCTTCTATCATGTACATAGCCAACTATATGGCATTGTCTTTCTGCTCAGTATTTCTCACAATTACTTCAGTTAGGTAATCATAGGGACTAGTCCAACTTCTCTTAGTGAGCAGTGTTATTACAGACCTAAAATAGTGAAGTACTTTTTTGTATGGTATGTGCTTTATCTGAGTATCGTCATGCTTTTATGTTCAATTCTTGTGTGAATGTTTTCAGGAGAACGTCATGCGGCTAAGATTCCTTTTGTTTTAGCATTTAGTTTGTATAATATGTTAACCAGTATTGTGCTTTCAATACAGAGTTATAACTGTTCTCAGGGTGGTTGGTGGTTTCTGGACCATTGTGTATTTGTTTTATGTTAGTGTTCTAATGCTTTTTTTTTTCCTATGCTTCTCTTACAGCCCTTCCTAGATATAGTTTTGTACATCTTCAAGCTAACAAGTGCAATAGGAGCTCAGGTAAATTGAGTGGATATTTTTTTAGCATAATAAGCAAATTTTCCCTTCTTCAGTTATAGCCTTGTACCTGTTTGGAGTCTGAGGAAAACTCTAGATGATATTTATAGATTCATCCATTACTTGAAGGTATATACTGAAAATGTATTTTTACACTTAGTATGTTATATGCCTTAGTGATCTCTATCTTGAGGCAAGCAAAATGAAAATCAGAATTTGCAGGCATTCAATCAACAATTTGAAGAAACAGTAAAGTTCTTTATTTTCTTCTAGCACTTACTTGGGAGTCCCATTTAGTACAGTACCCTTCTGGCTGCTTATATCTTGCATGACTTCCATTTAAGGGAGAAAATAAGTTTTCTGGGTTTTTTTGCAGCCTCTGTAAAGGGGGGCCATTCCTTGCATTGAGCTGTTTGACCATTATATTCCCCCAATAAGCCAAATAATTTCAGAAATAATTCTTCAGCTCAGTAAAATGATGCGTTATCAAAAATGTTCAAGGTTTGACAAGAAGTAGCTCTGGGACCTATAATGTTGGTTTTTCTCAAAACAGACTGCAATAAAGCTTAGCTGAACCTAGGTAACTTTTTTCCAGTTCCGGATGTCTTTGTATTGCTCTCTGTAATACTTAGTTAATACAAGCAGTTTATGCCAAATTCAGTTTATGCCTTCAGTTTTATGCCCTGCCACACTTCAGTAATATTTAAGCATGCAATTAGGGAGCCCTGGTCTACTGAAGCTTAGGATCCAGAAGAATAAGAGACCCCTACCAGGACTGCTTGAGAGAAGCAGGAAATGTGTTGGAGTTGTATGGATCAAAGAAAGGAATGGGACTGAAATACTGACTGCTATGACAATGTAGCAAATATAGAGAAAACGAACTAGGTAGAAACAAAGGAGAGGACATGAGAAGGGACCAGGAAATTAGTAATGAAATAAGCTAGGACAGTAGAACATGGAGATTGCACTGGGTCATGATAAAAACTTGAGAAGACGACTGGGATGGGAATCTGAGGACAGAGAATTAGTAACATTAGTGAAAATATCTACAGCAGGGTAATGATGGCAATGACAAGAGTAATTGAATTAGTAACTTAAACACATGGGAGATGAGAATCAAGGGATTTATGCTTTCTGGGCATTTTGGATACAGATCTTTGAGACTTTTGGTAAGCTTTTCTTCTTTTTTTTGATATTCACAGGGTCCAGCTAGCATGATGGCGTACTTGATTATTTCAGGCTTTTTCCTTACACGTTTAAGGAGACCAATTGGCAAGATGACTATTATAGAACAAAAATATGAAGGGGAGTACAGATACGTCAACTCACGGCTTATTACAAACAGGTATAGATTTAATTGGATGGCAAGATATACATCACAAAGTAATACTGTGGTGTAAATGGAAGCTGTGTTAAAATATATTTGGAAAGTCTGATACTGTCAGTTCTGAGCTATCTGTTTGCATCTTTAACGCAGATTATTATTAAATAAGTTGTATGTGCATTATATTTCTAATTCAAAAAGAAAAACTGTAGCTGGGGTATAATAAGCTTATGTTCTACTATTGTGAAAAAGTACAAACTCTTATTTTGTAAGGTAACTGAAAGGGCTATATTCCTGTGTTTTATGTCTGACTTTTTCGAAGACTGTCTTCAGCAAAGTGAAGTTGCATTCTTTATGGGTTTGCTTGTTTTTTTTTATTTTTTTTTTTTTTAGTGAAGAAATTGCTTTTTATAATGGAAACTTGAGAGAAAAACAGACTATTCACAAAACCTTCCGTAAACTGGTAGGACTTCTTTTCTTTTACAACATCTTAAGCAAAACTTCAATTAGTTTTATCATGGTGATTCTTGACATATATTAATATAAATTGAATTATAGGGGCTTGGTGTTTATGCTGTTATAGTCATTAGTAGGCTATAAGCAGAACACAAGTTTCTGATAGAATGGGCTTTCTCTTGCCACTTACCTCCTTTTCATCCACTGCAGTTAGTATTCTCTCACTGCTTAATTTCAAGTGTAGGTTGTTTGGATCTAGAGTGCAAGTCTTTGCCAGCAGGGACCCTTGTCACTGTTACTACAGCTAGTACTTGTCACAGTTATAGGCGTGTTGAGGTATCTTTGACTTACTGAAAAATAACTATGGAATCAAACATCTGTAAAATAATAAAAGATAGTAAAACAGGTACTGATATAGTCTGACCTTTCTTCTTCTGTAACTTACCAGGTGGAACACTTGCATAATTTCATCCTGTTCCGGTTCTCTATGGGTTTCATTGATACTATCATTGCCAAATGTAAGTGCTTGTCCAGTGCTAATGGGTTGCTGTAAATAAAGTGATAAACTTTTTACATGAGAATTCTCTTTTTTCTTATTGCTTTAATTAATCTGTAGCTTAATATTTACTCTTAAACTGCAGACCTTGCCACTGTGGTTGGTTACCTGGTGGTTAGTCGTCCATTTCTGAACCTGGCTGATCCTCGTCATCAGAATAGTACTCATGCAGAACTTCTGGAGGTAAATAGAAGAGAATTAAAACAATTTCCTGAATTTAAATTTTGTTAGTCCACATAAAGAAATTTACTTCTACTCTAGGATTACTACCAAAGTGGAAGAATGTTACTGAGAATGTCTCAAGCTTTGGGCAGAATAGTCCTAGCAGGCCGTGAAATGACAAGATTGGCTGGGTAAGCTTAATAGCAGTTATCTTTCTTAAAGTTATGTTGTTGCTGTTTCTGATCTCATTTTAAGAAACTGACTGTAGAATTAAATGAGCTTATGTGCTTTGTTCCTTGCAGCACCCTAAAAAACTAGAAATTAAAAATATTTTATGCTGAAAACATATTGGAAGACGTGCTAGTTACGTCCACTAGTGATTTGATATCTGAACAGTAGCAGCATACATTTTGACTGTTTAATTGAAAAGACATTGTCAAATGCTCATAAATCAATTATGTATTGATTATTTACCAAACTTTTTTTTTACATCTTAAGAAAAGTTATCAAATATTTGGCTACTACAGGAAAAGGTTCTTGTAAATATTGCAAATATTAGACAACCTCAGTGCAACTCTTAAAATGTAAACATTCTGTTTCTGTGCTGGGTTAAAGAACTTTGTTTTGACAGTTTAACAGAGTACTCGTTAGAGCTTCTATGGATTTCTAAAGCTTCTAAAGATTAATTACTTGGTTTTGTTTTTTTTTTTTTTGTTTTTAGTTTCACAGCTCGAATTACAGAATTAATGCAGGTTCTGAAGGACTTGAATAGTGGCAAATATCAGCGTACCATGGTATCGCAAGAAAAAGGTATATGTGACGTAATATGCAATATGTACATCTCCATGTAGTGTTCCAGTCTCTAATACTTTTTTCTTAATTTAAGATGCAGATAAAAAACAAGCTTTGCCTTTGATACCTGGATCTGGAGAAATTATCAACACTGATAACCTTATCAAGTATGTTTACAAAGTTTCCACAACTTCAGTATTTGTAACGTAGTCTGGCTTTGAAGTCTCTCTCTTCCACTATTAATAGAAGTTTTAGTACACATTATTACAGTACAATTTCTGTTGTACTATAGTGTATTTGCAAATAATTCCACCACACTCCCACTCAGTGTTTCTATTCTGTAAGTCAATCCTTGTCCTCTCATGTTAGCAGAAGACATAATATGCTGTCCGGACTTAGCCTTTTTGGTAACATTTCCTGCTGTCGTTTGCCATATGACTTCCCAGACCATTTTTTTAACACTTTGTCAAATTTCTTCTTAGAAATACGTTGGTTACGGATTTTATTCCATTATATAATTCAACCGTAAAAATCAGGGGCAAGTCTGTATTCAGTTTCAAAATATTTGCTTATATTTCTGTATGCTTGGACAGTTCATTGATGTACTCAAGTAGCAATCAATTCCGTAGTTCTCTGTAGACTGAGGAACATAGTATTGACATAGTAGTACTACTTAACTGCCTCTACTTTATACCTTTAAGAGATTAAATAGTCTCAGTCTGGTCAATGTGGAAATCACATAGTGCAGCAGAGGGGAAACAGGGAGCTATTTTTTATTTTCATTAAAAAAAAAAAAAATCCAAACAAACAAAACCCCCGGGGGAGGGGTGAGCACAGAAGTCATTAATTTCATATTCTAGAACTGTCATTTGTTCTAGTGGCCAGCCAAGCCCAAACCATGACAGATTACACTTCCACTAGCGGGTTTAAAGTGAAGTGAATCCTTAAATGTAGTTTTGTATCCACAAGATGTTTTGGAGACCAAAGGCTGAGAAGGATTCAGAAAACAAATAAATGAAGGGGGGAAAAAAAAAATACTTTGTAGATGTTTGTTAAACACTAAAGTATCTCTTTTGGTTCAAGAACTTCCTTAGCTGTTAATAGTTGGAACCTGAGACTGAAAACAGTACTGCTGAAGTCTTGCCCTATTCCTTAAATCTCTGAGTAACCATGCAGTATTAGCTGCTTTTAGTCAACTGCTTTTTTTTTTTTTTCTTAATATTGCAATACGAATAGGTTTGATCATGTTCCATTGGTGACACCTAATGGAGATGTTTTGATTCAAGACCTTAACTTTGAGGTAAGTTGTCTTTTTTTAATATAATAGAAAACTATATTCATATAATATTTTAAAGTGAAGATGGTAATTTCAGAGGTAATCTGATTTCTAAAAAATGAGGAAACCAAAATGGAGAGATGTTTATATGGTATGCTTAAATTTGAATAAAATTGTCATTTTAGTTTAAAAAAAAAAAGTCCATAAGCTATTCTCCCAAAAAATGTTTTTGTTGTTAAAGTGTGTTTTCTTCCAGCTGCAGTTGGTGCTAAACTAGTTGGAAAAAAATTAAATGGTTGAAATTAGTCATTGTAATGTCAGAGAGTACTATGTACAAGGATACCAGCTTGTCTTACGGTCTGTAGAAGCTTTCAGAAATTCTTTCTCACTGCCCTTTTAATGTGTTTACTTGGCATTTTTAGGTTAGATCTGGTGCAAATGTTCTGATTTGTGGGCCAAATGGGTGTGGGAAGAGCTCACTTTTTCGTGTTCTTGGTGAGGTAAGGGAACTTTTTTTTAAATAAACGGGGGAGAATCCAAAGCACTCTTGTAACTGGACTTTTTTGTTCAAGTTTAAACTTTTTTCTTGTTGCAGTTGTGGCCTTTGTTTGGTGGGCGTTTAACAAAACCTGTAAGAGGAAAATTGTTCTATGTTCCACAGGTGAGGCCAACTGACAAGTGTTCTCTTTCTTCCTACTTTGGCTCCGTTTAGAAATGTTCAACACTTCTTTTTCTTTTTTCTAACTGCATCTCAGAGACCATATATGACACTTGGAACACTCAGAGATCAAGTTATATATCCAGATACTTTAGAAGATCAGAGAAAGAAAGGGATTTCTGACCAGGTAATGATAATTAGGTCATTAACCCTTTGTCTTGGTTAACATGAATAATGCTTCAGATTTAAAAATACTGAAATTTTTATTAAAACACTGCATGTAGTTTGTTTTTAATATTTATCAGGGTTGATAGAGCACCAGTATAATAGTATAATCCTTTATAATGTTTTTCAATCATTTCTTTATTAAGTTCACTTAAGCTCTATTTGTCATTCCTGTTTCAATAAAAGGTGCTGAAGGAGTACTTGGATAATGTCCAGCTGGGTCAAATCTTGGAACGCGAAGGAGGCTGGGATAGTGTTCAGGATTGGATGGATGTACTCAGCGGGGGAGAAAAACAGAGAATGGCAGTATGTCTCAAAAGCATAAATACTTAACAAATCCTGGACATAGGTTGAAAATGTAACCTGAATTTTAAGTGATTTTTGTTTACTGAATACTAATATTTTACTTAAAGAAGAAAATCCTGAAATATGAAATACCTGAATACTGTGAAAACAACCTAAAATAGAGCCTATTGTACCCCAGATTTAATGGGAAATGTTGACCTTTTACCACGCCTTACACTTTGATTATATAAACAGAAGTTCTGAAATAATTATTTTTTCACAAAAAAAAAAGTAAAGTTAATATACAGCTCTCAGATTTTCAGGCTTCAGTGGGTGCCAACTTAAATTCCCTTGCCACAGTGAATTTTTGGATACTAATTCTTAGTTCAAGTTCTAACACTGCATTATTTGTTGTAGTTCTGTATCCACAGTAGCTTTTTGGTTTGCGTTCCAGATGGCAAGGTTGTTTTATCATAAGCCCCAGTTTGCAATTCTGGATGAATGCACCAGTGCTGTTAGCGTTGATGTAGAAGGCTACATTTACAGCCACTGCCGAAAGGTAAGCTCTTTGTTTCTAGAATTATAACTCTGTATGTTAACAGGAAACTTAAAATGGTACAAGGTGCACTCTTCCTTATGCCTAGTGCAGATTTAAAAAAAAACAAAAAAAACCCAAAAAAACCCAAAACAACAACAACAAAAAAACCAAAACAAATTTAGAAGGGCATGCAGGGACCTTTTATTTATGCACACTAGAATTCAATAGTTGTTTTGTGGTATTAAGATAATTTAGATGTACATGTGTACATCAGAGAAATCTTACTAACTGGTAAGTAACCTTACTTTTCCAGATAAACTCTTAGAATGTCAAGTGAAGATTATTTAATCTAAAATTTTATACTTTTTTTGTTGTTCGAGAGGTTGCTTTTGGGCAGGGCAACAGAAGTGAAAGGTTGGGAGATTAACATTTCCATCTCTTTTGAGATCTGAAAAGCAGAGCACTCTCGGAAAACATGATGATATTAAATACAGTTTTCTATTTCACCTCCCCCTTATACTCACCTTTTCAGATTCTATGTAGTGCCACCTGAAATATCAGTAAGGTTCAATTTCACACCCCTAGCTTGGGAAAGAATGGGCTTGAAATAACAATAATTATTGAGTAGCAGTATTCTCAGAATGGTAATGGAGCAAAGCTGTGCATCCACTGAAATATGTGCTTGAAACTTCAAGTGAGAACTTAAGGAGCCTTCCGTAGTAGTAAACTGACACTAGATGAGGACTCTGCAGAGGAATGGACATTATTTGTTGAACTAATTTTACCACATTAATGTCAATATCCTGACAATTTTCTAAGTCTGTTTTGCATATACTTGTTACTTGGTTAACTTGAATGTTCAATTGTACTTTGTTTTAGAGTTTCTATTGCCAGGTGGATAATGCATGTTACTGAAAAATAGAATTCCTGGTTCAGCTGTCCTTGCAGAAAGAAAAAATGTTAATCTGTTTTATCATCAGAGTCATTTTGTCCTTTAATTGGTGCTACTTTTAGGGATGCATAATTAACTGAGTTGCAAGGAATGAAGATTATTCACCTTTAAATTGTCACTTGTCACAAGTTTTCATTTCATTAAAGGCTTTTGTGGTTTTGATTTTTTTGCTGTTAAGGTAGACTTCTTTTAATCACCAGGTTTGTTTTAGCTGCTTCCTACCTTACCTCCTTTGCCCAGTTCATTCTGTGTTTTGTCACATTGTTAGGAGCAAAAGAACAGTGAAATCAATTTAAAAAGATAAATCACTCCTGCTTTTTTTTTTTTTAACTGCACAATCTTGTATTAAGGCTACACATATGTACCGTTAATAATAGAGTCTGGAAGCCTGTGTTTATGAATTTAAGCTCTTCAGCTGAGATCATGCTGAAAATAAGTAACACCTAACCCATGAGAAAAATTAACTGCTTTATCGTGTGTATTTTCTTCATGTAGGTTGGCATCACTCTCTTCACCGTCTCCCACAGAAAGTCACTCTGGAAACATCATGATGTATGTAGCCTTTGCTTTTGCTCAGGATATCTGCAGGTGGTAGGGGTTTTGTTGTTTGACTTTCTATTAAATTGACTTTACAATTCAAGGTGTTCTCATTTACATGCTAATAAGTCATGTTGTGTTTTTTAAAAAAAACTTTACTTTCATAATCCAGTTGCACTATTTGAAATATTCTTACACTTCTAGTTATGAAGGGAAAAGTAACAAAAAATCTTTAAATGTATCTATAAATCTAGCCTCAAATATGAAAGGCTCACTAGATACTTAAGTCTTCTTTCTTAGCCTCAAAGAAACACTTTAACCAGAATCCAGTAAACAGCATGGAGTTTTTGCTTTCAAGATACCTAATATATCTATCTACACATTAAAAAAAAAAAAAGGTTAATCTCTAATACATGGACTTCTTTTCTTCCAAGTTAAGATTTTACTGTTGTTACTACTTTTTATGCAGACATACTATATGTGTGGGGAAAAATACTGAGTTAGTACACAGGGATGAATGCATACCTTAAGTATACTGTTACAAAACCCACGATAGCCGTGTTGTCTAGGTGTGACCATTAGCAGACTGATGGATGATATGGACAAAACTGGTTTTAACTGTTTTTTGCAGAGGAAATTGAATTTAATGAAACATTAGGTGGGAGAAGCTTACCCTCTGGGTAGCTGAATTTAAGATTTTGTGTTAAAACTACTTCAAAATATAATTTATTTAGGTATTTGTAGACCTGGTAATTTTTAGGTGGTTGATAATGTGCTCTTTTATTTCAGTTTTACTTGCATATGGATGGCAGAGGAAACTACGAGTTCAAGAAAATAACCGAAGACACAGTTGAATTTGGGTCTTAAAGTCATGAACTGAGCTGCTACAGAGACTGATTACAGGAAGTGTGTAGAATGACAGACATTGTACAATAAAACTACTCAGCTTGTTTTTTTAACAAATTAACTAGGATAACCCAAAACAAGCTGTTAAACGTTTACTATTATGTAGGATATTGCTAATTGTGTATATGTTGGTTTAATTATTGATATGTACTAAGAATGTCCTTATTCTTGTGGTTTAAAAACCTGCCTAAATTAAATTGGGCTTAAATCACTGTAACCTGATTCATCCTGGGATGCAAACCATTTGAAATCAGCTGATTTGACTTTTGTAGACCTTCTTTCCCTTCAGTGAAAAGCCCTGTTAAAATTAGGGTTGCTACCTCTCTTGTTCCTGCAAAGCAGTCTTGGATTTTTGCTCTGTTCTATGCATATTTCTAAGTTATCTCACATGGTGCAGGACATCTCCCATCTTCAGATCTGTGCCCTGTTAAATGAAAGAGCCTTTTCCTTGACCAAGCCTTGATATGTAGCTGATATGCCCTTGCTGATAAAGGATGGACTGAACCTAAAAGACAAAACTAATTCCTTCTGCTAAAAAAAAAAAAAAATGCTTGTTCTTTGCTGGGTTTTGGATTCTCTTTAACCTCTGTCTGTCCATGCAATTCTCTCTGCTGCTCAGCAGTCCCATTCTCTTCCAGTTTAGCAAAAGCTTTATCCATCCCTGACTCCAGCTGCCTGTTTTCTGTCAGGTAAATAACAATGGTAATGAAGAGTTGAGAGGAGGTTGAGGGAAGAAAGGACTGACAAAAAAAGAAAGGGAAGAGTGGTGTTCCTTGTATCAAACAGTCTTGTGCATGTTTTCAGCTCTGAAGAAACGAATGGCTCCCACAAGTAGAATCAGAGAAAAGAATGTGAGTCCAATCATTCTTCTCTCTAAATCAGTAGGGATTAGAATGGACTCAAAAATGTTAATCTGTGAAACAGCGGACTGTTGTCTGTCCTCTGTGTGTTCAGTCCTGTAATACAGCAGTTGCTTTTTCTAAGTTCCTCCTTTTTCCCCTCTTCAGAAAATCAGATCTCCTCATGGTTTTAGCTGCCCTTCAGGTCTGAGTTTGAAAGTAAGTGGTAATGGTACTTCCTGTTTGGTCTTCTAGGCTGTGAAGCCTAAAATGATGCTTTAATCCTTCACATATGTGTTATTTGTCATGAGGTTTCTTGATTTCTGATACAAGTTATTCACCAGTGATTCTTGCTGTTGTCTAAGGATCTCTGGTCCCTGCTGGTTTTCTTGTTCCAGCTGCCAAATCCCCTTGAAGAAACCAAACTCTTTAAATAGTTTACTGTTACCGTTTTTTCCATACAAATGATTACTGTGGTTGCCATGTGACTTTGACAAACATAAATGCAGCAAGGTGATTTTTGTGATCATGGAATAGGAAGGTATAACTCAAACTGAATCACTGTTTAGGCTTTAAAACAAAAATTTACAATACCTGTTGTATAGTGAAGGTCTAGTAGTTTTTTTAGTGTCCATGTAAGATATAATAGAGGAATGCACTACATGAAGGCATGCATAAAATATGCAATAAATCTGTTCTCTGTGCATCTTTTATCAAGGGTTTAGATTAAAAACAAAACCACTTTTTTATAAAATGGATATGTACTTGGATGCACTGCTGTCTGTTAATTTTTACCCAGTTTGATCAGTCATCATATTTCATGTTGAAATTGCTACCTGTTAATATTTTTCCTTTTATCATAGTTCTTGCCCATACCTGTCAGTGCCGCTATTCTTTCATAGTACTCAAATGCAAACAGCTATCCTGGTGTAAGAATCTAGTGACGACAGTAGACTGATAGTATAATGTATCAATGAAAAAATCTAAAAAGCCTCTCAAGTTCAGTGTATTCAAGAGAATAAGGTACCAGAATAAATTTTTGTGCTTGGTCTACAAGAAGGCAAATAGATATCTCATTTTACTAATTATTTTTTCTGCTCATTCAGATTCTCACATCAGCCATAACATAGCAGGTAGCAGCATGCTGTATGTGAGGTGGTAGTCTTTTTTTTTAATTGTAACCGTGAAAATATGGATGCCAGATAGCTATTTTTTCTTTTTGGTGAAAGTTCTCAGCACAAATGTGACTTCTTCCCTTGCAAGGGATGTTTTATTAGCCTTTTAGAGAGAGAAAGGAAAAAAAAAATCTCTAAGATGAGAAAGTTGCTATTATCCTTGTGACTAGGGCAGACTTTGCAGTGGAGTAGTGAACTTGGGATACTTTAATGTATTTTTAACACTGACAAGCAAAACCACACACAGCACACTTATATAGCACCCCAGCAGCCAATCCCAAGGTACTTTACAATTCAGATTGGTTAATAACAGAATTTTGTGTAATCTCAGATTTATTTTAAAAACTAAAAACAAAAAAGAAATTAAAAATCCAACTCCATAACCGAGGAGGAAGGAATAGTTTGCCTTTAGATGCCATGAAGTTCATTGAAACTGAGGATGCTAGTATCTCCTTAGGGCCAGGACTTAGTGTTTCTAAATATACTGGAAGGAAAGAAAAATATTCTGCGCTTGATTGTAAGAGAGGCTTATAAAGAAAGTATAAAAAAGAATGGTGTGTTAGAGTGATATTCTTAAAAGGCCTTACATTAAAGTATTTTGAGATAGACTTGGTCTAATGAAAGATTTTTAAAAATCTGATGAAAATGATCCAAGTCTCAGTTCTGTTGCAGAATTGCACTGTGATATTGTATTTTAGCTGTTAGGTCTTTTTCATAGCACAAGCTGGAACTTTGTAAATTGGAATTCTGAATGATCTTAGTTAGACAAAGTACTGATGAATATTTTCTGTCTCAGCTGTTGGTGCTTTGAAGGTGGTACTGGTAATAGTCAGATGGCTGCATTTCAACAGCGGTGGGAAACATTCCTGTATGTAAATACTGTAAAGTGCTTTGGAGGGGGAAATGGCGCTATATAAATGTAAGACATTAAGTGCCTCTGAAATAATAATAAATCTGAAGATAAAATATATCTAGGCTTTTTCTGTTTCTTGATGATTAGGGATTTTGTAATAAAGCAGTGAATGCCTACTCGGCAAATCTCAAGTTACTTAGTGGGTCGATTGACTTGTGTACAGCTTATAAAGTCTGTAGTACTGTCTGGAATTCACCCTGGAACTGGTCAGATGATGTCCAGTTGTAGGCTTAACAAAAAACATGAGCTCAGTACTTGAAGATAAGTACTTAGAGCAATTGGATTATAGGTGCATTAACCTGTTTTAAGTTTGCACTGATTCTGACCTCCACAATAACACAAAGAAGTGAATTGTGTAGCATTCTTAAAGGTCCCTTTGGTTTGTATGCCTCAACACTTTAATTCTTCCTTATGTAGAGGGAAAACATCAGTCCCTGGAATGGTAGAACAGAAGCCATGGAGCAACAAATTCAAACTCCTTTTCAGGGATAAAGCCACCATCTTTTGGGGATGTTCAGTAGCCTTGGTCCAGTATTTCTGAATGTTTACTACGGCTCCAGACAGCTGCTCCATCTCAGCAAAAATTAAGGCTTCTTGACAAAGGCTTTGGGAGGTGATGGTGCTTTCTGCAGGACTAGCATGAAACTGGAATAAGCTGCAAGGTGAACAGAAGATCACTGTGAACCTTGTCATCTTCCATCCCAAGTGCAAAGCGTGCTTCACTGCATAATGGATATATTTTTCTTACCAAAAAAAACCCCAGCAGGAAACGCACAAAAATCCAACCTACCTCTGACCCTTGTAATTCTTCTGGGAAAAGCTGGGAATGTAAGCTACATCCTAGCCAGAAGGCATGTTGCAGGGAAGTTTCTTGCCCAAATGTGGCACTGATGGAGTGGAGTAGATACACCTGGCTAGGCAGCCCAAATACACAATTACTTTAGCACCATTTGAAAGTGATTTGTAACATAAGAAAATTCTGGATGTATTGCCACTTCATTAGCTCTGTACTGTATATTAGAGGACTCTTGAGAAACAAAGCAGCATGGAGTGCTACCAAGACACTTACTTGACAGGCTTTTTAATTAAATCGCATATAGTGTTGTGACTTAAATGACTTATTGTGCTTCTGCAGAATAGGGAATTCAATCTTCATGTTTGTTAAATCTATAAAGAAGAAATGTCCTGTGGTTTAGGACTGGAGAGAGAGTGATTCTTCCATAGGATGCAGCTCTCTGCACCCTCAGCAGGTACCAGTGTATTCTGAAGACATCTAGAAATGTGAACAAAACATTAAAATGGCCTATCATCAGATAGGAGTTAAAAATCCATTATTAAAATTTATATATAATTGTCATAGGTACTGTGAGATGTCCATGGTAACGATCACCTGAAATCCAACTGTGAAAAATAGTAGGGGGAAAAGGTTACCTTGCTTTTGTAGAAAAAATAAGCCACAATTTTTGTCTGTCAAGGAGAAAATCAATGGTGTGCACATTCAAATTTATGCTTATAAAGCTGCTGTTCAAAACACTTATTTCTATATATCACGTATTTGCTTCTTTATTAAGTGTAGATACCAGCTGGTTTGTGCCAGTCCCTTTCACGAGCATGGAAGTTTCTTGGTTTTACAAATCAGTGATGTGCAGCTGTTTCGGGAGGAGATTGGTTGGTTGGTTTTCCTTTCACATGTTGTGGTTCCAGGCCTTTGCTGGTGCTCTGGATGCAGTCAGATTTTTATTAACGATGCCTTAAACTTCGCCTGGAAGTTTAGAATGGCTGTGCACATTACAGATTCCTATAATATATTTGTTTAAATGTTCTGATGAAACCCATCCTGTTGTGTGCATTCAAACATAAGATGAAACTGGTTTCATCTTGAAAGAGAAATATAGCCAAGCCAGGTTATTATGAAAGTAATTTGTCTTTTACGTTAAAACCTTAGAAAAATGTTATCTCCAGAGTTGCTCAGCGATCTTTGAACTGGTGCATCATTTTCTTTCCTTGTATGCGAAAGCAGAGCCAGATGACAATCATCCTGGAACTTCCCAGACAGAAGCTGTCTTAAGGGAGTAATTTGAAAAATATGACAGATTCAGGGTTTAAGTGGAAATAATATGCCTAAACATCTGGTGAAATTCCATGGGGATTGACTTTGGAAACAAAAGATGTTTTACCAGTAATGCAAGGAGTGCAACAGTGTGAGAATAATCACCCAAGTGGCATTTTAAAATAGAAGAGAAGGGGAAATTGGACACTCCACTTTTGTGGAATATGTCTTTCACAAACCAGGTTTAACAATCACAATCTCTCCCGCGCTGGTTAGAAACCTCCTAGTGACCTTTGGCAAGTCTGAACCGTAAAGATTCAATACAACAGCATTTACTGGCAAAAGGAGCTCTTGTGCCGTATTGCCCAGCTCTGTTCCCCACTCTGCTTCTCCACAAACCGCCATCCTTATTGCCCACCCATCCCTCGTTCTGGGAAACAAGCAGCTTCCACACATGATGCCACACCAAAATAGAACAGAGCTGGAAAAATGAGGTCAATGCTGTCTGGACAAAATTAAGACTGCTGAGATTGGTTTACTTGGGTAGAAATAGGGAACTCCACCTACATGACTGAGCAAGTTTTCTGCATTAAAATAACTTTAGAGTTTGGCACAAATCACAGCTAGTTTTTTAAGCTTGATTATAGAAAGTCTGGAGGATGCTGCTCTGGAAAAAATAGTCCATATCTGCAATTGATTAGACAGTCTTCTACGGAACCAAATATACCCTTTGTTTCCTTGGACTGAATGGGTTTGTGCAAGCAGGTGCAAAAAACCATTTCACTAATTTTGATCGTGAATCGTGACAAGGTAAGTAGTGTGAAGAGGCTCCCCAGAATAACCCAGCCTTTATTTATTTACTTTATTGTGGTATTCTCCTGCAAGGATGTATTGGCACAAAAGCAACAGAGCTAAGAACAACTGTGTCAGAAGCTACTAATGTGACGGACGTCGTAAAACACTGAAAGAATGAAGTTTCTATAGAGGGGCTGATAAGCTGATGGATTTGGGAAAAGAGCGGTTAAAAAGAAAGGCGCGTGTGCTGGAGGCTTCTTAAAACTCAAATGCAATCTTATATATTGCAACAGAACTTCTGGAAAGCCAGGACCCATTAGCAAATTTTTTTGGAGCTTAGTAGGGAATTAAGGGCCAAGGTTAAATCTACGCATTGACAGTCTTCTCTTTTTTAACCCACAAATGCTAACTAGATAATTAAAAAATTTTAAATACTTTAAAATAGTTGTAGTTATAACAGTCCTAAGTAGAGAATTATGGAAAGGCTGTTTAAGGTTAGTGCTTCAATGTTCACAAAAATCTCTTCGTGCTTACGATGTTACCTCTGTGAACTTCCTCTGGGGCACTGTGGTGCACCACGCTGGTGGGATAGAAGGTACTTGAGTAGGCGGGTCTGAGAGACAGTAGTAGTTCCTGTGTACACCATGTATTTTATTGTCTCCCGGGTTGTTATATATCGTAGTGAGCCGCTTGAGAGGCTCCGGACAGAACAGCAGCTCCTCACCTGGGACCTGTTTTGAATTCTTGTGCCTGTCGTTGCCTCGAGAGTGGAAGGTCTTTCCCTCAAAAGACTTTTTTGGCATTGCTTTTTTGAGACAAACTCAGCAGATCTCAAAGCATGTTAAGCCCAGAATAGCCCCAGTTACAAACAGGGCTGCATTCCAGCTATTCCTACCCAGCCCTGTCTTTTCCTTGCCGCTCGACAGCATGTTATCACAGTTCCAAACATAACTTCTAGGGCTTTTACAGCTCAATATATGCCACGCACAGTAGTGACGCATTTTCCAGTGCTCCTAGACGACTTCAGTCTCTTCTCTGAGGTTCTCAGTCCATTCCTCTAAGAGTTAAAAGGGCAGCAAGAGGAGTCTGTTTTCTGTTTGAAGCATACCGAGGAAAGAAAGTCTGGTAAGAAGCTTAACATTCAATGTGAAAATCTCCTAATTCTGAGGTACTCCTGAGTTTTCTGAGACTAAAGGAGAACTCTGTCAGGAGAAGGGAGTGTGGTTTTGTGCGGTCTTTAACACCAGGGTGCAAAGAATGGGTAAATAAGTACTTGTTGCTACCTGCTGCATCGTTAACTGGGGCCTTGTTTCCAGCAGTGCTTGAAAGCTGGACAAGACAAGGAATGTTAGAACCCAAGGTCCCGGGAGAACTTGGCAGAGGGAAACACGGACTGAATGGACGGGTGTGNAGCTGCTCCCGCCCTTCCTATCAGATCTCACTGAGCTGTTCAAACTATCTGTTGCTCTTCATTATTAGAAAAGAGAAGATTTCACAAATTTCACATACCCTTTTCCTCCAAATTTTGCTAAAATCTGGATTCAAACTGGGTATCAGTGTACTAGCCATTTAGGAAAATTTGGATTGTTAACATACTGATTATGCCTTTTTTTGCCACTTGGGGTCACCTTTTCTAGGCAGGCGAACCAGAATATCAGACAGGCAGTTGCAGAATGAATAGCAGAGATGGGCCACAGTGTACAAGTTGTATGCGGAGGGCTACTGTTCTGATAAAGCAACGTGAAGAGCAGAGAAGGAACAGATCTGTGGTGCTCGGGGTTCCACTGCGGTAGTGACGGCTGCAGCGGTGGCGTACGATGGTGTGGTTGCGCCCCTGATGTTTTATGGAAGCAAATGAGCACACTATGAATAAAGTGGAAAGATGCAAAGTCAGATGGAGCATCGTCTCTGGGGAAACCTACGTATTTGATGCGAACAGATGGTAAAGTATGAAGGCAGCAGAGGGAGAACCAGCTGTGATAGTCAAGGATGTACTCTTAAAAAAAAAAAAACAAACCCAAACAAAACCCCCAAATTAACAACAAAACAAAAACCACAACACCTTTCTCCCTGGAATAACGAGTACTTTTTATTGGAGTAGATTTTAAAATCTCCCTTGTCATTCTAGCTCTTTCATTACACTAGCTTTTTAATTGAGTTATATGATTACTGAAGAACTAATTAAAAAATTATCATGTGACCTCACTGGGAAAATATTTCTTTATTCAGAGGAAGGAGGTTTTTAATTAAGCTGCTCTTTTGATGAAATAGTTTCATGAATATAACAATGTCTGAGTACTTTGCTATTTAAATATTTCTTGAAGTAATAAGGTAGAAAAATTGAAAATAAAAATAGAAGAAAATGCGTCAGCTCAGATAACAGATCTGGAACTGTGAATATTCTTTGAGTTCAGATTAATAACCTCATTTCTAGTTAAGCCACAAAAATGTTAATATTTAAAGGTAATTAGTTGCACTGAGAAAGGCACTCAGAGCAGTGCTAGTGAATATTCTGGAAGTTATTGATCCAATTATGGAGTCCAAGGGAAGCTGTAGAGTGAAAAAATGCTGCCATGCTATTAATAAATTCTTGATTGTTGATTAAGGGCTATATATTTATTCAGGTGCTGTATTTTCATTTAAATGACATCCTAACCCGCCGTTTGCAGAAATGACACAGTGGGTTCTTCACTGGGGCAGAACAGGTAATGGAAATGAGCAGAGGACAGGGGAGAGGAACGGAAGCATCAACAAAGGAGCCAGGGGAAGTAAGGAGCAGAAACCATGTGAGGTTCTTACAGGAGCATATCGCTGAAGTACGTCACTAAGAGAGCACAAATTTTGACAAGATGATAAACAGGCATAATCCCTGCAATTGGACATACCAGATAGGACCTGGCGGTAAAAGCCCTGGAGGCAGTCAACATGGTTGTGTCTTTATTCCCAGATACCAGCAGGTTTTACTGGAAGAAATCACCCCTGAGGCAATTCTTCCTACAAACTTGCCTAATTCAGCTACAGTTAGAGGGTGAGGAATTACAGGGAAAGGTGTCCCTTCTGGGTCCTTTTTGGGGATATGGAAATGGGCTATATGGGTTGAACAAGAGCCCTTGCCAGAAGAAGCAGAAGGATCTCACTGGTGAGAAGAATTCTCATCATAAGGTGGAAGGGAGAGGAGATTTGCATCACACCTGTCCTCGTCACTATGCCCTGAGCTTTTGTTGTGTGTCCTGCTGTAGAGCGCTGGAGGGCACACACCAGCACACGAGGGAAGGGCGGCTTTCTGTGGCAGTTTCTCTTTGTTAAGGGAATGGGCGGACAGTGTGAGAGAGCATACGCCGTGGTGAATAACACCACACCTAATGGTTGTGGAAGGATTTTCAGCTGGCCAGTTCCTGCTTCTGTCCTGTCTAGCAGGTTGCTCTCTTTTGGTTTTCCCATCTTTCTCAAACATGAATACCAGGTCTTCCCTCTCCCTCAGTGACAAACGTTCACGACAGAAAGCGTGGTTATTTGTACGTGGATAAATACTGTGTAATTGGAAGACTACTCAATTGACTCTTGGGTCCGGTACTGCCAGAAGCCTACTCATTTCTGTGTATTACAAAGTTCCGAAACTGTGTAGCAGTCACTACTAACCTGCAAAATAATCAGCATTACAACACCGAGCCAAGAAGGTAATCTGTCACAGCTGTTTATTCCCACTTACTTCATGCAGGAACCTTTTGTCCTGAGTTGCCACATAACTAGTGATCCAAGTTAAGCTTATAATCACATTCTTATCATTACATGCCTCTCAGCAGCAGCCTTCTCACAGTGGAAAGCTGAGTCTGCTAGAAACAGATTAGCTAAGCTGTTTGCTGCCATATCTATCATACATACATTTATGAAGTCCTGCACAGTTGTTCATTTTAAGTGAGGGCAGTAATTTTACTGCCTGTAATGCTATTAGGGCTGGCAGAAAAGCAGCAGAACAGTATCAGCCTTTTATTCACTCGAGTGAAGAAGAATAATGTGGTTTTAAAGCCGTAACACAAAATGAAAGTCGCTTATTACAGCACGCAATGTTACACACTCATTTGTAGAAGGAGAGAACACACGTGCTGTGTCAGGGAACTGTGCAAATGTTTTTCTCTGCTTGAAATAGTTGGATACCTTTTTGCGCAACAGATGGCAAGGAGCAAAGCAGAACAGGGGAATCGGGAGCGTCAGTGGGAACACACCTTCTTACAGAAACCTGCTTAGAAGATACACCAGGGAACTTAGGTATGTGGGAAAAGCCTGCCCTTTCTCACATCCACCCCTTGGGTGGCTGGCTCTGGCTTAAATGGGTACAGTGCTGAGGTGGCCACATATGTGCTGTAGATAGGATCTAGTCTTTCTTCCTAGTGACAATACCTTTATTCAACAACTCCTTTCGCTCACCCTGATACTCTGAGAAAGTTAAATCTCTGCATAAAATATTTTGCGTGGGCTTAGTACGCCGGCCCAAGGGAAACTTCCGGAGGTTTGCAATAAAAAGCCCCTTTCTCAACTGTCTCCATAAACAGCAAAAATACTCTTTGAAACAGGATCTGTGAGCCCCGTGACTCTGGTTACTCAGCATTGTTGGATGATAACATACTGCAGCAAGGGAACAGAAGCGCTTCAGGTTTCCAGAACTTGTGCAGTAGTGGATCACTCTTAGGCCATTTAAGGCACTTATTTGCATTTCTATGGGTGTTTCTTCTTTCTTCCTTTTAATAAAAACAACCTCTCTATTCAGAAAAAAACAAAAATCTCTTAAGCATGAAGTGTGATTTATAACATCATTCTGTGTAGCTTAGGACAATCAACTGCACGGTCTAGTTTAAAAAAATGCTATGCTGTATCCTACAGGTTTTCCTTTTCCTATGAGCTCTTCCCTTTTCTGAGCTTCACACCGAATGAAGCCGAGGAAGCAAAGCAGCACAGGGAAGGGAAGTAATGATGACAGCTTTGGAATGTTTTAAAAGTTACTCCCACAAGCTCTCTCATATTTTTGATTGCTGTTGTAAGACTCCTCCTTCATACAAGGCTTATGCATCAGTAGAAAATGTATTCAGCATTTATTGCACAATATTAAGTAAACAGTTTTTTTTTTGGGCGGGGGGGACGGTGGTGTTTGTTTTCTTCCCTCTGTAAAAAAGGGAATTAAAGAACAAAGAAAAACTCCATAAACCAGACTCACACTTTCACAGGAATCTTAATCCATGCAAAGAATGTATCTAGAATACAGTAGGGATGAAAAACAAAATACCATTCTGTAAAAATCGGTAGATTGAGATATTAATTTTATATGATGCCTTTCCTTCTCATAAATGCAATGGATATGTTCTTTTAAGACACATATAAAGCTTTGACATATACAGCCAATTAGTGCCAACCGCAAGATGCATTTTTTTTTCAAGTCTCTTTTTTTTTTCTTTGTGCCTATCACCATCCTTAGCAGCAGCAGTTCTCACCTCTGGGCCAGGGCCCGTAATGGCTTGAATGCACATTAGTACCACAAGCAGTACAGACACCACTGTGGGAATCCCTGCGTCATACAGCCAAAGAGATGTCCAGTGTACCTCCCATTAGAGTGAGAAGCTGTGAGTGCAAACACTGAATAATCGCTCACATAAGCGGACAGATGAAAAGCAGCTCGGGACTCTTCAAAACATTTGATCAGTTCGCCAACCGTGGCTTCTAATATTTTTATCCGTACAAGTAGTAGGTGCCCTGGTAGCCTATTTCACAGAGTCCTGGTTAGACTTCTGGCAGCTTGCCTACACTGCTGTTGCAAGACAAGTTTCCTAAATCTGTTTTTAATTTAGTTCTGGAATGAATACTGTGCTTTATTTAAAAAAGGAAAAATAAAGTCTTGTTTTCCCAGTCACCTTTATTTCACTAGAAAAGTATAAATTACCACCATAAATACAGATACCACCAGTATAAAAATTAGATTCTCATTTATAAAATAAATATTAAAATAGTCAAAGCAACAGGTACCTCCAAATCCCATCACCAAGATGATTTGAATCTGTACCACATAAACTATTCCTTCACCAACTGTTTAATTAAAAATAATGTTCAAAATGCAGTAAATACTGCTACCTACTCAGTGCTTGCACAAAGCGAGTTACTACTGACTCAAAAACTGCAAAGTATTTGTTCTAACACTTACTTGGAACCATCAGACTACCCTGTCTGTATAACTCTAGGTGTAGTGTAATCCAGACATGCTTTCCAGACGGATAGCAGCTACCTACGTCAAGAACTGTTCCTTACAAGCTGCCAGGTACAGCAGTCTCAGTTTGTTTACCTTTGATTGTCTATCTCCAAAGATAAATAGACCAAGTCAATTTTACTCAAGAAGTGCAGAAATAATAGTAGCATCTTTGTCACATCTGAACTAACAGATCATTTCACCAGTTAATAATGTTAAAAGAAAGTCAGATAAATACAGGTTTTGTTTCATAGAAACAGAAAGATGTTCCTTTCAGTTAGGTAAAGGACACACATTTTTCAAAAGTAGTGGTTTTTTCCCCTCACAAGTACCATAAATCTGGCTCAGTAAGGCCATTCTTTCAGGATGGCCATACCTGGTCAAGTCCAAGGTCCATCTAGTTCAGAATCCTGTTTCAGACAGGATGATAGAAGGAGCTTGGGAAGAGTATATGAGCAGGGTTAGGATATTGTACCAGATCGCTAGAATACTCTTCCAGCCTCCAGCCACTAGTGACACAGGGCTTCCTGGTACCTGGATTTTTCATCTGTGACTGTCTAATGGATTTTTGACTCCACATAAAGTTTGGGCTTCAAAATTCCTGTACCAGAGAGGCTAAAAGGCTCCACCCAATTACCCAATTTGCGTTTTTGGGGAGCCTTTTTTTTTTGCTTTGGAACCGCCACTAGTGTCCACAATAATATCTCCTTAGACACCATTAAGAGGTTGCTTTTCTCTTGCAGCTTTTGCTTTCTTGCGTTTACACAGGATCACTGACAGGACAATGGCAAGAGTGATGACCGCAATTGCTATCACTGCTATGATGATAAAGACTTCGGCTCCATATTCTGTAAGGGAGGGAAAAAAAGCCAAGATTCAGTTATCAGAAGCCATACTGTCACAGTGCCACAAACTCTTAGAAGCCACTACACCAAACTAAAAAACACTTTCTGTATTTTACAGTATCATAGAAGAGGAGTGACCACCTCAGTGTGAACTGTATTAATTTTAACATGAATTTGTTGGACTATAGTAAAGCTTTATTTCACCTGGTTCACGCTAGGTTTTAATCTAGTTTAGATGGTGCACTATAATGCCGTGCTACCACCACAAGAATAAGTCAAACCCTTCCCCCTACCCCTGCATTACTTCTGTGAAACTAAGTCCAAGTGGAAATTTATTCCAGGTTAGAAGCTAGAAAACACCAACAGAAGAGATTTCTATTCAAGTTGTAATTTACTAGAATTCAGCTCTTGTGATAAACAAAAATATGTATCTAGATAAGAAAGTTAATTTGGGAGAGTTAATTTGCCAGTTTTAGAAGAGCTTTTCTACTTAGAGTGCAAATATTCTTATCTGGTGGAGAAGATACAGCACAGCAATGTGATATTATTTAATAAATATTGATGACTTTATATCGAATGAAGTGCTATCCAGATTGTTTGTCTGGAATTAGACTGGCTGATTCACCAACCACTCACTAACTTTTTGCCAGTAAAGAAGTTAATCTCTCAGCCTTTGAGCTTGTAATGTGACACTAAAAGTCTTAGTCTCACCATCTGCTTTTGAGATAATAACTGAAGTTCAGTTCAAACTACAAGTCAACGGAAATGCCTGTTATGTGGGTTTCCAGCACTCCTCCTATGCTGAAGCGCTAATCCTTCAAGCACTAACTATGGGATCTGTTATCGGAAGGATCTGAGAAAAACAACCAGAAAACAAAAAAACGAAGCTGAAGGCTAGCGATGAGATCTGAAACTGCAGTGACCACTCATCAACTCAGACAACTTAAAACTAACCAAAACAGTTTAGCAAAACCCTAAGACCAGCCCCAACTAGATAAAGATGGTGGACTCTTACTTAGTCTGAGATCTTCCCACGAGTTTCCATGTTCAGTCTGTCTCTCACTTATCCAGCAAATAATTTATTTTATAACTTAGGCGTCACAACTTAAAGAGGTATAAAAATATACTCAGAATCAAAGTGTCTTTTTGTTAGAATGCTAAAGACTGTGTGACAAACTTCACCAGATACCTACCATCTAAGATATTTCTTCCTACACTGGTGCAAAGCACCATGCTTTCTTGACCGTTACGGATTTCTCTGCGGGAGGGAATGATTCCCTGCATGTAGAAGCAGTAGTTCTTTGTGCTGTCAACGCTTACTTCAAATGTATGGCTTTTTGTTGTTGCATCTTTCTGTAAAGGAAAAAAAATATTTCAAGAAAGTGTTCTTTGCAAAAATGCTAGCTTTTAAGGTAGCACAGAAACTGTGTAGCTATAATATAGATGCAGAATATGTAAAATGTAGAGTTAGAACTTACCTTTCCAGAACTTTGATCTTTCCAGTAATAGAGTTTGTATTCCAGGTCATGTTGGAAAATATCTCGGATACTTTGAAAGCTTCCATTAGGAAATGTATATGGTGTAAGTGGATCTTGGAACACAACATTCAGTTTTGAACCTTTTTGTGTGTAATTCTGTACCTCCGGTTTTCCGAGAACAGCTAAACAAACATTTTTAGAATTAAAAAACTGGCATCATCTTTTCCACACAACTTGCTCTTTTTTCTTCCTCCCTCTGATCCCTTCCCTCCTCAAATCTATTCTAAATTTACAGAGCCAAAGTAATACAGTGAAATCCTGGATTATTAACCAGTATCTTCACCTGCTAAACAACGTTAATGAAATGGTCCACTCACTGCAGCGAGAAACAAATGGCAACTAAAATCTTACACGCTCCCCTACTATAGGGAAAGCTTTATGCCTGAACATCTTCTTCTTTGGTATCAGTATGGCTACTGTAAGAACCCACAGGAAAAACCTTCAGGCCCAACCTAAACCTTGCTTAAGTCAATGGAAGTAATCTTGAAAGGAAGTTTATGATAAGATTTAATTGGCAATCCTACTTACTCTGACTATATGGTGTAAATTTTTCAGAAACTGCAAAAGGTGGTTCTTCAAAGTTATCCATCCCCGAGGGCAGTACAGACAGTACGTGCGCTGTATAGGTCTCTTTCACGTTCCTGAGCACATCAGTAACGTCACACTCTGTTTCTGTTGTCAGTATGCATTTTTTTTTGATGTCAGATGTCTGTCTGCAAGAGCAAGAAAGAAGTGTCAACACTTTCCAAGCA
Source organism: Ibidorhyncha struthersii (assembly GCA_013398815.1). Classification (NCBI taxonomy): domain Eukaryota; kingdom Metazoa; phylum Chordata; class Aves; order Charadriiformes; family Charadriidae; genus Ibidorhyncha; species Ibidorhyncha struthersii. The sequence continues at coordinate 688,874 of VZSZ01007133.1, forward strand.
GACTTTTATGTATTTAGATATGTTAAAAAACATTTTTTCCCCTCAAACTGTATAAATTTTCCTCATCTGGTGGAACACTCTTGCAAGTGTACTAGGCTCAGAAGAAGAAAAAAACCTCAAAACCCACTATCCCGTAAAGCTATATTTCACAATTCAAAGTAGAATCAAGTAAATCAAATACGAGCCATATTAATTATAGAAATATGTTATTGGCTATGTATATGAATTAAAAATTCAATGTTCTATATGAATTGAATAGAAACCATAAGTAGTTCTGATTTTGTATTTTTCTGCAGTTGACTTATTTTAAAAATATAAAATGCATAAATCACTTTGAAAGTGCTATTCCTGATGCATCTGAAAACTATTGCCTTAAGAGACTTCAGTTGTCCTAGGAAGCTCTGTTGACACCAATATTAGTTGCTTAATGTGACAACAACCTCCCCTCATATATGTAACTTGTGTTTGCATCTATACAGGTGCAAATGTCACTAAGAACCAGATAGTAGCAGCAATTTTCATTGCAAAATTACAATTAAAAAAAATACTGACAAAAAACATGACCCATGCACTTCTCTTGATTTTTAAATGATAGAAAGCAGGTCCACTGACTTGCAAAATAATACAGAAACCAGGAAAAAAAGTGTTAGTTCCCCATTTTACTTCCTAATAAGAAGGAATGGAAAAACAGATTAGATATTACTGCTTTAATTCTTTTCCCTGCTCTTGATGGTGAACTGAGGAAAAGAAAAATTCTGTGAACTCAGCTGAAGGAGCAAGAGTGCCGACTGTTTGGAATTAACAAATGAGTTTTCCTCCAAGTAGGCCACGTTTTATTTACAAGTCGCGTGAACTCCCTTCTCACTTCACCAGATTTCTTATAACGTCACAGATCAGTTAGTGACAGTGTTCTAGAGATGCCTCGAAAAGGGACAGAGGAGATTTGATCTTCGCAATCAAACAAATGTACTCTGTAAATGTACATAGGTGAGAGAGCAAACATTCAAGCACACTTCATCCATCCAACAGCAACTTGTCTAAAAAAGGGCTTCTGTATCAGAACTATACCTGATTCTATACTGAATCTTGGGCAAACAGACTTCAATTTTTTTGCAAGCACAAATGGCTGGAAAGAAACTCCAGATTCATAAATTTCATAAAATTCATTCTGCTAAGTGTGTGCTTCGAATTTAATCACTCCCTTAAAGAATGAAAGAGCACATTAGGCCATTGCACTGGTATTTCATCTATTAGTCATGAGAGAGCTCCCTTTTCTGTGCCACTTTTGCAGACAGAGGAGACTACAGTACCATATTTTCATTAATATGTAGGAGACTTGATGATGCAGTTTCCCTTTGGGGCATGTTTAATAATGGTCTATGAATTAATATGGGAGCTAAGAACAGCACAGATTTACTGCTGAACTTCATGGAATTTTTTGTGCAGTATTGGAAGTAGTGTTCAACACGTCACATAAGCTGGCTACTTTTTACATGCACAATATTTCATAGCTTACAGAAAACATGACGACAGAGGTAGATGAACAAAGGTAATTTTTACTAATACCCAGCAAGCCAAATTATTCATTTAGTATGATTCATCGATTAGAATAAAACACAGACTCATATTTATCAGACACCTCCCAAGACTAAAGGCAAAAGACTCAGTCCAGACACCTTGAAAGACATAATAAAGGTGAAGTTCTATTAATATATGGCACGTCAGATTGAGCATCAACTTCTTCCAAGTATCCTGGCTGAGATCTCCAGTGCAGCCGGCCCACACCGAACCCCAGAACTAAAATACTGATCTAAAGCTCAACTCTCCATTTCAGAAGTGGGCAAAACCAGAAGCCTGAATCAGATATTCTTATAGTTGGATACAAGGAAGTATTAGCAGCTGGGTTGGCAGTTTTCCCATATCTTCATGTTTGGGCTCTTTTCCTGTTACATTCCGTCTCACAAATATTTAAGCACACTCTATCTGCATCTTCTGCAGTTGCCACTAATGGACACACCTTGGTGTTATTTACTTACCCATGTATTTCTACTGTATAGAAGTAACCTGACGGTTTTGGTTGCCACTGTAGTATAGTTTTAAAATTGATTGAAGACCAAGTTATATTAACTGCTGTTGGTAGGTCTGGATTGCCTGTAAATACAGAAGAGAAGAGTACCGTCAGTCATATTGCACGTAACTCCTAGTTCCCTGCAGTCACTGTTTAGTTACATGAAGCAGTTGCTGTTAACTGCTACTTGGAAATGTTCTTTTGGGGGAAAAGGCTCAGTCCTACCCTCTGGGCTCATGCTTGTCTTACTAAAGGAATGTGTCCTGGCAGAAGTGAGAAATAGGAGAATAAAATTATTTTCCCTCTTATAACTCCCAGGTTGCTGAGGTAACTTATTTGGAGCTCTGTCTAATGCTTCCTTTTTGATCCAAGACCTCTGAAGAAGCTATGAAAGCTTGAAGACAGCCATGAGAATGTCCAAGCACCAAACAAACGCAGCGTAGTTCAAAATCCTCCCCGGCTCCATCTGCTGCAGAAGGTGTTAGCTCCTAGTTTCCCCATTAATTTATTTTGGGAAGATAAAATCTTTAAAAATCAGCGTTTGCCTTGCGTGCTTACATGTGAGAGGGGCTACCCCCGGATGAACTCGTGGCCCGCGCGCAAGTGGAAGGGAGGCCGTGGTGACCCGCGAGCCCGCCGCCCCGGCAGACGCCACAGCTGCTTCGGGGAACCGCTGGGGAGGAAGCCGGAGCGGAAAACCCCCAACAACCTCAGTAACCTCTGGAAATCAAGCGTTTCACTGAGCGATATCCTAATTATTTCCTAAACACCACCTTCTCTGCCTCTCCGACAAGCTGGGAACTGGGGACGAGGGAAAGAAATCTTGCCGGTCACTCCTTGTCACCGTCGGTCAGCGGCGGCGGCCAACT
>VZSZ01007133.1:692078-762590 GCA_013398815.1 Ibidorhyncha struthersii
CGGGGACGGCGGGCGGCTCTCCCGCGGGGCAGCCCGGCGGGGGCGGCGGTGGGAGCGGCGGTGTCCGGCCCGGAGGGGGTCACGGGGGAAGGGGAGCGGGGCTGGCGGAAGCGCTTAGGCACCGCCGGGTTGAGCAAGCGGAGGTTGGGAANACACCTGGACATGTCTCTCCGCCTTCTCGGTGTCCCCACACGCTTGTACCACCCCTCTCTTCCCCTCCGTTGGCCACAGGACGGGATACTGGTGAAACTGGGCGACCCTTGACAGCCAGCTCCAACCACCGCCAACCTTTGGCGGGCTGTCAAGGGCCAGGGGCGCTCGAACCACCTCTGGAGGGCAGCTGACCCTGCGGCAGTGATGTTGGGTTAATTAGCTTAGATCCCGTCCATTCTGAAGGGCTAAGTATGTGGGTTCTTGCCTCACCACACCAAACGTTTGGCACAGCAGCTCAGCCGGCTCACGTCCTCTGCTCTCTCCCTCCGGGAAGCCCGTCAAGGCTCACCTGCCAGCCCAGACAGCAAAGGAGGTTCGAGCGTTGAGGGATTTGTACCTCACCTGCCCCATAAACCAGGGACCTGCTCACCCTCTTCCTCCATGGGAAAAGCATGCCGTGTTCACAGGTAACACAGAATCTGCCTCTGCCAGCAGGTTTCCTGAATCTCAGCCTGCAGCCTTTGCCCCCCGCCCTCTCCGGGGTATACGTCGCTCCTTCTCACCCTGCTGCCCCTCTAAGCGGTTAAACCAAGCTGCCCCAGCCGGGGTGCGCGGGCTCTGTTTTCGCCTGATACTCAGGCTCTAGAGGGAGCTGTGCTCGTGGTCCTTCTGCGGAGGAGGTGGGAAAGCGACTGTACTGGAGAACCTATTACGAACCTATTATGTAATTAAGGGGGACAGATGCATTTTACAGAGTTAAGCTGACTCTGCTTTTTATTTTGATGCTGATTCGTACGACGTTTTATACCTGGCAAATATAGGTAGGAGGAGAATACTAGCAGGGAAGTTTCATATTTAGTTGCCTTTAATTTTCATGATTGACACAAACTTAGATGCAAGCAATCGGTTCTGTCTCATAATGCAGAACAAACGCATATGGACTGAACTACAATATCGATTTCAACCAGAGCCCGTATCAGAATTCATACAGTGTGTTCTGAAGTGCACTTGAACCCTGGATTTTAAATTATCAGCACACCTTCATTAAAATCCAGCCACACACCTTCTAGTTTTCCTGCCTTGTTTTTGATCAAATTTCAGCCGTGTCTCTATGCAGCTGTATGTCAGCATTACATCAGCCAAAAATCTCACATGCTTTTAACTGTGTAGAATACATATCTTGTGAGACTAGATTTTCAAGATTGTGACCTTATAAGATCACAGTTGATTTCCAGATGACTTTGTAAAGTGACACAATACTCACTTGTTTAAAGAAAACAGATGCTTATGTAAAAACTTTGTCACCTTTAGGCTCTAAGTGCAGTTAATTTCCTTGTAGTTCAGTCACAAAAGGTGGAAAGTGGGTCAGTGGTGGTTTCCAGCTTTTGTGGAGATGATCTCAGTATCTCCTTCTCCTGCCCATCCTTCTCACTCCCACCTTCTCTGTCATGACCTCCCATACTTGAGTCAGGGGGGGAACCGTCCAGATCCTGTCCAGGCTAACCATCTTGACCAGTGTTACCTTACTGCAATTTCCAGCAAGATATTCCAGTGTTCACTAATGCTAGGCGTTTAGATGTCCGGCTGCATGCTGTGGCATGAGGAATGGAGGCCACCAGTTTACCGGAGCGGTGGGAAGCAGAGCCTGAGCAAAAGGATGTGCATGGATCATGCAGTCAAGCAGGGCTTGGGGGGTGTTGTGTGGTTAGAGGAAAGAGGGTAAACTTTACCAAGCTAGCCATTCTGAGGGAAGGAAGGTGAAGGGAAAATTTGAAAGCTGCGGGGGAAAGACAGCACGCCAAGGGGACAGTATAGCTACATCAGGTTGGCAGGGGAAGGGCGTGATGGACAAGGGAGAAGCACCGAGGTGAGGAACTGCTGCTGCTGCCACCTCTGCTCTTCTTTCTCCTCTTTCACGAAGTCTCGATGTAGATTTGACCAAAGAATGAGAACTGCTCAGCACTGCCTGCCTTCAGGCACCAACCAGTGCGGGAGAGGAGGGGAACCCCGCACTGCCTGACATGAGCTGATGCCTCTAAGCTGGGAGTCTCTGCAGCAGCGAGTGACTTAACTGTGACATTCTGGTCACATTTCCTGCCCACTTCAGTGGTATTTCAACACCTCATTCAAGACAGAAAATTTTCCCCCTATTTCAAGCATATGTTGCTACGTGCCGGCAAGCATTATGCTGACTTAGAGCTCTGGCAATTTGTCTAGAAATTTAGAATTTGGCTCCCATAGTGGAATGTCAAATTGTAAGCATCAACTATATACATGTCTCTGACCGATTTAGTCATCCTCCGCTCATTTTACAGTCAGCAGAGAAAAATTTCATTCCTAAGGTGAAACCCATTTTTTCCTAGTATAAGCATCTAAGGCAAGTCAGATTAATCTACTTAAATATTGAAATAAATGGGACACTACTATTGATGGAGGCCAGGATCTTACTGTGACTTTTTAGAATATGCGGGAGACATGCAAAAGCACAAGCCTGGCTGCATGCTTTAGGTTAGGAGATGACCTCTTCTGCTCTGTGACTTCTTCATGCTGGTGAATCGGGGTTACTCACCATTGGGAAGGTTTGCCAGTTTACAAGCAGATTCTATAGATTTTCACTCCTTGATATGTGTACCACAGAACCAGTCCACGCACTGATTATGGGAAAAGTGAGGAGAAAAGCGAAACTGAATTTGTGAAACTATATTTTTGAAAGAGATGCATGTATTTACTTTTATCGTATGATCTGCCAGATCTCCGAACTGGTTAGCTTAGAGACAACTACAAATTAATTTCTTGCTTAGCAAAACAATTTCAACACTGTGTTTTCTGTGCTATCTTATATAATTGTTGACATGGAAGTGGAACGGCTCGGGCTGACATCAGTAACAGATCAGTTTCTTTATGCTGATAGTTTTGCAAGATTGTAGGTAAAATTTTGTAATACTTGTTAATGTTTTGAAATTTTGTCGTGCTATAAAACACTCATCATTCCATGCTAACATAAAAGTCAGCAATACTGTCATGCCCAATAGCGTAAAATTTACCCATGTTGAGTAAGATTTGAAATCCCTGGGAGATTTTTCCATAATGAAGTTGCTCCTGATATTTCTCCTTTCACTTGCCTTTTCAGATCTTTGTTTAATTTGTCTCAGTGACCCAGATGATTGGGTGATTAATTTACTTATACAATTAATTATATTTAATTAAATAAAACAGAAGTTTAGGGGGCAAATCTCTGACTTGGTACCTGCTTCTATAAATATCTTAGCATTTATCTTGCAGAGCTGCTGTATCAAATTCTGTGTTATAAATGCCCACACAGATTCACAAATACAGCTGCCTTTTAAACATTGTGTTTTAGCAGTACTATGACTAATATATTTGTTAAGTGAAACAGTTTTGCTAGGTATCATATATCCATACGTGGTGCTAGTAAACAGACTGTGAAATTCAATAACAAACATTGCGTGTACCTGGCATAGGTCTTTTCAAACTTTTTCAGTTCCAGCCTACTTTCTAAAAAGAAAAGGCCCTTCAAAAGTCTTGAAATGAGCGCGAGTTTACATCAACACTTTCTGCCTGTGCATGTAAATGCCTCAAAATCATCAATTGGGTTAGATTATATACATCCTGTGGGTTGTATTGCAGCCATTTTATGCATAGGGAGAAAACCGTATTCACCCAGCACTTATGTGGATATGCTGAAAGTCTATGGTGAAGTCAGGAATGAACAATGTCTTGATTTTATAACAATTTCTGTTCTTGTGTCATAATCACAGGATTAGGCTTTCTTTCTTTTTAAGCAAAGACAAATTTCTATCTATGGAAAGTCTCTAGTGAAGAGAAAGGAAAAATACAGAAAATTAAATTCAGTGTGTAGATACTTCACCAGTCTTTAAAAGCTGAGTAACCCATTTGTACTAATGCTCTGCACCAACGTATGGAGGACGGATGTGAGAATTAGGGTGAGAGTTCATCAGAAACACGCACTGGTCAAAAGTTGCTCTGGTCACTGAGCAATTCTGCAGTGCCCTCTGATTATTGCTGGCTGATTTCTACAGCTACTAAACAGCTGCGTCTTCCCTAATTGTAATGTGAATGGTAGGTGGTGATTATACCAATGAACATCAAGTCAGAAAAAGTAAAGAGACTGCAAACAGAGCTTATATAAAAATGGCTATATAGACGAAAATTGTATAACAGTATTTGTATTTAAGAGGATTTGTAAGTGTTGTAAAATTGGTTACCAAGTCCCCTTTTCCCCTTTTTGATGCACAGAAACTGAATTAGTGCAATTTGACTGACCCCTGTGGTAAGCAATGTTACTAAACTAGTGTAAATGGAGTGAAGAATCAACTTTTACATCTAAAAGTAGTTGTATTTATTCCCGAGGTCTCCACACCAATGAAAGTCCCAGTGTGGTATAAACTCACATGTGGCTGAACTGAAAATAACAAAGTTGCACTGGGATAGAACTAGTTTAAAATTCGCTTTAAATTTTGCTAATGACATTAATGGGACTTCCTTTCACTTGTTGAAAAAAAACAATGAATAAGCAAAATTTATATAAAAATTGAAATCGGCAAAAGATATTTCTCACAGGGGAATCACAGGTACAATATGAATTTCTTGTTGATATTAGAAATCCTGAAGCACATCTTGGTATGGTTTTCTGATACTCCGCTTTCAAAATTAGTTTTGTTACCACGTTAGTCGTACACACATCCCCTCACTTATCATACAGATACTCTAAAAACAGACACTAGCAAAAGAACAAATCTTCTGGGAGTTTTGGGGTCTGCACTGGCTCTGGGGTCTGGTGTGGAAACGATGCCTGCTTGGCAGGCAGGGGAGGCGTCCCAGGGAGGGGGGCGTTGAGCCTTTCCCACGCTGAAAATTCTTGTCGACGTTGCTTTGATGTTCACTCCGAACTGCTGGCTGCTTTCCTATTTCTTACTCAGGGAATGATGTGTGATGCATTTATTACCGTATTCAAAATGCTGGTTTGCAGCATTATTTCTTAAAAAGGAATTTGACCTACAGGTCTGTGTACGTTTAATTTCTGTTATCTTCAGGGATGTGTTGGGGTAAAGAAGACTGTAAATGAAAACTTAAACTACTCTTTGCTTAGTTTGACGCACGGAAGGCTTTTCAGAAAGTGAGTGTCTATAGCAATACCACAGGTGTGTTGCCAGGAGTGGTAAGGTACTGCTGCACTGCTATACACAGCTGTGTTTATTTACGGGTGATGCTTTCCTGCTGGAGGGCAAGTAATTCTAAATAGTAATAAAAGTCATTGAAGCACAACAGAAACTATGGAGGTAGAGACACTAAATTGTATCAGTTCCTTCTGATGCTTTTGGCCAGCCGACCCAAACTGTTACGAGGTTGGATCTATTGTTTGACACGGTGATGCTGTCTGTCTGCCCTTTATTCTGGCTGTTCCACTGCAACTGTGAAGTAGGCTCTTAGAGTAATTCCTTTATGCCAGAAGATCTTAATTACATAAATTAATCTTGCAGTCCCTATGCAACTCTCTCATAAGATTTATTTTTCCCCAATGATGCTAGACACAAATGCAACTAATGGACCTTATTTACTTAGGTTTTCTTCCCGTGCCTGAGTTTGTGAGGAAGTGGCCAAACTGAAAAAAAAAAAAAAAGCAGCAATGTAAGAATTAAGTGACAATAAAACTTTTATTTAAAAAAGGCATGTACATTAATAGTAGCATCTTTTTTTCATATTGAATCCAGTCTTGGCTCATGACTTTTTAATTAACTGAAATGAATTTATTTTACTAATCAGTTATTTATAACTGTTAGTAAAAACAATTTCCCTTCCTCACCAATTGCTAAAAATGCTGACTTGTTAATAGATGTGGAATATATAAATTGTCAGTGAAGACAGTGGTAGTCAAATTCAGTCTTCTTCAGAATATCTGGTGTGAGCACGCCTTGAAGGTTAGGCAATTAGATGGGTAAAATAAACAAAACTTCAATTTGAACAGATGTAGTCCCTAGGCTGCCATTAAACCCATTCTTAGGAACTGTGAGAGAGGAAAAGGTAAACTCTGACTTGGCTAGTATAATGTTTAATCCTCTTGTAATATAGCTTTCTCTTTTGGAGTCACTTGATACAACAAAAAATATTCTGTTCTAAAGCTAACCAGCAAAATTAAACTGGGAGTTTCTTTAATATCCTACATCCCTGTTCTTTGACATTACATTACTTCGTTGATGCTGCTTTTAATCCTAACTTGGGGGTGAGTAGTTAAAGATAACTGGAAAATGCATCATCTTAGCTATAGGAGAAGAATTCTGGATTTGGCAATTGGACAGAATTAGCCTGCTACACCAGCGCAGCTCATCTGTTGTACAGCTCAGGAGACTTCATTCTGAAATGATTTCTCCGCTTCCCAAATCTGCTTATGTGTATCACACCCAAGGAGAGTCAATGAGCTTATCAAACATAGGTTCTACTTTTAAAAAGATATTGAAAGTTCCCATTTAGCACTGGAGTATATACAGAACCTTTTCACTATCGTGTACTTTGAATTACAGTCTGTGCACAAATAATGGCATTAGGTAGATATGGATTTGCTTCTCCAGCTTCAGATGGTAGATTTCTGTGTCCTTTCAGTCATCTTTCTATTCAGTCACAGTACTGCCTTTCTCTCCTTCCTGAAGAACATTAGTTGATTAGCGTGGCACACTGCAGTTTCTATGTTACTACAGTTCACTACAAGACTTAGCATTGATTGCGTCCTTGGTAGGAGGCAGCCTTTAAAATTCTGAAAGTTTGCTGTACAATAAGAAATCATGGGTTTGTAACGACTGTTATGTATCAGTCACAGTACAGTTTTTATTTTGAGCTTTCTGAGTTTGTATTGTAATTTATTTAGTGAACACATATCTGATCGTAATCACTGGAATTTAATACCCTTGTATTTCTCTTTTCCTCAGCATACTAATGGTAGCTAGAATTGTACTTCATCAAATATTAGTTACTCTATGTGATTAAACAAAGATTTTTGTTCAGGGATTTTGAAAATAAATAGTGGTATATTGTTCAGAAAAATACAACTAAAGTCGTATCTTATTCTTTAATAAAATCACAATGGAAAGAAAACTATCCAAACACTACATGTATTATCTATTTGACTTGATATAATTGCTCACAGTTTGCTGAATAATTAAATATAACTGTAAAGTGACATTATTTTTTAAAAAAGATACAATAATGTAAATCAGACGTAATATTTACTGAATTAGTGCATTTGTGCCCCCAGTGTGTGACTTGCAATTTTATTTTAAAGGAACAAAGAAAATACTAAAAGACTTAAATGGCTAACGCAGCATCACTGGTTTGGGCTCAGAGTTCATCATCTTGACAAGAAAGAGTGAATTTTACCTTCCAGATACTATGAGTGAAAGAAGGATTTGAGTCTTGCTGTTCTCTGATGTCAGTTAGTATTGACAAAATACTGGCAGAGACCATATCACTTATTAGATGTTCTCTGCTGCTTCAAGTTATTTGTCAACTCAAATCATAGAGATTGGTGTACAGATCTTAAAATTTTAGCCCTGCCAAAATCACTATGCAAAGGGACATTGCTGTTGCTGATCAGCTGCTTAGCTGTCCAGTATAAAGGGAAAGAAAGGTCTTAGATCTGATCTAAGAAAAAGGTCTGAAGTGGTTTTCTTGACTATCCATACACTGGTCTTTACAGACATTCTCTGTACTTGAATGTCATAAACAATTTTAACTCAGCCGTTTTAAGGACAAGACGGTTACAGCATAAACTGGTATGAACATTCCTGTGTGTGGAGCAATCCTCCTGTAGCAGCCAGCACACAAATGCATTCTTTCACCATATCGGAGAGCTAACAGAGTGCACTGCTACTGACCTGCGTGAATTGATTTAGGAGTTAGTAAAGAGGGGGTGAGGGGAAACTTCCAGTAACCAGTACTTAGCTAGAAAAGCTGTGTGATTTGTGGCAAAGTGCTGAATGTTGAACCCTGAAAGTCTCAAGGATTTTACAACAACTGTGTCGTTATATTTTGTATTTTAATGCGTTGGGAGTCAAGTTAGGGTCTCTTGTAGAGCCCGAGTGCTGGCATTCCAAACTGTTAACTTTGACACATAGCTGTTTGATTAGCTGTGTTTGGAGCTTTGTGAGTATATTTGAATGGAATGTGAAGTACATAGAGGAAATATCTTCTTAGGTTGAATGTTTGCCTTAGAACAAAGAAAAACTAAAAAAGAAAAACATTGAACAGTCTGAATTTCAAGTGCTTTTGCTCATAAAGAATGTGCGCTTTCAGATTGTTCTATTAACACCTACAGATAGCCTAAGTTTTTAAGTTTGAAAAATTGATTTTATTTGAGTACAGTAACAATTGCTCTTTCTCCATGATATATAACTTCAAAATAACATCAGATCAGTTTTTGTTGCCTGGTATCAGCCGTACTGACTCCGGCTGATACCAACAGGAACATCCCGCACTTTGTATCTCTTCCCCTACCTCCTAATTTGGTTCCTTTTGATTTAAACAGTGTGGTTGGTATCTGATTGATACGATTGTTGGTATAGGAGGACAAGTACCTTTCATATAAAGCGAAAATACTCTTTAGCTATTGAAGACATCTAGACAGTCCAAACCATCCCCCTGTAAGCTTCCAATTACAAACTTAGACTCCTCAGTGCTTTGGTGAACTAGTAGTAAGTAGTATGTCTGCTGGTGGCAGGTCCCCAGGTTAGTGGAAACTTTGAAGTACTACTGCCTAGGTCTTTTCCAAATGCTGCATATTTTAGCACTTTAAAAGGTTTTATAGACTCAAAACTAACTTGTGTTTAGACAAAAATCAGAACTATGCACTCTTTAAATAGGATAATGTAGAATAAGACAGAAGAGAACCGAAAGTGCCTGTTAAATTAAAATTCTCTACTCATTCTTTCCTGCAAAACACAGTCCTGTCCTCTAGGTTTGCACTTTTCCCCACAATCTTTCCTGGGTTGCAATAAACTTGATGAAGTCCCTTTAGGTCCCTAGAAAAAGCTTTTTTTTTTTTTTAAACTCAGTTTGGAGAGTTGGCTGTATGTTTGCTCCCTGATCTTCTCAGCAGTCTCCCATTCTCTGCTTTTATTGCGGGCTCCTCCTTGTGCTTCTCACTTATTCTTTTTCTCCCTTTCTTTTCAGCAGAGCATAACATAGAAGACACAATAAACTGCAAACGAATGAGATAGCCTCTATTGCACCATTAAAACAGATTGCAATTCTGCAATAAAGATTCCTTTGTAAGAAGAATTCTAAAACTATCTCACGTGCTACAGGCCCTGATTTTTGTGGCTAATCATTAGCTTATATGCATTTGCTTATTTTTCCCTGTGGGCTATTTGAACCAAAGACTCGTCAGTTCTTAACTAGGTAAGTACCACAACCAAATTACATGAATTGTCGCCTAATAACTCCCAAAGACTTGGCAAAAGGCTTTCAGTCTTTTCCAAGTTTATAAAGCAGGGTCTTAGGACTTATTCTAATACTAGCACAAATACATCTAAAATTCCCGTTAAGATAGTAGGGACAAAGTTGTGAAGAAAAAATACTTTTCATCTACAGAATGTGATAACCTTAAGGGAGTGTTATCTGTAGAATCCTTGTAAGCAGCTGTCCATCTTGGACACTGGTGAATGATAGAAGACATTAATGAAATCAGCTGAGGTGTAAGTAATGCTTGTCTGAAGTCTAGCTTTCCACATAACCACTCTTATTTGACATTCAACGTGCACCTGCACCACTCAGCTTAACCTACTTCGATAACGAACACTGTGATGTGAAATAAGAGCACGCAGAAGGGAAAAAGTACATATTTTCTAGGTCCTCCCTATGAAGAAACAGTCCTTAATCATTTTCTACATCTGGGATTCATGTCTAGAAGAATTAGAGTTTGAGTGTTGCCTATAGGTACGCAGTTGAACAAAATGTTCATTGAGAACCACATTCTCCAGAACAGGATGCACAGAAGACATCCCTTCCAAAGAAAGGTGTAATCATCACCACAACCCAGAAGTTACAGTGAGTCAGACAAACTGTAGTATTCTCCTAAGGCCTCTAAGTTACAATTGATGTTACTGTGTTCCACTTCTTAACTTCCAAAATAGCTTCTAAATCACTATAAAGCAAATTATTTACTACATCTGGTTGAAAAAAAATAAAACAAACCCAGCATTTTCTATCATCACGTTTGACCTGAATGGCACTTAACATGCTTTTCATGTAACAAAAGTGCAACTGAATTCAAAATGCATGACACAGACATACGAATTTCAAAACATGCTGCTTATCAACTTGAGAAGTGACTTTATGAATTTGTAAGTCCTTGAGTGGTGTTCATGAAAATAAAATAGGTTTGCATACTTATGTAATGAAGTCCAGTTCATTAAAAAAATAGCAGCACTGCAGCAGATACAAGGCACACTCTTTGAGAAGAAGGTTGAAAACAGGACTGCTTGACTTGTAAGTCTCATCTTCTAACTTCTCAGATACCCGTTAAGCCTAATCTTCAAAGAGCAGGCAAAGCAAGTATAGTTTTCCCCTGCTGTTCAGTGCAATTGTTACTTGTTTTTCACTTTGGCTTTTGGGGAGAGGACATAAGAAGAGGGAAGCAAATAGAACAAGGTTGTGTTTGATAATGATGCAGAAGCACACTTAGATTCATGCAGGTATATAGATACAGCACAGTATACCTCATGCTGAATCACATACATATATGTCTAGCAGTTAGTGTTGTTGGAGGTAGTTCCCATTTTCTAGTGAGAGTACTATATACAGGCAAAAAACCTCACTGTACAACTTGCATAGCTTCTGCCTTTGTGCAGACAGAGGTTAGGGTGTACACTGAGTATCAACTCAATAACAACTCCCTGCACTAGCAGCACCTTAGTTTTTGATAGATACAGAAAGATTTAGAAAAATTTAGCTAGATATGTGTAGCTTTGCCTTTCCTTGTGAATAATCTGTAGCATCTGTGCTGATCGTTTCCTTTATCAAATACAATATTGTACAATATTGCAAGATATTGAAGGCAGATAATAGCATGCTGATCGATTAGCAGTCCCAAGAAGAGTAAAATATACTGTGGACCCGCTGTTGTGGTCCTTGATAGTGTTTCGATTTTCCTATGTGGTTCTCTTTTTTCCTCATGATCAGCCCTGATAATTTTTCCTGAAATTCTTTAGAAAAAAGAAGCATATATTTCTATATCACCTGATTCCAATCTTAAGTATTACTTTATTTTGTTATTAACTTGGTTGGAGTTTAAAGAGCTTCAAAGTCTTGCAATTGAAACATAAACTCTGGCTAGGCAAACGAAATCTTGACCTGCATTTTTCAAATGTTTCCTTTCCTCCCTCTCTCCTCTTATTCTCAGAGGCGTGCTTGGTATAGGCACCTCTTGACATACAGCAGAGGCTTGAGCTGAGATTGTATCACCTTGGAATTTTAAAATCTCAGGAGGAATTTGAACCCGAGGTGTTACCTTTTCAAACACATACTACTGCCAGGCAGAGACAGTCATTCAATGGGGGAGGTGGAATTCCAGTAATAGAGACCAGAACTGGCTGGATTTCAGCTTCCAAACTCTTTTGATATAGTCTTTGAACTCTTACTGCCCAATTCTGCTTACATCCAGACTTGCTATCTTGTGTCAAGTCCAAAACTATGTCCCCAGAATCTGAAAGATTGTCTCCAGTCCTTCTGTTCTTCTGTCTTACATGTTTCTGAATACTTCGCAGATTCTTGTCCAAAACTCAAACTCATTCAAAGTTCAGTGAGTGTTTATTTTTTGTTACTTTGTTTGAAAAGACTGAATGAATTAATTGGGAAGTCATGTGTGTGGTGTGCAAAATACACAACTAACAGTTTCAATTCTGTAATGAGGTTTCTGGATTAAGCATGCACTGAGAATTTCCTCTGTCATTGCTTGTGCTAATTCCTAAACCTTCATATGATAAAGATTATAATACTTCAGTTTTCTAGGAAAGAAAGGAGGTAGCACTAGGAACTGGAACACAGACACTTTCTGAATATAAATATGGGCTGCTTGCTCGTGAATTGGCTAATGCGTTTCTCAGTGATTCATCTGAACCAGGAATCTGACAAACAAAAAATACTAGACTCACAAAAGCTTTTATGTCTACTTGAAAGAAAGGATGGACTCAGACATTTTCTTGGTCTTAGACTCGATGGCATAGAAGAAAATAGAAGTTGAAAGAAACTAACAGAAGTACACAGGAAAACACGTTTTCTTGCTGCCAGGAAAGAAACAGGCAATTTTTGTTCTGCCTCTTCGGTTATTTTCCCAGTGATCAGCAGCATAGACTCGCATTTGAGAAAGGCAGGCAGGGGACCAGCTTTTATTAGTCTCTTTTGCCATCTCTCCTTTCTTTGCCACCACATTCACGGCTTGCCCTAGTTTAATTCTGAAAGAAAAGTCTGTTGTTTAAAAAGGAATGTTGCACATAAAAATGGTTTTAAGTTAAACTGACACTCTAGTCTGTGTCCATAATAGCTCTACATTTTGCCTTGATCAGTTGGCAAATACGGCTTGTGTTCCACAAGTTTTCGTATTTGTTGCTCAGCAACTAATTCCCCTATTAGTTGTGTTTTTAATTGCCCTCACCCAGATGGGTTCTTCAGCTCCTTTCAGGTCTGCCCCACCAACTTTCCCAGTTCTCCCTCTGTCAGTACAGAAATAAAAAGTAGCAGATACCGTTAAGTATAATGGAGATAGAATTAACGTTAGATTATTTTTACATCCTTAACTTTATTTATCCTTTGGAACAGTAATTCCAGGTGAAATTTTTACAATAATTTGCTTTCAGACACAGGGGTAATTAATATAAGAAAAAATACGCCAAATATATATTAATTGCATCTGTTCTTGTTTTTCCCTGTATAGCTTACTTGTGCCTGGTAAGTGAACTGACCTGTAACAGCAAGGCCAGAATATGCAGACAACCATACAGAAAGTCTTTGGCCAGGAAAGTTACACAGGTCTAACTATATTAGCAAAAATTTTCAGTGTAAATCCAGCTTTACAGTCAAAATATTTATCTGTCCAGAGACCTCATTTTCTCTTCATGACATTTTTTAATTGCAAAAAATACATTTGAGTCGGATATACACAGAGACTCAACTCCAGTTTTATAAGTATTTTTGTCATTGCTCTTGGAATTATTACAAAAAGTATAATGGCTTTTTTGGTTTTGTCTTCTTTCAAGTGTCTTTGATTTGAAGAAGTGACCCAATCCTTTAATCATTTCCCTTCAACAGTGCTTTCAGAAGACAGCCAGCAAATAAAAGTCAATTGCTTCTCTCCTACTTCAGGTTCAGAGTTTTTCCATCCACACTGCTAGCTGAAGGCTGAAGTGCGTACTACTGAGGCAGATCAAAAGTTACCTTCCATTCCTAGAGAAGCATAAGTTCTCTCTAGATCTGAGAGAGGCTGTCAGAAGATTTTTCAATTACAACCTAGATTTGTAATTTGAAGGTATGTGGTTCATAACAAGTTTGAACCTGGGGAACTTGGAGCTGAGTTTTAAAGCACCTACTTCTAATTCATTTGCATTTATTGTAATCTTTACGTAGTTGAGCAACTCTATTAAAAGGACACCCATTCTAATCTTGCTTACACTGGCTATGTGACAGCTTAAGCTTTATGGAATTAATTTGATGATGGAAAGGAGAAGAAAATCAGGTTCAAGGTATATGAGATTTAGACACGCGTGTGAGACCTGCGTCTGTCAGCAATAGCATCTGACTCATTAGCAGGCTTAAAACATACATACGTGGATTTTGTTTTCTTCTTAAGACCAGTACCTCTCTGCAAAGGAATCATCAGCTAATGATATCTTCTGACCGCCAGCTCAGTGGATACCACAGCAACTCAGGTTTAAAATTGCGAACTAAACTTTTCTACTTAGATCCCCAGTTAAATTCTTAGAGCATGATCATTTCCAGGTATGAAATAGCTGCAGTCCCAACTGTTAACCATTGCAGGGTGACAGGGTATGACCATGCAGCACAGACTGTGCGTTGCAGACTTTCTAAGCCTCATGTTGTCTAGTGTGTCTCTGTGATGCGATAAAAATGCACGCATCCACCTTTGCATTTTCACTTTTGCCACCACCAGTAAGGATGCACTGCTACTAGTAAAAAGGAAGGAAGCTTTAGGTCTCATTTAATATGGGCTTAACTATGATTCTTCATTTACTTTGTGGCAGAAACTGGTCCAAGGACCAGCTCTTTTCCAATTCCCAAGTGGGTATCTATATTAACATACATAGCAATGAGATACTGCTAAATGCCATTTTTGGCTTGACAGATGAGCTTTGTGCAAAACATCCGTTTCCAATGTTTTGATATCGATACTCTGAAATTCTACAGCACATATTTTAATGTATTTGAAAAACCAACTGGTCTTGCTTTATTGTTCTCAGACTCTAGCCAACACTGGTAATCACAACCAACACTGCGTCCTAGGCTTTTGTTTCAAAACTGATGGTTTTGCTTTCCATTTGGTCTCTTTGAGACCAGCTGCACTTCTCCTTTTTGCGCTTTTTTTGGAGCAGAAATGTTGCTTGATGTGTTTCCTCATGTGCAGCAGCAGGCGAAAACTCTATGAGAGAGACAAATACAGGATTTCCGAAGAAGCAGAGGGCATGACATCAGAAAGAGGGAAGTTAGGAGACTGTAGCTTTTCAGCACATTAGGACGCCCTTTGTCTTGTCCTAATGCAATACTGGATCCTAATTTAAACCGATTTATGTTAAATGCTTGTTACCATTCCCTCTTGTAATCAGCATGCTCTCAGAAACACTAGTGCTTATGCAAACTATTACTAAGTTTTGAATACAAAATTTACAATTTTAATTCTGTAGTGTCACACAGCCACTTTTTAATGTGTAGATGGCTATACAAGATGTGAGATATAGAAGAATGGGCCTGGTTTTGTTAGTGCCTGTGTGAATTAGTAAAAAAGTAAATCTAGCTAATTCAGTTTGGACTATTATATTTTTTGCTCTTGTGTGAGGCGGAAGAGAAGCAGGCCATGAAGTCATTGGAATTTTATTATATTTTTTGTATTTGTGACTGTTGCTTCTTTGCTGCATGATTTTATTCCTTCCTTATTCTTACTTCTTTTTACAACTACTAGTCACATCCTTCTTCTCTTTTCTTAAATAGGCATTTTTTAAAAGACAAAAAAGGACAACTCCCCATGAATTACATCATGATTTATATGGGTATTTCCAGACACAAAAATAAACTGAAATAATTTGAAGGCATAAATTCACAGGAATATCCCCAACAGTGACATAATCTATACATGGATTCAATATTATTTAGCTGAAGATTGTCAAGAGTGAACTATCATTCTGCTTTTTGCAGCACTGTGTATTAAACTTCCCCCCCCATTGGTTGACTTCTGATTTAATGAATACAAGGAAAATGCTTTTAGAGAACTGGTTCATCTTGGTGTATTTATCTCACTGCTTTTGCTCTTCGACTCTTCTCCAGAATTACACACTATTAACAGTGTCATTAGCACCATGCCTTCAAAACCTGGAAGCTGAGCTCATGACTGAATAGTTCTGTACCTACAATACAGGGATACAGGGAAAACAGCCATATTTCAGAAGTTCTTTTGCTAAGAATTCTTGGGGTTTGAGACAAATTTTGTTTTTAAATCACTGGGCCGTCTATTAATTTTTGAGGGCTTGAAAATATTTAAGTGATACAACTTGCAAAACTCAACCAATTAATTCTGCTATTATTATAGCATATATTTTTGCAGAACAAATGGATAAGAAGAGAACGTAGCTAATACCATCACAGGCAATTTCCAATTANTACAGCAGGCAGACTTTTTTCCATTATAGTGAGCCCTTGTAGGAAGGAAGACTCCTGTTAAAACAAACATAATGTTTTCCTTTGCTGTTGAGCTTTTGGCCCCTTAGATTTTCTAGGAATCTTTTTTAAGGAAAGGCATTCAAACAGAACAAGCAGTTAAGGGAGCATCATGTTTGCAAATGGGATGGTGGATCTGACCCAGAGGTTGCTGACTTTGTTCATTTTCAGGACTGTGATTTCCTGAAGCCTCTATTTACAATCTTACATTTATTTAGAATAAAAACTGGCAGTGAGCACTCTGCATGCAGCCAAGGCAAGGGGGCAAGTCAGAAAAGAGGTCAGGGCTGAGTCGATCAAGCTCAGTCAGCTGTCCACCATCAACAGGAGGGCAGGCACGTGGGCTCCTCTAGCCCAGGACGAGGGCTGTTGTTTTCTGCAGCCTGGTGAAAAAGATTGTCTCAGCTTTAAATCCACAGATTTCTCCAATTAGCAGCCTGCTAACCTGAACTTTGCTTAGGGCTTGTATCAATTTTTTCTTCTTGTTACTTTAACCCACATGACGGTGTACACTCACATTGAAAACGTAATAATGCTTGTACCATTCTCTCTTTTTTTTTTTCCTTTCTCATTTTATATTTTCTACGATATTTCGGTCTGCTTTTGCTTCATACAGATTTTATTTTCCTCCAGATACACTTCTTGATGCCAAGTCTTTCTTTAAAGGACCCATTGGAATAGGTTTTCGATGGGAAAACACCTGACATGTATCACTCTGAGGCTCCAATTGTTAAATGAGATTTTATGTAGCAGAAATCAAGACCACCTGGAACAGTAGTGTATCTCATTTACTTTGCCAATTAACACCTTAAGAATGAGAACGAGCACGGTTCCCTTCTATAGTTCAGTGGTACCTCATAAAGGGGGGGTGGGGGGACAGGAAGGGGAGAAGAAGACATCTTTCTTTCCAAAAGGCTTGAGTCTCAGCCAGAAATGTGCCTTCTTTTCTTCTGCTATGCATCTCTTCTGTCTCAAAGTGACCGGATTGAAGGTTTGTAGCAATTTATTGTGCATGTGCTTAGATTTTGGGGGATGTTACTAACTGGAATTTTGTAGCTACTCAGGACCTGTCTGAATATGGTTTCTATTGCACTACGTGCCTGAATATTTATATTTGGTATTTAGAATACATTTCTTTTTTACTTTGTTTTGATGTTTTGAAGCTTCTAGTAGTAGGCAAGTAGTTAGGGGGAGTTTTCCAAACTTAAATCAGATATTGAGAAATGTTTCGGTATGAAAAAGCTATAAAGGAGACCTTGTTATTAATTAGGAATTTAAATACCATTTCCACATTCCAGTTTTCAAGTTATTCCTTACTCTTTTTTTTCTGCTATACCTACTCTGTACATTGAAAGGTAGCATAATATAATACTTAAGTTTGGGGAGGAAGAATTTGGGATGACAGCTTTATGTATCTTTGGGGACATGATCAAAAATCAATTCAGTGCTGAAAGAAACTAGGGCTGATACCTATAGAAAATCCATTAGGATTTTTGTTTTTTTAATAATATATAAATATTTGCATAGCCATTTTTATAGACTTGGATTAAAAGCCATTTTTATAGACTTGGATTAAAAGCCATTTTTATAGACTTGGATTAAAAGCCATTTTTATAGACTTGGATTAAAAGCACAACTATTAATAATTATAAATCTAAGGTATGTGAGGTAGTCAAGATGTGAATCAGAATGAAAGAAATTGTTGGTGCAGCTAAATGCTCACCTCAGTGGTCGAAGTGCTTTGTATGATTGGCCCGGATGGAAAGCAATACTAGAGAAAGTTATTGATGCAAATTGAGGTTCTACTACAGATAAACTTGTCTGATTGTGCTGTAGAATTATATATCTTGTTTTCATACATAAACTAACTCCCTAAGGGGACTTATTATTTAGGTGAACCATGATGAAAAAGCCCATAAGAAGTTGTTCAGGCATTTGATTTGAATGTTTTTTCCTTTTTTGGCTACTAATCCTTAAAAATTACACTCGTGTTAATAATCACAAATCTACTTCCCTTTGAAGTGAGTTAATTTAGGTGTTACAATCCACGTCTTAGAATAATTTCCTATCTTTGTTAGAATAGGTATCTGTAAATCATTTTCTTCCTTCTTGTTTGTTGTCCAGTCTAACTGACAACTATAAATTCTGTCTTGCGTATTTTGATGCATATATTCCTGGTAATTCTTTATTATCTGTGGTAGCCAGAGGATAAAACTTGTTTTCTTGGTCTTTTAACTTTGCTCCCTGCTGATATTTTATAAATTACTTTCTCTGATTCATACCGAATAACAAATGGTATTTTCAATTTAAAGTTGTTTAGCAATGCAAATGTCTTTCTGCAGGAGGACTGTAGTGAAGTTTATTTCAGCATATGCATGAACAGCCACAGAAAGATGTTGAAGGCCTTAGAACTATGGTTTCATTTGGGGCAGGGGAGGAGGGAGTTGGCAAACAAGAAACTAGTGAAATATGTGGAGTTTGCACTGCAGCTACCTTTAGATTTCTAAGTGGCTTTATCTTATCTTTACATGACTTAAAAATTTACGATTGCATCAATGTTTATGCTTTTAATAGCCCACTGTAAGGAAAGAGAAGTAGAGTAATAGGCATGAAAAGGACAAAAATATAAAATTGAGATATATAACTTTTTATTGACATATTATTCTTTTTAAAGATGACAGATAAGGGCACTGATTAAAACTTAAATGACTTTTTTAATCAGATGAATTTTACTTACCACTATCATCCATCAAGTAATTTTTAGTGCAGCCAAACCTTGAGTTTTTTTTTCCTCTACAGAACTATTTTAAATGCATTTACAATACTTTTTATGTCTATCTGTGCCATACAAAAAAAATCCGTACTGTTAAATTACCGACAACATGAGAATAAAGGCATAACCCATAACTCACATTTAGCTTTCTGTCATTGTGGGATGTGCATAATGATTATACTGATGACTGGCTGCATCTTAAAAAATCCCAGGACATCTGGGCCAAATATTGCCATACCATAGATACATTCAGACAAGTGGAACACAGTTGGACCAGAATGAATTGATCTTCTGCCAAGAAAGCTACCCAGAGTATGAAAGGATTTTAAGAAGTCTTAATTTATCTTTTCCTAGAAACATTTTAAAAAAATAAATAATAATCTGCTAATAAGACTGCCCAGGGACCAGGAACAAGAGATGCTCGCAGTCAGGGGTTGCTCTTCCCAACAAAATTACTTTTCTTCCAGTACTGGCTTTTACACTAAGGCTTACTGTTGTTGTTTTAAAGGATCAGCTTTGTAAAGAAGTTTCAGTTACTTACTAACTGAAAGGAGATGACCAGTAGAAGATACACTGTATGTTTGCAATTCTAGAACATAGGCTTACATCATAGATTTATCCTGCTTATTTCAGTTTTCTGTTGTGGAGTGAGGTGCATGTGTAATATGACCACTTAAATGGAACTATTTTATTTACTTAAAGTGGGAATTCTTGACAGATGTGCAATGGGAATTTCAGAGTGTGGCTATTTATTAATTTTTAAAATAGCTTAGAAGTTGTGCATCAATGCATAGCAGGTCACAGTCAACACTGGTATTTTGTATGGCAAATAATTATTTGTTATATACCAGATATATTAATTAAATATTTTTTGAACTTAGATTACTTCTTGAAGAAGTAATCTATCTTTAGCAGAGACTGCGATGTCCCCAGATAGACAAGGTTCTGAAGCAATGTTGTTAATCTTGAATACAGAACGGATTTTACTGGTAAAAGTTGGGCCTCTGAGGCATGGAGACCAGGTTAGGTGTGAAACTTTGCTGCTCAGACTTACAAGGCTTTGAGCTAACCAATCTACAGGCAGGGGCATGGATTAGCAAACCACACTCTGGCCAAACAAAGGAGGAAGAAGTTCTTTCGGGTCAGAGGAAAGATAATAGCGTTGTAGGAAAAGAACCTTCCATGTTGGCTGCTCAGGTCAGCTGCTGTCCCAGGAGTTGGCAAGACCAGCTGTTGCTACTAATGCTTCTTAGAGGAGAAGCTTGATAAATTCAGTTATTGCAACAAAAGATAAATGAGAGTATCAGCAGGTTTCAATTAGAGACAATATCCTTGATGTATCCACAGTTCACTTGGGGAAGAAGTTGTCCTGTGAGCCAGATAAAACATGGTAAGGGGTGAGCAGGAAGCAGGACTCTTTGTGTTTGTTTGTTTGGGCTTATTTAGTAGAAAGGCAGACAGAAACTGTTCTCCTTGCCTGTCTCAAGCAGGCTTCTAAGAGAAGAATCATTCCATGTTTTGTAAGGGCTTGGCTGAGAATACTTCAAAAACTCTGAACGAAGTGATGTATTTAAAAGGGACCTTAGCAGTTTAGACTTTATAATCAATGGCAAACAAGGTCAGTCAGTGGGACTCTGATCAGTTGTACTGTTGCTCTGTACTCATTTTGGCTTACTTTGGAAAGGGGCAGGAAGAATTCTGATCTCTGCAGAATCTGAAATGTGTTTTGCTTAACAAATAATAGGAGTTGTATCTGATGGCTGTTTTACAGAAGCACTGGATGTGTTGAAGCATGAGATACAGAAAAATGCTAGATGTCTAAATGACAAACCACTTTAATCTGTCCTAGAGCTGCAGTGTCACAGAAAAATATTAGCTTTGATATAGGCTAAAATCGCTGCACTTGTATAGTAATCTCTTATTTGTGCTTTCCATTATGCTTTTGTAAAACACTGATTTTTCAAGATCCATTCTTTCTCAGTATGGGTCTGCTATAACAGAATAACAGTAATTTATAAACATTTTGGTCACAAACAATGAGGATTTCCACTCCCCCCATCTCAAATCATGTGACACAGAAAGGAAAAGATGCTGTTCTGTTACTTGAATGTTGTGTTTTCAGTTACCTGTAAAATCCCTTCACAGTTCTACCTGCCAATAGGCAATATTCTGGCCTGTCAGTAGGCCAGAATAACTTTTCCTGTGCTTGTCCTACAATAACTGCATGAAGTCAGATTTTTCTCTAGCTTTTATGTCTTTCAGGTAATGTAGTCCATGCCTCTATAAAAACATAATTACTCCTGGCTATAGTATTTCCTTAGGCTTCTACTTCAGATCAAAAGACCTTATAGTATTTGCCCAGTAATAATTTTCATCAGTTTCTCTCCTTTATTTCTGCTAGTATTTCCTTAGATGTTTCCTAGTAATCCCACTATCATTTTGGGGATTTATTATTTAAGTGTCTTTATTTCATTTTTCTCTAGTCCTCACATAGTCCTTAAATTTGACTCTGATGTTAGTCATAATTCTCTTTGAGGACATCTGTTGTAGTTATTTAAAGCCCATTATTTGATAAATGCAGTGTTCTGGGAGCATTTGTGATTAACCTGTAGACTAAGGAACCCAACCATGCTGTTCCCAGGTAGTACGTACTGTCAGCTGACATTCCTGTTGCTGTGGCATACTGCAGTACTGCATATTGGTGACAAATTAGCTCCAAACTTGCACTGCTTTTCACTTTTTTCTTTGTACAGAACACCTATCAATTTACAGTTAAAAAGTTAGGGCTCAGTTGTGTCAGTACAAGATTTCTCTTGCTTTGGTGAGTAAAATGTCACAAACTTAATTTTAGGGGTAACTTCAAACACTTAAAAATAGTAGGAAATAATTTCAACCAATACTGCGTTTATAGGGCTTTTGATAAATCTAGATGTTATCTTGGCTAACTTGCATCCTGAGTGGCATTTGGAGTTCTAATCTTGGCATGTTGATAAAATGGAAAACAAAAATTATGTATTTGCAGCCAGTAAATTGATCCCGCTTGGGTCCACTGGCTGCAAAGTAGGCTGAAGCTCAAGGAGTTGCTGATCACCTGAAATAAAATACTAAACAGTATGGCAAAAGAATGAGTTTGTACCTCAATGCTGTAAAGAGACATAGACTTATAGGAAATGTTTCACCTTGGTAAGATAAGAAAAAATTTATTTACTTAATGTAATGCTGATTGGGATTCATAACTTCAGTGAGACGCTTCTGGGTGTGTACTGGTGTAATAAACACACACATTC
The DNA here is from genome assembly GCA_013398815.1 of Ibidorhyncha struthersii. NCBI lineage: Eukaryota > Metazoa > Chordata > Aves > Charadriiformes > Charadriidae > Ibidorhyncha > Ibidorhyncha struthersii. The sequence continues at coordinate 714,261 of VZSZ01007133.1, forward strand.
CACTGAAGAGATTAAAAGCTTTTGGCACTAATAAAGAAAATGATCAAGATGGTATTTATTGCTTAATGACACTTGTTTGCGTGTGCTGCATCTGCTCATAGATACTACCTTGCCCTTCAGTGAAAATTGCAACAGACCATTTTAGAGATAAGTATGGGTTGGGTGCACACAGAGTTTCTCTCCAGACTTGTTCCATGACTCACACAGGGACATGTCGCAAAGTGTAGTGTGGGGACTGAAGAACACCTTTTTTTTTTTCTTTTTTTTCCTTTCTTCCAGTGAGCTAAGAGTAAAGTATTCTAGACAGACTAGGGTTTGTCAAATCCCCCCAGCCCCCTCATCTTGGGGGACAGGGTGAGAAATAAGGACTAGTTTCACAGCAGCAAAAAGACTATGCAACTGTAACAGACAGTGTAGTGACAATTGCTTGATAAAATGCAGCTGAGTCACACCCTCAACACAGACCTCTATGTAAATTGTACAGTCTAGCCCAAACTGTCTGGCTGCAGTTTGCTGACTTCTATTCACTCTAAGTTTTATTCCCTGGTGGTTGGTTTGTTGTGCAGTTCTCTCTCCACCTCTTTCCCTCTTTTTTTTCAGAATTGTGTTTTGTTGCTTGTTTTGGCAGTGATCTCCATGGTTAGTGGTATGATTTACTCTGTGGTGTTGTTTTTCTCTGAAGTATTGCAATTCCTATAGCTGGTCATGTGCATGCCCTTCCTCAGAATTATTTTTTCCATAGCGGGGAAGATAAGGGCATATTATGACTTTAAAAGCCTATCTCTTGTTTGGTTTTCTTGTACATCTTCCACTGCATTGGTAATTCAGATTAACCACAGTAGATACCCCTAAAAAACTAGCTAAATAGTATGTAAATAAAAGCAGTCATACCTGCTTATATACCAAATAATCATGGGGATTTCATGGTCCTCAGCCTTTTATAGTCATAGGAGATTAAGATATTTTTTTGTTTGTAATATAACTTTCAGTTTAGTCATGCAGCAAGTAAAAATGGAGTCCCCAAGTATCTCACCTTTCCTTAAAGTTCTTGAGCGAGCCTGGTGCTGTGGTAGATAAAGAGAAAACCAATGAACCGGATGACTGCTGAATCATTGGAATTACAACATAGGATGGTTGAAAGGGGTAATAGGAACTTGTCCTGAACTAGACTTCTGCGGCAGCAATCCAAAACTTAACCAGGCTAATTGTAACAAAAAAAAAAAAGACTTAATGTAATCCTGCTGTTGATTTAAACAGCTGCCTTTGTCTGCAGTACCTAGTGAATTACCTTTTGTGTTCAAGTATCTTCCTGTCACAAGATTATTCAATGTAGCCTAACTACGATCACAGCTGCCAAAGTTTACTGATGGTAATACTTCAAAGACACATATTGGAAGAATTCTAAAAAATAAGATTTTGTTATTATACAACTTTTCCCTTGTTTTTTAATTTAATTTTAATCACAGAATGATCTGGGTTGGAAGGGACCTCTGGGGATCATGTAGTTCAACCCCCCTGCCAGAGCAGGGTCACCTACAGCTGGTTGCACAGGATGGTGTCCAGGTGGGTTTTGAATGTCTTCAGACTAGGAGACTCCACCACCCCTCTGGGCAGCCTGTGCCAGTGCTCTGCTACCCTCAAAGTAAGGAAGTTCCTCCTCATGCTTACATGGAACTTCCTATGTTCAAGTTTGTGCCCATTACCTCTTGTCCTATCACTGGGCACCACTGAAAAAAGACTGTTCCCATCTACCTGGCACCCTCCCTTTAATCCTATGTATACTTTCCCTAAAAGCTTTGACAAAAAGGCAAAAGTAAGTATACTTGCTATGGCTGTAAACTAGTGATGAATAAGCTGTTATGCTGGGATGTATATCAAAAAAGATGGAACATAGAGCTGTGGGGATTTTGACACTATTGCAGATGCAGAATCATGTAATCTTTCATAAAATACTTAATTTCATGAGGAACATGTTTGGGGTTTTAATTCCTCCCACTATAGGAATGTTCTAAAGCGTGATTACTCTAATAGCTACTCAATTCCTTTGACAGCTGGCCTAAGAGTACAGATAGTCACCTTGCACTCATTTGTTCTTGGTTTTAACCTGAATAGCTTCCTCACTTTTGTTTTTCCTCTGTGCATTTATGTACAGCGATCATAGCTTGGGAGTCTTCATGTGTTACTTTAAACAAGCTAAGTTCTCTGATGTTTTTCTGTCAGGTGGCATCTCTGTTCCTCTGATCAAACTATAGCTCCTTTTTGCACTTGTGGAACCTTCAATTCTCCTTCCATTAACATGGGTGACCAGTATTTTTCCAATAACCCAGATGAAGACTTGCATAAAACTACTAATACTTCTCTGCTGGAAACAAATCTTCATTCAGACTCGTCACAGTCTGATAGCCATAGTGTCTGCCATTCGGTGATTAGTTAACATCCCAGTGCTTTTTCGTACTACAGTTTGTTTCCAATAAGGCCCTATTTTATGACAGAAGATTTTGGGGGGTTGGTGGTGTAAGGTTAATTAAACCTCTGGGGTTTTTGTGTGTGTTTTTTTTCCTTCTGTCTACTCTAAAACCTTACAAGATATTAAGGTAGGACTTATTGGCCAGTACTTGTCAACTTACCATTTTATGTAGACATAGTGACACTATTGACCCAGTAGATTTGCTAACACTATTTAAAAAAAAATAAAGTGAGAGATGGATTACTTTGTCATAATAGCTTTTAAACTTGTTTGCCATACATTACCTGAACTCTGAGTTTACCTAAACTCGGTTCTGGAGTCAAAAGCCAGTGTTTCTGCTAAGGTAACTGTAACATAAAGAATGTAATAGTGACTGCTTACAATCTGATTTGGATGTCTTTAATAGCTGTTGAAATAGGGTGGCTACTTTGAATGAAGAATGAGTATGTGTTGAAAATGAAGTGGAACAGGGGGAATATGACTAACTGCTGAATTTACCTCGGTTATAAGAGGATATTTGCATGGCTTATCTTTATACTTTTAACTTTAAATACTGAGGTTAAGAGTTTCAGTTTCACCTGATCCCCTTTTCAGTCAGTGGAGACAGAACAGGTCTTGCTCTGAACGGCCCTCCAGAGTAGCCCAACTTAAAATTAATGGGTATATGAGGAGACGAAAGAGAGTAGCCTCATAACTTAGGCTGAAGTTGAATGCAAAATAATCTAAATACGAACATGTGTTTGTTCAGTCCACTTGTTTGTACTGCAATATTGACTTTATATGTAATGCAAGGCAGGGCAGACCATGGAGTGAGGTATGATTTCTATTCTTTGTGTGCAGTTCTGCAGACTCAGCTAGAGCTGTGAGGCATGTAGAAAAAAGTGATAAGAACTCAGTAGTTTGGTCTGAAGCTTTCAATGTCAAAATTCAAATACATGTGTCCTTTGTGAAATAGCTGAATCATATCTACAGCCGGGAAGGAACTTATTCAGGCAAGAGATAAAAAGGTGCTATCACTACATGACCAATCTTCTTAACTTCCTGAAATGTTCTCGGAGTTACAGGTGTTTTAGAGAAGTTTCTATCCTTATCTTCCCCTACGATGTCCATAGGAATTACCTAGTGAGCAGACAGAATATAACTTGAAAACACTTGAAATTAAAACGGATTTGTTCTTAAATCCTAGAATTTGCAGTTGGTAATCTGCCATCAGTATGAAAATTACATCACTTCAGAAATGAGGGGGGAGAGAACAACTGCAAGAGGTTTCGGGAAGCTAGCAGGATGCAGCGGAAACAGCTCTTGCTTTGTCATGACGTGATGCTGTGAGCTCGGTCCTCTTGCGGAGGAATTTGTTTAACTCTCGAGTCTTTTCAATTCAGGCAGCGAGGAATACATGCTAGAAGACAATTTCTCTACTAATGCTGTCAACTGGCTTTAGTTGCTACTATCAAAAGCACTGTGGAAGTACTTACTGAAATTATTTTGCAAGTGGTGTAAGTAGACTATTGCTGCAAGATGCAATCTGCTATGAGGGCACTTGTTATACATGGAAGACTACTGTAACTGGTATGCTTCATTGCCTAATGATGAGGACAGAAGATGCAGAGAAGATACAAAATTTCACGGACTCTTCAGTCTTGGAATATAGCAAGAAAGGAGAGATAATGGTAAAAAGTGAAGTAGAAATGGGGCTTTGGATGTGACTCCACGTGTTAGGTGGTGTTTCTAATACTGAATGGGGTTAAGTGTGGGAGGTCACATGCAGCCACTGTCTAATGAGCACAGTGGGCACAGGGTGGAGGAGAAAAAACTGGAGGACTTAGCAACTGCATGGAACACTACTCAGCTGCTGAACCTGTGACCCTGCAGCTCGTATTGGATAATCTTATTTTAGTGACCAAATGTGGCAGAGAGCTGTTCAAATATATAAACTGCAAATATCAAGATTTTTTTTTTTTAAAACTCTCTCTACTGACATTGGAAGGGGGAAGGTTCACTCGGCGGTTAGTATGCCTATAATTCTCACCAAATTTTTCTCTATTTAAAAAAAATTGGAGTCTTAGAAGTTCTTTTCTAAATTCTTTTTAAGACTACATAAGCAAATACATATAGGAACTTCATGATTTTCCAAATGAAAATAGCAATATTGCTGAAGTGATATGCTAATCCTCAGATTCCTTTATTTGGAATTAGAAAATAAATTCTTGCACCTAGTGTAAATGGTGCAACTGCGTACATAAATACCAAGGCAATAATGATATTGCCTCTGATCACTGAGAATGCTCCCTCTGTGGTTAGCTTTCCAAGACCAAACTGAAAATATGCTTTCCTGGAATGGTCATTCCTGAAAATGCTGTCATGGGGATGGTCGGGACAGTGGAGTCACATCTCTGAACAGAACTGTCAGTCTGACGCACGGCTTTCTAAATGGGGAAATTCGCACAATTTCCTCAAACGTGCAAACGTGTTTTCATGTAAATATCATTCCCACACTATCAGTATTCTGTCATATAAAAGCAATATATGGAAAAAATATTTTGAAATTGGAGGAAGTCTCACAGTTTCAGAACACCACCAGATTCAAGAAAACAACAAAAAATCTAAAGTCATTGGTGGCTATTTTCCCATATAATAATCAGATGAACTAAATTCATGTTAATTCCATTATCTTCAGCAGTTATACAACTTCACATGAGCTGAAAATTTAATCCAATATGTTAAATTTAAAATGGCTCTAAAATTTTAAATTTGCTCTGTAGTTGTGTAGTCCCTTGAAGTTCTTGTTATTAAACCATTTACTTCTTGGCTGTTCTTTTCTCTTTAGCCTTTCCCAGACTCAACTGTTTCAGACTTGTAATTAGCAATGTTAAAATATAAGACAAGATTAAAAGGAAAAATACTAAAAACTGTTTAAATCCCAAAAGCACTAAGCATTTTAGTAAAAGAAATAAGTCTATTTTACCTGTGAACAAATAGGTGAACTTTAAATGGAACAATTGAAAACTGTGTTAAGAACTTTCAGCCTTTCACTACATAGAGAATATTTCAGAATAAGGCACATAAGATGTACAAATGCTGTGCAGCAAGTATTTAGTTTAGTGGATAGTTTGGATTGAAGCCCAGACTGACATGATACATAAATGCAGTGCAGAAAGCTTCTATGATGTTTTCTTGAGTGGATACTTTGGGTAGAAACCCAAACTGGGTCAGTAAAAAGCCAATGCTAGCCAAGCCTGCTTTTGTTTCCCCCCCCCCTGTGATTTGTGTTGAGGCTACCATCTCTATGTGAAGCCTGGGGAATTCTTGTAGCCCAAGAGCCTTCCCCAGCTCCGGCACCCACAGCTCTATGAACTAGAACAGAATGCTGCAAACACAACAGCACTAAATACAATTGTCACTGTTCTGTTTTCTGTCCCTGGGTCTTTCACCAGGTGAAGCAGCTGTTGACATGGGGCACAGGCCTTTGAAAGCATGCAGGAGAGAGCCTCATGAGGGGTTTTGAACAAGCATGCTCAAGTGGGACCCCAGAGGAACCTCCTGTTCTCCTACTAATGTTGTGTGACCCCCCTCTGAATAGGTTGCACTGTAAGTTGCATAGACCTGCCTGAGCAAGTGTTAAATAGCCATTTTTACTACAATCACATGCTTTAGCACTGCTGGAAGAGATCCTTGCTTTCCCTTATGTCTTGCATGTTGGTGGTGGCGGCAGGGAAGAAGGATATATGCAGCAGATGAGTGCCAGATGTGCTGCACCAACAGGTGGAGGAGTGCTATAGGAGGGGGAGATGAGGTGGGGTGAGAAAAGGGGAGGCCATTCTGGTAAGGGTTTGGGCTGTGGGCGAGTCCTGTACTGTGGTCTGGAGAGAATGAAGAGAAGGAGGAAGATGTTGGGAGGCAGTAAGGTAGAGGTGGGAATCCCAGAGCTCCTATTCAGTCACAAGACCACAACTCTCTCTGCCACAGTTATAGTTCATTGTGAGTCTAGGACAATACCTCTACCTCCAGCCTTGTGAAGCTCTGCTAACCTGTATTAATCCCCTGACAGCTCCTAGCGTGCCCCAAAGACCCCATTTACTGCACCAAGACTGTTCAAACTTGACTAGTCCCTCACTGATTCATTCTTGAAATATTCTTTGCTGCCACTGCAAAGTTGGGTGCTGCCTTTCACCCTTGAGGCCATGAAAGTCATTTTGGCCTAGGTTTCACCTGAAGTTTTGCATTTTCCTAATGTGCTAAGTTTTCTTACTTTCTATCATATCACTGCTATGAGTAGTACACCAAGAAGCTAGGTTAGAGTTAGCTCGCACATCTCCAGCTGCTCGCTGGCTTTGTCTTGCTGGAAAGAACCTAGAAGTTTGAGTGTAAATCAGTGTCAGTTGCAAGGCTGTTTTTATTGCACAGAGCAAATAGATTCATAACAGATGCTTTTACTTGCAGATGTTAGAATCAGCTCAATGCCAATCCTACAGTTAAGACGCAGATCCAGAACAACTTCAGCCAATGTAATTTAGTTCTGCTGCAGCCCCATTTCCTCATATGTTTTGGCATTGGCATTTGACCCTTCGGGGAACAGTTTTGACAGCTAAACTGCCAGAGAACTGATCATACAAAATAATAGTTTTCTACCGGCTTAGCTCCCACAGTTGACTCGCCGTAGATCAGACCATGGTAGCACCAACTGACATTTAAAGTGTTGTAGTACTGCACTAGAGGCACAATTAATGCTGCTGATTACAAGAGAAATAACTGTAGTCCGTCCTTCCAGCTGAAGAGCAAAAGGAAAAAGAGGAAAACAATGTTTTGTGATGCCTTCAGTCTCTTTCCTGGCTAGACACATTAACTGAATTGACTCATAGAATCAGAAAAATGATCTTTTCCAATTGTTTCACTTTCTCTAATTACTCAACTATCTCATTTGGTTTTAGTCACTATCCAGTGTCACTTTTAGAAACAACATGCAATAAATGGAGAGTTTAACTGTTTCTTTTTAGTGTAATAACAGAATAATTTTAGAATAGGAAAACATAATTTCCTTAGTTCAGTAATAAATTAATTCAACCTGTTCACTTCTTGAGGCGAAGACCAAGAAACAACTCCTGCTGGCCTAAAAGAAACTGCCTGCAGAAAAGGTGGTTCTCTCAAGTCTATAGGGGCACTCATAATGCCAGACAGTGCTTGGAAATTGAAGCTAGACAACCTTAAGATCGGCAACAAGATGCAAATTTTCAACAGTCACTGCAAAGCAGAACACTGTATGTAAACATTATGATAGGTTTTATAATGCTTGAGACTATTAATGAAGACAGTTTGTCTTTGAGGCAGACACTATTGCTCAGATATTTCTTTAAGGTGCAAGTTTAAAACCTTGAGGACTGGTCTGGGCTGTTTCCTCTGCAGAACAGTAATGAGTAAACTGGATGGAATTCTGACCTACACCTTAGCCTAGATTTAGCAACACTTCTTAAGATAATCTCAGATGAAAAAGAACTTTCTGCCCATGCATTTTTGCATCCTATCTATGCATCAAATGAAAGCTGTGTTGTTTGGGCAAAGGTGCTGTATATTAATAACAAGGCCTCACAATTTCCTTACAAATCAGTCAAGACGTTGTGGAAGGGCAGATTGTAAAAGCAACTGGTGTTGTTGAAAGCTTCATGATTAATACTGATATCCTGGCAATGTGTCTTAGTTATAGTCTATTTTACTCAGCAAGACTAAGCATGAAAGGCTTAGTCCTGAGCTAATAAGGCTCAACGAGTTCATGCATTAGAGTTGTAATGCCTTTCAGCATTCCAGCTGTCTACTATAGAAAACGTGGTGTTGGTCTAGGCTTTATTAACACATCTTTTTCCTCATAGTCTGCTGTCACTCTGCTCTAAATGGTCTAGGCTTGATTAATACCTCTCTTTCCTCATAGCTTACTGTCACTCTGCTCTAAATGGTAGTGACTTGTTCAGTCTTGGGCAGCCTGCATCCCACTAACCAAAGAGGAAGGACAAGTTATTAGGAACCTTTTCTTCCCCCTAGGCTAAAGAGATGTTAAGACCTGGTTATGCTTTGCCACCTTCCCTCTGCTCACCTTTCCCCTGTGCTTTGGAAAATGTCTCCAACAGGCACAGACAGGAAAATGTCTGTGCCTATTCATAGGTGGGTAAAGTTTGTTCCTTTTGCATAACTGCTGCTGTTGAACGCTCATTGACCTCTAATGGGTTTAATTTACCCATTCAGATGAGCTCATACCCGTTTATTTTTTCAAGGGATTATACAGTCCAGTTGCATTTGAAGTTGTTTGCCATATCAGGTTCCTATACTGATGACGGATGTATGTATTGACATAGTAAATGCCATTCTTCTTGGCATGGTCAAGTTTCATTCAAATTAATTCTTTGTGTAATTCTGCTTTTGAAAGTCTCTAGAGTGAATGTATGATAACATGTCCTGTTCACAATGAACTCTTTCAATGGCTTAATTTCTGCTGAAATTATTTACTCTCGTTTTAACTGTTATTGGTGCCAGTATATCTCCACTAAAATGAAGCGTGCTTCATTAGAGTAAGCAGAAATAGATCTAATTAACAACTTCTTGTAGCCACAGTGCAATGGAAAAAAAAAAAAAAAAACCACAAAAAAACCCCAACCTCCAGCTTATCAATACATTATCAGGAAGCTTTCTCCATATCTGTTGAGATTATTAAATAGCAACACAAACTAAGAATTAAACACAGGAGTCTGAAAGGGCATAAAGCTACACAGCTGCAGTGTAATATTATAATAGAGTTAACTGGTCAGAAAAATAAAATGGATGTTCTTTAAATTTTCAGAAAACTAATTCTTCTATACAACTCATAATGAGTTTCAAGTCTGTGTTAAAGGTTTAGTTAAAGAAAAATATATTTAACTTCTAAAGGATAGTCCTATGAAAAATATGTAATTATTTTTATGAAATAGAAACCTGGTGCATTTCCTGGTTTTAATTATTATTTTAATTTTTTCATAGGCATGGCTTTTTGATTTTTCTGCTTTCTGTCACCAGTACACCTTACTGTTTGTTTGTGGGTGTTTCGTGTGTTTTTTTTTTTTTTACAAATGTCTAAAATCAGGAGCTGGATAGTACTGTCTTGCGCTTTACCAGAAACATGCTTTACTAATTCCAGTTACTTACATCTGTGGCACTATAACTCCAAAATAGGATTAAAAGAAGTAGGTGGTCATCTAATTTGGTCTGTAGCACTCTTGATTATTGAATCTTTGTTCAAGAACAAGTAAATGATGTAAATATATTGCAGAAACCACTGAACAGGGGACCTCACAAACCATCCCTATAGGGACATTTAAAAGATATCTACAGGTCAAAGCTATAGTATGGATTTTCCATATTTCATTAATTTAATAGGAAATATGTATTTGTATCCTTTGGGAAACTGGAGAACTTTAGCTTATGTATTTATTTAGGTATCCTCTCAATATTTTTGTGTTGTTTTGCTGAACCGTGTATGGCATGCCATACAATTGTTGAGACACCATTTTGTTTCTATACGTGTTAAATTCATGCCAAAATATACAGTTTACTGTGCAGTTAAACCACAAGGGACTTGATCATTTGAAATTCATTTTTTGTTATCCAGCTAATATGCTAACCTAATGTAAGCCCAGGCCATCAACACAATCTTTGCCAAAAGGAAATTGCAAAAGAGGCAAAAATATCTGACTGTTATGTTACCTAAATTATTTAAGTGCCTAAGAAATCTAGTTTTACCTAAAATGCATTGCCATGGATGAATGCTATATTGCATTTTTAAGAAACGACAGGTGACATCTGGTAGCATACAGGTACCAGACAGAATGATGCTTTGGCAAAGTTCAGAAGAACATGGCAAAGTTCAGAAGAACAGTTAGCTTCAAATTCTCCTAATGCCTCTTGGTATATTCCCATGTTACTTTGTCCACATTAATGCCAAGCTGCTCCTCATTATCTGAGACCTTTTGAGAGGTTTTGAGCTCTGCTTTGAACAGACCTACAAAAAGATAAAACTTGTCATGATTATATATCTAGAAATATTCAGGTGAACTGCAGTATTGCTTGGGAAAACTGTAAAGTTAGGAGTTCGGGTCATTCATCAAATCTGGCAGGGCAGGAGGAGGGAGCTGTTACCTAAACGGGATATCTAAGACTGGTTTATGCAAATGCAGGGTGATTAGGGACCTTGTCTCCTCAAACCCACCTTCTGTATTTCTGCAATCAAATTGGCTGTGCAAGGGCAACAAGTCTCAAGTGCTCACACAGTGTTAACAGGAGACCAAAATTTGGGTGTTAGCACTCCAGCTGTAAGCAAACTAATTTCTGTTTTCATATGGGGACTTAAAGGGTATTAGAACTTGTTTTAGAATTGGAGAGTGAACTGATTTGTCTATAGCTATAGGCAGGATCGGTTTTGGAGAAGTAGTAGCCATCAGCACCTCTCAGATCTTGAGCAGAATTAATAATGGTGGTTCAAAAATGTATGGTGTTTACATATGGGTTTCTGGGTGCATCTGACTGATGACAAAAACTTTTAAACTGTAATACTGTTTGCTTCTCTTCAAAAGTGATTAAGGTCTAAAAGAATGGAATTAGATAAATACATACTGATTTCAAATTTTTTTATAAAATGCAGTTGTATTGTGCTAATTAAACAAACTAGTTCACATGCTGTACTACTAAAAAGAACATAAGCTGAAAACTCTCTTAACCTCAGATATGAATCTACAGAGTAGACTTTTGACACTGTTTTCTTGCAATACACCTCTTTGGTGATCAGGAAGTAAAGATGCTTCCTCCTCATTCTACTCTGAGCTTGCCTTTCAGTGCCAGAATTTCCATTTCTCATTTCCTCCTTGTATCATCACATCACAGAATACATGGTGAGAGGCTAACTGCACACACAAAAAAAAAAGGTCAGGAATTTATTATTAATTCCAAAAACACCTTCATGTTTGTGAGTTTAGTAATGCAGTGGAATAGATCTTGAATATAGTGAGAGATGCAGCTCCTCAGAATCACTGGGGTACTGGTTCGTTAAGGAAAGGACGTGATGACTAGTCTCCAGGTGACTGACAAATCCACTTACTTTGACTGTTACAGACTGTAGTGTTATCTTTTCAGTAAACCATGGCACATCCTCAGGATTACAGATATAAAGACTCAATATTGAGCTGCACCAGCCAGAGATGTGAAGAACTGGAACCCTTCCCTCCTACATATACCTTTTCCTTAAAGATGGGTTGTATATGATTAGAATTGTATATCATTACAATACACAAATAATAAACCAGAAAAACATAATTCTGCAGTAGAAAATGCTGTTCTGCTGGGCACAGAGGACTTCAAAGGCCTGTAAACAAACCCATTACTGTATTATTGCAGGAGCGATGTCTAACCTTTTTTGGTGACTTTCTCTTTTCAAGCTATTTCCCAACAGTTCTCTCTGGCTTCTTAGGAAAACCTTTGGGTGCATCTACTTTAGCGGTTTTTTTTTATTTTTATCAGGAATATGCTTTTGAAGTGAATCTCCAGTGTTCCCATTTGTTATGCTTTTGTTCATCCTGTCTAGCAATCTCAGCGCACAAACTGGATTCCTTTCAGACGGAACTAAAGTGCAAGGCTTGCCCTTGGACACTCCATGTCTTCCAACTACTGTTGGGTTTTCTGGTCGTAGGACTAGGCTAGAACTTGGTTGCAGTAAAACCACAGATTCACACTGTAGATATTTGGTTTTCAGGACCAACTGTACAGGTCCACTCCCACCTCACTTGTTATTGCAGTCAAAGCTGCCTTCTATCCATCACCTGTCATACTGGCACTAGAGCTGCTCCCTGCAGCAGGCGAATCCCCTTCTCACAGGGGTCTCCAGTCTATACTGTTTCTCACTTACCCGCTGCCCCCGGCTGTGCCCTGGGAGCTTTTCCAGTCTGGGCATGTTCAGTTGCTCTTGGGATGAAGTGCTCTCCTTTCCCAGGCGAACAGGCAGCCTTTCTTTATCTAGCCATGGGACTTGTTTAGCAGAATGTACAATATGCCTCTCTTGGAGAATACATAGAAACTTAGAATGTACACTGACGTTCTTCAGGAACACCGGGCACTACGCTTGAGAACTAGACAACTGAAAAAACGAAATGTCTGTGGACCACGTTGTTTCTGAGAAACTGAAAAACTTAGAAAATAGTTCTACTGCTGCTTACACACGTGGTTTCCTGTCAGGTGAAAGGTGAACTTGCCGTGTTCCTGCACTGGTAGCTTTTTGGCAATGGATGAAGTTTGTGAGCATACTCAGTAGATGTTCCTGTGTCAGGGAGAAACTGATTTTGCATATACCTGTTTCCAGGCATGGCTGGAATGGGAGTAATGGAGCTTTCTTTGAAAACACATCATGGGATGGAAAGGGTTTTGGGGCCTATACAGCAGTCTTCCAATATCTGGCATTACGGTAAACTAGCCCGGCAACACCCCTGAGCAGAACAGAGGGAAGCAATGACTAACACCTCTGCCTATTAAAAAAAAAGGGGGGGGGGGAGCAGACTGGAAATCAGTCAGCCTGAAAGGTTAGAAGCCACTGGCTTTTCTTATACAAACTTCCATAAAATAACATTATATCAGAGGAACCTATTGGGCAACCTAGGTATTTCACTGCACCCGAGGAAATGAGCGAGCAGCCGAGAACAAAAGTGTGTCTGAACAACAGAGGAACGCACAGTTGGATCCTCTAACACAAGGAGCCAAACTATCGCTCTGAAGTTATATGCCTCTTCTGTAAAGTTTGGCCCTGATGCTGGTGTGAAGTCACTGATCAAAAGTGGAACTGGTATAGGGGCTTCTAGTTTTTTCTGGATTGGTAGTAGGGAAATAAATTAAGCCAGGAGCTGTTAAGACTGATCGCTCTGGGTCCTTTGGGCTCACTTGCATCCTCATCCTTGGTGACTTCCAGTCCCAGATGCTGTAATAACAATGTCATTATCTTGTTTCCTCAAAGAAATGGAATCATTGATGAAGATACAGTTTTCATTTCTAATTTAGCACTTAAAATTTCAGGATTAAAATGTTTTAAAACCAATAGTAGAGGACAGGAAGCAGCATGGCACTATAAAAACCGTGCTGACAATGGCAGAGTGCTGAACTATGGAAACAGTCATGGATAGATGTTTGGATTTTTTTTCCATGTTAAAGTGCTGTCACATGAAGGGTAATTTCCTGCTTTTCAAATTCCCAGTTAGGGAATGTCTCATTTGCTAGTGGGAATGTCTACTCGCATGTAGAGATTTAACAGCTTTATATCTGTAAGTGATAGTCATGTGCAATTACATTCAAAACTGATCCTGAAAACCACATGGTCCACAGACACTTCATTTTTTCCCCTCTGTCTGGCTGCCAGTATCCCTGAAGAGCAACAGTGAACACTAGGAACTGTAGCAAGATCTGCTGACAATGGAACTAGGGTAGAAAAATTTATTGGGGTTTCTCTTAAATATATAGTATGAAATGATAAATGCTTCCCGCTGAATTTATAGAAAACTGAATACTTTGGTAGAAGTTGGCTAGGCATGTTCTTATCCAGTAGTGATATGGGTAACTGAAAAATAGGCATGAGGTATTTGGGCTGCAGTATTAAATTTGAAAGTATTTGAAGTACCAGCTTTTCTAGCAGTTAGACTTAGTCTCACTATAATCATGTCATTCTGGAAGCTGCTTTGTGAACAAAGCATTCTTATTTAGAGAGAAACTGAGCAGGTTAAAAAACAAACAAACAAAAAAAAAACAAATAAAAAAAAAACTGTGGGAGAAATCACTGTCATGCCTGCACTTATTCAACTCAGTAGTTGCATTTTGGCTCTTTAAGTAACTATTTGCGTGTGTATTTGTAGAATAGTTAGTCTTATTGTTCTATAGGTACTATACAAACTGGAAATAAAAGAGTATCTGCTCAGAAGAATCTACTGTCTGAGCAGGCACGCTAGAGAGAGATTGGGGTGTGCGTAGGGGGTGGTGGTGGTGTGAATAAAGCATACCTGAGAAGGAACAGCAAGGCAGTTCTTAAATGCTCAGGAGCAGGGATGAAATTCTAGTAGGAGGGGAATCCACCCAAGAGGGGAGGCAGTAAGGGAGAAGAAGAAACACTGAGTGGAATGGAGATGAGAGACTGGAGGGCAGAGGGAATGATCTTAAAATACAGAGATTAGAGGGGAGAAGACAAACAGGAATTCAACTGAACAGCCCTAATCAGCAGAAGGGCAAGAGTATTCCAAGTCTAAACTATGAAAAGTGATTAAGCATTGAAGGGGATTTGTGGACTCTGGCATATTTCTATGTTCCACAAGCTGTACCCAAGTCCAAAAACCAAGGCTGCCATATTCTTGCATCTCATTTTCTTATATATTGCTGTGGGAATAGTATCTCCTTTCTCCACACTGTCTCATCTATTCAGGTCTTTGCAATTAAGACCTCCTCTTGCTACTAGTATGAAGGCACCATGCTGAGGTCTTACTGTTCACTGGGATACCTAGGCATTATGGTAAAGCAAATAATGTAGAAATCATATACAGAGGGATAGTGTAGGAACAGATGAACCTATGTATGCAGATAGTATAGGTAAAGACATTTTTAGCTATCCACTAGTTATTTCCAATGAAATGTTACCATGACCTTTCCATATATTTCACACCTTAGACATGGATGAAGCAGCACTTCAAAAGAACTGAAAAATATACTTATAGGAGTATAACAAAACTATCCTAAAGTAATATAATTGGTGTAGAGTACATTAGCAGGTACAAACTCTGAAAGTAGCTATTTTACCTTCTGTATTGTATTTATAGTTACTAATACACACAGATAAAATCTATAAGCTATGTATCTGTACTTCTATTAATAGGGGTTGTTCCCCAGTTTGAAGGCCATCTTTACTCTCACCATGCAGTTTTACTCTTTGGCTAGAATATGAAGAGGGATGCGGAATGAAGCTTTTTCCTTCTTAGGAACCTGTGACTGAGTTCCCACTCCGTTTATTCTCTAAAATCTTTATTATTTTAATTAATTGAAAAGGTAAAGACTCTAGAATCTCTCATAATGAAGCAGACTAAGCCATGTCACTGGAGACTACCGCTACCTACTATTGTGTTCAAAACCCCAAATTTAAGTTTAAAACTTAATCCCTGAAGGCTCTTCCTCGTGTACATCTGCAGGTTTTGGTTTACTTAATTTTTTATTTCTTACACATCATGCCAAAAAATCGCAGAATAATATGCCGGAGGCCAAACCAGGGCAATACCTTATAAGGCATTTCATACTAGTTCCGACGTGTCACAGAAAACATCTGCAAGTACACAGAGTGCTTTCCACTGATCATAGTATGTGAGTCAAGTCTGTGGTGCCTAGGGAGAGAAGTTACTTCTTGAAATGCATATGAAATTAAAATGGATTTAAGAGAAACTGTCTTCTGAAACTGAACTATTTCTCCGTCACTGTGAAAATCATTTAACTGGTATCTATTATTATTTCATTTGTGGCAAAAAAATATCAAAACGCAGAAAATTCAAACAGATGTTTAAACATTAGCAAAATATATTCAGATATTTTGTTATGTTACCTGCTCAGGAAAATATTTTTTTTCTTATTTAAAAGAGAATCAAAGGAGAGATGCCCAAATTTGCCTAAAACTGAGGGTTTCATTTAAACAAATTGAAACCAAATAATGTTTAGTTTTATAATGAAAACTTCTGGTTTAGGCAACCAAAACAGAAAATCCAAGTCAGTCAGTTAGCAGCTTTTAATTGTGGGCAAACCATTGCTTAAACTTTAGAGTTTACAGGTGAACTCCCTGCCCCCCACCTCCTCAGTTGGTGCAGGGGTGGGGGGGGGGGGGGGGGGAATTACATGTATGGGAATCAAATAGGTTAATTTTTTTAAAAGATCCAAACAACCTATGCCCTTTAGGTGCTTGTAACCGAGAGCCTGATTCAGCCATTAGTTGTGGGGTCAGCTATACAAGTCGGACCTTAATGAGTACTTTCTCAAAATATGTGGAGAATCTGAGACTGGAATTTGGGTTTGGGTCCCTTTCAAATTCCCCCTTTTTCAGAAAAGAGAGGAAGGAGTCATGCACTTCAGGGTGAAAAGAGTCTCTTGGAATTGAAATCCTCTGAAGTTAAGGTTACTGTTTTTCCAACTATTTCTTCAATGAGTTTTAGACCAGGCCAGTGCACAGTCTATTGAGTTTCTCTATGGCTTTCTGCTAAAAGCACAATATAACAGAAGCATGATATCATCGGTGACGTGCTGAGAATAACGAAGGAAGCGCAGGGTTAAAAGAGGCTCCTTTCTGCTGTTTTAAGAACCATTCCCAGCAGAAACCTTGGGAAGCTGACATCACTACCAGGGTGCTCTCTGCAGAACTGAGTAATCATTGCTAACAGATTTTTGCAATAAAGAATACATGTGGCAAGACCCATAAGAAGACAGACTACACAAATGGCTGAAAATTTTACTAGTAATTGTTACTGGCTCCTTCATACCATCTCTTCCCACACCAACTACTAAAAGCTGAACTTCTTTGTGGGAGCTCATGGCAGCAATTCCAAGACTTTTTGTATTATTTTATGAAGCATATACTTACATTTTTGTAAATTTTAACAAACACAATTTCAACTGGCCGTGTGTTCAAGCTGTTGTTATTCCCTTGAGAGATTTTCCTGTGGAAAGCGCTGTTGATTTTTAAAAAAAAAAAAAAAAGGAATTGGACTATTTATAGCTCTAGTGACTAAGCATAGAGCCTGCAGTACTCATACATGAGAGGAACCTCATGATGTGAGACCATCTGGCGCTCTTGGGAGGAGACCAAAGGCAGTTTTCAGTGCACATCTGTAGGCCATCAGATCATGCATATCCTTTCCAGAAAGAAGAGCTGCTTTTACAATAATTGCCTGCTGCTTTGTTTCAGAAATGAACGTTATGTTATTAGAATGCTATCCACGTAGGATGTTTTGTCTGTCTGGTGGCACAGAATTTAAGGATGGGACTTACTACTTTGGGAAAAAAAGGTTTAGAATTGAGACAATTTGCTTATGTTCTTGAAATAGAGCACAAACCAATGTTAGAGGTTTATTCCTTGCATAATTTCTTTAAAGTTAATAGATGTTTCAGCTCTGAATGTATGTGTTAAAGATGACCCGCTGAAGACTAAAAGTCTAAAAACCTGATGATTTTGGTTTCATAACATTGGAGGAGGACATGCAATATGAGATTCCCATTCCTTTCCCTTTATCTGACTAGGGTTTTATTGTTTTAGCTTTTTAGTTTTAGTTTGATCTGCTAGATCTTATTTTGAATAGCCCAGTGGAACAAATTATGTAAGAAATAGATTGTTTCTTCCATTTGTGAATGGGAGCCTTATAAAAAGGTGGTAAGCAGAAATGGTCACCAATTTTCTATTAAACAGGTTTTCACTAGAAAACTGATTTCTTTAAATGAATAATTGGCAAAGAATATATATAATTTTGAAGGGCTTCTGATACCATGCAGTACCCCGTTAGAGGACTTGTCTGCTTCCTTTCTAACCTGCTTGGCTTGCTGCTATGGAGCCCTGGCTTTCAGGGTTTCACTTCTGGGGAACATCTGCAACGTGATCTGTTTCAGGGTTGGAGATTGCTGAACTGCCAAGAAATGTGTTAAAGGTTTTAGTTCCTGAGCATGAACTTCCTCCTTCAGGTGTGGTCCTAAGGATGTCTTGGTCTCCGGGACTTGAAACCTCTCAGATTGTCACGCTTTCATAGGAGTGAAAGACCAGAGTTAACCCCGTGCTCCAGTTTGCTCCGTCATAAAAGCAGCATGCATTTCCCAGTATTTCTTCTGGGTATTCTGTTTTCTTTTGGTTCTCTTAGTTATGTAAGAGAAATGTCAGAACTGTCCATCAAGCAGCAGTGCTCAGCCCTCTCAAAATTAGGAGAGACAGATAGTTATCTTTCCACTTCATTTCTTTTTCTAATTTTTGAATTCTAGATAGTGTAGATGAAGTTCAATTCCTTCTTATAGTCAAACAAAAATGTATCATACAAGTAATCCTCGTGGGCAAAAAATGATGTGCTTTTATTCTACTCCCTTTAAATAGTTCCATTCAAACAGTTGCACAGTCTGTGGCATGTATGTATTTATATGTACATATTGATCATATCTGGGCAGTTTTCCCATATCTCAACTCTAAATTAGTTGGAGATGAGAATGCTGTTATTCTGAAGGATTAAGAAATTCAAAGAGGGCAAAATGTAAAAGTTACTTCCTAAAGGTATAACATTCCATACTTTTTTTTGTTCTTTGTTTTTTAGTATGAGGAAAACACACACACACAAATCACTACTAGTAATCACGATGTCATTAGTCAGTGAAAATTCACTGTTAAGTGAAGTTCTACATTTTCATTTGATTAAACATGTTGAATTCCTCAGGATTATATGTGGTAGCTCAAAATGGATCAAAGTCAGTCTAAGCAGAAATTACATTTTTCTAGTTTTAAAATACATTCTTACTCTATTCAGTTTACTGTAGTGTTGCTTTCTTTGTTTTCCTAGTTTTTAATAGTGGCTTTTTCCCGTTTGGTTTTCTTAGTTACTTTAAATTGCGTTTATTTTTACTAGGACTGCCTTTCCCTGTTTCAATGCTTTTCTTTATTTTCATGCCAGATATGACTCTGCTTTTCCAACCATTTTCAAATTAATTTGAAGTGTCTCTTCTCTGTTCAGGTTTTTAGAACTACAGTGACAGAAATTCAGATATCTCAATGTCATATGAAAACTCCAGCCTTATTATTAAAAAATACAAGGTATGTTTTCTCCAAATACTCATCTTGGCCAATACTAGACATAGCATAGATGTTAGGCCCCAACAGCAGAGTGATTATTGCACGAACCAAACTGAATTACAAGTAACAGAGCTTCAGTCTTCTGACCACATCTTATTCTTGTGTTAATTTCCAGTTTAATTTATTTGAGACAATACTAAATTGTTGCCTAAAACTGACCAAACAGAACAGTTCCTTCAGCTGTTAATTTTGCTCAGCTTCAGTGAGCAGCGATGGGGGTTTTGAATGGTTTTGAAAACCAAAACTATAGTAATATCCAGAGATGCAGTGTCAGCTGGGACACTACACCTTCTGGTATTCAAGCACTATTAGAATCCTTTGTTCAGTAAAAGCTCAGCGTTTGTTTAATTTATTTCCAGGATTTATGTCACTGGATTTACTTTCGTAAATATTTATATGCTTAACAAACTTTGTCAAAATGACAGCACCTTCATTTGAAATAGTGAGCTGATTGCTCACTGTGAGGGTTTTGTACTGTATCATATATTCACCTTGTGTAATTCATGCTCACTTAGCAATTCATGTCAACCTAATTCTAGTTAGGTCTTTACTGGCCTTTTTTCCTGATCCTGTTTCTCTTTGTTCCATCTGTATGATTCTTTTCCTTCTGTTTATGCAAGGCTATTAAAAGTTAGTAAAACATAAAGAGAAAATAAATGAATAGAGCATGGAAAGGATTTAAAAGAACTACTGTAATAGAGAAAGATTAGAATAATAAAAAAAAAATGTAAGAAAGCTACAAAAATTGATGATTGTTTCCTTTAAAATTTCTTTCTTATGCAAATTCATCTTATTTCAGGAAAAACTCTGGTAAGAATAGATGGACTTGGTATGGAGTTGTGCTAGTAGTGCTTTTCAACAAATATTTGGAATACCAGTGTCCTGCAGTGAAATAGCTTAAAGACTGTTGAACTTAAGAGATTTAGTAGTGAGTTTGTGTCTTGAATTTTTAACTGTTCATGTCAAACATCACAATAATAAAGAGAAAGAAGAGCTAATGAAGGATTCTTGGTGCCTCGTGATAGAGCTGCTGTTGATATGAGTCCATAGCGACAAATGCGGTGACTATACTTGATTTCAAAATATCTTTTTCCAAACTCTGCTTTTATCCCATACCATCATGCATTACGTGATAAGTGGCTCTGAGCACATACTGAAATTCCCGAAAATGCTACACATCAAGCAGATGAGCCACACTCAAAGCGTGTGCAAAATTCCTTGTGTAACTGCAGGAAAAAAGCAAAAGATGCAGAAGAGCTTCAGGTGTTTGGGAAATAGTTGGGCAGTCTGGAGTTATCTACAGACTACCAGCATATAGCTACTAATTTATTAATACATTCAGTTTATTATCTGCAAAAGTAAACTCTCAGTTCAGGACTGAATCATTGCTAGGCAAAGACTTCATTAAAAAGCTAACATCTTCCCCCTCCCTTATCAACACTCCTGTAGCTATCTCTGTATTAACTGAAGTTCAGTTACATGGTATATTACTAAAAGAGCCACTGGTCAGGCATTATATAGTGAGATGTAGGCAGGTATTAGAGTAAAATTCCTATATTTTTGTACAGTGGAACAGGTCAGAACAACAGGATGAAGTTTGTATTTTAGCATGGGCATAATTCTGTGTTTCGAAGGGGGAGGCAGAAAAGGGCAGAAACGAGTTTCCTTTCTGTGCCTTCCTTTGAAGGGTTGAAAAGGGTCTTGACTTTATGTAATCCTTTTTGCAATGGAAAGGCCACAGTCTTTTGCCCTAAGCCCTCTGGAATCTTTAAGCAGCTCTACTAGATAGACAACAATCTTAAATGAAGTTAAAATCACCTGTATGTGGATTTCTATAACACAGGTATTTTGTACAAACCTGTATTTCTTTCCTTCTTATCACATGAAACAGTGGAGAAGGTTTTTATGACTTAATCATCATCTAGCACTTTGCAAGCAATATACTGAAGAAAAGTGCACAACCCTAAGCAAAAGTATGCCACGGTTTCATACCGATGCTGTTTCTGGCCTGTGAGTGCTATTCCAAGCAAAATACAATTGGAGAACTTGATTTTGTTATGTGTTCACTGGAATAAGGAATAAGCTTACAGTGTAGCACTGAACTCCACAGCTTCTTCAACAACTTTAACTAACAAATTGAAAAGCAATAGAATGCTAAGAAAAAGAAAAGAAATTGGGTAACTTCTAACCACAGCAAAGAAATGACATGCAGCTCTTGAAAGAGCTATGTACAAGTTTATCGGTGACTTTCTACTGACCGCAATACATGCACATAGTAAAGTAGTAATCAACTATTAACTAAGGCACTGAGTAGCAACCAAAATCCCACAGGAGTAATAACACCCATTCCATAGCACCTGTCTACAGAGTAAAATCTAGGATGTTATATATTTGGTTTTGTACCTTGCCAAGTGCATCTATGTAAGTCTTCTCTACACTGTAGTGTACTCTCTGCTTCCCTGGTCCTAGCAAATCAGCTGATTGTTTTGTGGTCATTGAAAACATCACAAAACCCTTTCTTAATAGAACAGGAGATTACAGTGAAAATCTTACCTTACCTAAAAGGGGCTTATCTTAATTCTTGATGAAAGGCAGTTTAATTCTTCAGGCTTTACCTCATGTGTTTTGTCTATTCATGCCTGACTTGACATTTAGCCCAGTTGATGTGGAGACCCCTGGGCAGTTTGCACATTCTGCAAGAGCTCTACCAATGAAGCAACTGGTTGAGATCACCAAGGTATATCACCTGCCTGGAAATCAGAGCAGCTTCTAAAATATTGTTGGGACTCTGTGTAGCATAAACAGGAGACTCTGAACCTGTCAGGGCACAGAACATGCAGCAAGGTGCTCTGAATTCTGGGACCCACACTGTTTGCCAGTGTCATATTAGGTGTGGTTAAAGAACATCATGCCTCCCTGGAGCCTTCTAATGTTTCATTAATCCAAGACACTGAATAAACATTAGATTTGGATACTGCATTTACTACCAAACACAAAAGAATAAATAGAGCCTCTGCTCATATTCCCGGAAGAACTCCAGTATTTTGCTGGGCTGCTTTCCATATAGCCATTCAAATAATGAAAAGTCCAAAGAACATATTGTCTCTTTTTGGGTGCTTTCAATCCCCTGTCCTGGCACTGTGTTGGGGATTATCATCCCCAGGAAACCTTAGAATAAAGGAAGCTGATCAACCATCTGCTGAACAGCATGTACAAAACACAAGGTTTTCTGACCTTGGACAAAATCTCTCTTGATACCGGAGAAAGTTGCAGACGGTTTGTGGGAGCAGTCTACTGCCCAAGATGTTTCCCCAGAGTTTCTGGAAGGCTTTTTTCTTTTTTCTCAAGTTTCTTTGGGCTAGAGACATCTGCCTGCTGTCTCAGCACTGTTTTCAGCAGGATACTGGCTAATGATCAACAAGTGAGGGTCAGAAGAAGGGCAATATTTTTCCATTAAATGTTCCAAGACTGTTTTCAGGAGCCAGGCCCATGCATCCCAGCCTTAGGCCTCTTTACTAGGTACCACTGTTGCTTAATGACAATTAACATCTTATTTGTCTTCCTGTGCATAGGCTAGAAATGTAAGTTGTCACAGAGACAGCCTGCGTATGAACATGACAAACAGCACTATCTGGTGGATATTCCCTAATATCTGAAATACAGAATGAGATGCCACACAAAGGGACAGCCTCTGCTCTTTTCACCTCCTGATCACAAGATAAAACAAGACAAGACCTCTTTTTCTCCATCCGTGTGCTTCATGCAACTGCTAAGTCTTCATGTTGTTCGACAACACATAGGATAACCAAAGTCTAACTGTGCCAAAAGGGGCTCAACATTTGGGTTTTTCCCCTTACAAGATACATCCCTCTCCCAGCTCTCAGCTGGTACCCCGCTTCCATTTTCAAGTGATTTTTCATCAGGTATATTGTCTCTTGTAGCTGAAATACAAACTGCTAGTGGGACCAAGGTCTGTCTCAAAGATACAGCAAAGTTGTTTTAGTTTGCCTTGCTCTGTATCACCTTTGCAATATGCCTGAGCTTTCAGTCTCCACATACACGTGAATCTCTGAACTATCAGGCTATTGCTCAAGGCTGGATTTTTGGGGTGTTTTCTCCCAAATTCACCACTGCTACATTTTCTTACTTGGGCCAACATTATCTAGATTGGCTGCATCGTAGTGCATCTGTAGTGCTTCACCACCCTGCACCTCATTCTCCTTGTGTGACGCTTCCTAGTGAGACAGTAATCCACATGTGTGGCTCTTTCATCCCTTTGTAAGTTATCCATCTCAAAAGTTTTGCAGTTGCTTCTGAGTTAACTGTGCTCCATTTTCAAGAGGACTTCCATGTTTCCTGTAGCATCTCCCAGGGCCACAGCAGGGACTTTGGCTCTCATGGGTTCACAGACAGAGCAGAAATTCCTGTCAGTTCTCTCTCTGGAACTGCAGTGTTTTGCAAGGCATTGCTATAATTGCTAACAGGACTGGCTTTCCTGTAGTTTCTGTGGGACTTGCTGTTAGTTATTAGTGGGTTTAAATAATTATTCACAGGATTTGCTATTAGTGGTTGCAGTTGTTGCTTCACCAGACTCTGCTAGAATTGGTTTTGCTGCTCCTTCCCCTTCACCGCATCTTCTGGATCCATGTTTTCCCATGGCTGTATTGTTCATGTTTGCCATTACAGGCAGGTAACCCAGTCCAAGCGATGTTTGTCATGGCTCCAACAGAAAACCTTTCTGTCTTTATTGCTATTCAAATCAGAAAGAATGGAGTGATTTAGCCCACTGCATGGAAAAAAAAAAAAAACACCCCCGCAACAAACCTTTTCAGGCATTTATGCCCTTTAGCCAATCCGGGGTCAAGCCTCAGTGCCTGCCCCTATACCCAGCTCCTGTTGTGCTGCTCCTACTGCAGGTGAAGATGGCCATCCCCAAGGGCTGGGACCTTTGCCAGAGCTTGGCAGTGTCTGTGTGCTGCTCCTGTCCCTTCAGGCCTCTCCGCTTTCCTGCCTTTGGAGAGGTCCTATATGCCCTGCTGCAATCCTCGCAGTTACGGTGCCTCAATTACTTAATTTTTCATGTGCAAAGGAAATATTTTGAAATCCCGGTTGTTGATATACTTAGTAGAGGACATCACTGTGTAAACTTCTGCTTGCTAAAAACTGAGCTCACATATATAAAATAAAGGCAAACAAGCAATAAAAATCAGCTATCTAGTAATAAGAAAAAGATGATAGCGAACTCAACAGTCACATGGATAAGAGTTCCAAAAATCAAAAAGAGGCGGCTTCTTTTCCAAAATAAAGTTGGCTTTGAGTACAAACTTTTAATTAAACAACTATGACTGCATTACTTTTGAGCATAAAAATGAATTTTTAGTCAAAACTTCTGATTTATTTACATAATGCTCAGTCTTATTAATATTTATAGATTTTCACATAACTTTAATATAGAAATATCCAAACTATTCTTTCAGAGACGCCCCAGTAAGTTTACAGTTATTTTAATTGGTTTCATTAATTCAGTTGTTACTTGTGTCAGTTTGTCACATTAATTTTAAATGTGTGTAGCTGAGTACATATTTGGAGTGATACACCAAATACACACATTCACGTAGACCTGTTGAACACAGTTGGCATTTCTTGTTTCCAAGAGCTAGTTTTCAGTTTTCCCAGGACATTCTACCTCCTCCTTGCAGAGTGGTTTGGCTAAGATTTCTAATTGCATGAGTCAGATGTTCTTCCTTTTCCACAGCCTCCCACTTTTATATCAATCTTTTCCAGATTCATGGAGCAGAGAAATATACAGCAGTTGAGAACAGAGCGATGTGATGAAAGATACTAAACTTAAAAGCTAATAATATTTTAACCTCTGAAAATGAACTGGCTTGTCTCTGAATTGAAAGTGTACAACTACCAAAAAGCAAACATCAAATTTTTTTTTTGATACCAAGGCATTTTCTTTCTGTAGAATATGACTTTCAATTTAAGAAACTCTCCAGTCATCTTCCTGGCATAGATTTTAAGCCACAGATGAGACACTTAATTTTGTGTGCTAGGGAGTAGGAAATTAATTCCAGTGTAAAAAAAAAAAAAAAAAAAAGTCAAAAGCGACTCTAATGACTCCCTTGCAGCAAATTAGACGGACTTGAGGGACCAGCAGTGAAGCCAGCTAAATATAAGTTTCTTTTCCCACACTGGTAAAATGAATGACTTAATAACAGACAAATTATTATGTTAGAATATGCTTCTACTAATGTGTGCAGTAAGAGTCTGGTTAAAAGGAAACTGAACACAGCAATCTGGTTCCTTCTTCTACTAGCTGTAGGGCCAACACTTCAGCTTGTTATTTCTTAGAAACCCACCTTCACTGAGTTTTCTTAACCACTGTTCACTCACCCAAGATTGTGAGTAGGTAGACCCACTCAATACTGGGAAAGTGCTGATTTATTGCAGCTTTATTGCAAACAGAAACCAGATAAGTAACAAGGAGATAGTGCACTAGTAGAAACTATTTTGAAAAATTAGGGTTTGGGCATCTAGTGATTATTTTTTTTAAACTTCTTAAAATATGCCATCCAAATACAGACTTGGAAATAGGTAGGTGGACTGATTAAACTCTACTGTAGTAAAAAATGGGCTGGCTTCTGACCTGTTACGTTTGTGGCTGTTTTGATGCGCCTTCATTGACATTTACCAACACTCTTCCATCAATGTAGCCTACAAAAAGGTTTTTTTCTTAGCATCTGAGTTTTGAATCAGCACAATTTCTTTCTTTTTCTTTCTCTTGTTCTGTCTACTTCTGACCTACCACACTGGTTACTGCTGAAAAAAAACCAACAAAAAATTAGTTTTTCAGAGTGCGTCGAAAACACCATACTATAATAAGAATACAGGCAGTCTTGTATACTGCATGAAGACATTTGCACAGCTTCTGCTGTCTTTATAAGCTACTGAGTCTTGATATTGCTTGATTTTTGCTACTGGATTTGTTGTTTTTTTGAATTTTTTTCCCCCACATTCTGAAAAATACCAAAGAACTTACACATGTATATTAAATGAATGAAAACTGATTAATTAGTAGACTGCAGAGTAGTGGGGTTGTATGATCATGTGCAGAAGTAGAGTAAGAAATAGCATTTCTATGGTGGTAGAGGAACTCCCGAAGCTCTTCATTTAGAAACTGAAAAAGCAACAGCTAGCCAAGCCCCACCAACCGGCTAATGACAGTCATCTGTCTCAAAATAAATAAATATGCTGGAAATGAACAAAGACAGATGTCTTTTTAAAGTCAAATGTATGGCTGAAATCTTTCCAAACTCAAAGGAACTTTGCTCTTACAGTCTGATTCCTGTGCACCCAGAACTCTGCCAGAGGCCTCCCACTCCAGCAGTCTGTTCCAAGGCCCTAAAGGAAGACATTAAATACTGAATTTCTGGTTCTTCCAGAGTATTTGGAAACAAAAGCTATTGAAAATATTACAAAGTTTTTATACAGAAAGATCTCTTTTTTCTATTTATGTATTTGGAAATATATGTGAAGCAACCCACTAACACTCTCTTCATATGAGGTCTAATTTTACACTGCTAAATGAAATATGAGTCCCAAGACGAAGCAAGCCAAGAGCCTGATGTGTTCTAGATATCGGCATTGCTTAAGATAGGCTTGGTAACCTGCATTTCTGATAAGGCACTTCTATGTGAAACATTAAGCCATGGAACAATATAGCAACCTGGCTGTCATCTGATATTGCTGTGAGGTATTATGTGATGCACAGTGGCAGACTTGGGCTGAGCAGGCATAGCTGTGTCCATGTTTAGCTACTACTAGGCCTCTGTGACAGGCTAGAAGGCACACAAGTGGTCTCTTCCCAGTGCTAACAAGTTCACCCAGAGCCCATGTGTGAGCACAGACTTGTGTTTGGAGAGTCTGGATACACAGTTTAATTATAAACACATGCGTATGTTTAAAACAGTATATAAGCAGAGCTATCAAAGCGTAGGCTAAACATGTGGATAAATATTTATACCTAATGGATGCCACTTCAGAAGAAGTCAATGTAATTCCCACCAATGAACCCTATGCAAAAAGCCCATGAAAACAGATTTATGCCTTCAAAGTCAACAAGATGAAGCTTTGTCAGACCAAATCTCCGAGTTGAAGGTTCTCTGAATGTATAACATTTGTGTTAGCAAAAATGTGCCAGATGATTCCAAATGTCACAATACTGCATGAAGACAGATATCCTATAAGCAGTCAGGCTCCAGGATGTCTAATGTGTAGATAGCCTCAAACACTACCTGAAACAATGCTCAGAAATGAATAAAAAGAATAAATGCCAGACATTCTTTATGGTTTGCATAATCGGGCAAACAGACACACCTCTTACGCTATCATTACTAAAGCACTTAGCTTAAAAATATTTAGTAGTTTAGAAGAGGAGTACATGAAAAATTACATTCTCAATATTAAGAGGCCAGGACTGTGCAAAATGTCTGTCTGTATTTGTAGTGTTGTTGGCCAAACTGAGTGTGTGGTAGTTGGTCTCATTTAGTATTCTGTATCTTATTCTTCATATATTTTGGGCACTGAATAGTTATGCATTATATTATTTGCTAATCACAAATATTCTTCCTGTGTTAAACTTAAAACTGCTTATGATCCAAGCCAGATCTTAATCAAGCTACCAAAGGTGAAAAGCTTTTTCATCACAATACCGTTTTAGTTGTACCATCTCTTACCAAATTTGCATATGCTACAAAAAGGGATTAAACAGCCTCCTAAACCAGAGACTTATGACTTCTGACCAGCATCAAAATCAAAAGCATTGAAATTCCTTGAGAAATACTGTGCTTACGTTATTTCCATGACAAGTATAAGCAAATACGACTGTCAGAAATGCTTTGGGGAGGATAATAATTTTTCATGAAGTCACCATCATAATGTTGATATCTTGGTAGGTTCAAAGAGTTCAAAGATACAGATAAATGTCTATCGTGCTTTTAAAACCAACCCCAAATTTCAACTTTTCCATCTTTCCCTGCCTCTGAGCTCAAACTAATTATCTTCAAGTAGATCGGCTCTGTAATGATTACTGATCATATACTCCATAAAGTATTTCTTCATTGTGGTATAGTAGGAAACTATGAGACATAAGGATATTTACTATTCTTTCCCTACTACCAGACTCACTAACAAGGAAAACATGTTTATGTTTCTTTTTATATTTCACGGCATTTTGGAAAAAGCAAACCAAAGTAATTACAGTAACAACAATATCTTCTTTTCTTCTGAGAAACACTATAAAAGGAAGGTGGAGGTCTAGGTGATACTGTCTTTCATTCTCAGATTGGGAAACCAGGTCACAGACAGTTAAGTGCCTTGGCCAAAGCCACCTGCAAAATTTATCTGTCAGTTCTGCTGACTGCTATGGCGCATTTGTTTGTATTTATAAGCATATATACCTTTATAGTTGCTGTAAGGAGAGGGTGTATCTTTTGCATATTTCCTCTGCTCAAATGTACTTGTGAGAGCCATGATCTTTTCTCACAGTTTTGTAAAATGCACGTCCCATGAAATAATAATAGTATTTAATTGACTTTAGCGACACATCAAAGGAAGTGGCGTAAAGTAATGTGCATAATAAACAAAACTTCTGGGTCAGTGGAGAAAAGCCTTTGACAAAGGGATTGAAATCAACAAATATAGGTTGATGTAGAGATTAGACAAAGTTTCTCTCAAATATATTCCATCTGTTTAAGAAACAGTGGCTAAAGGTTATATGACTTCAAAAGGTACTCTCTTAAAATAGAAAAGTACATTCTCTTATTGTTACAGCCGGACATATCCTGGCTTTAGCTGCTGTTTAATATTCTAGCAATGTGGATTTCACTGCAGTTTCTGACTTATGTTGGAAAATTAATTTCATATTTTTATATACCCACTCCCAGGGTGATTAGAGGTTATGTAGTCAATAGCATATTATCATAGTGCCCACATCTCACTGTGTGTTTCTGGACACCTTTAATCATGGAAATGTTTAACTAGCAAAAGAAATAAAACCTGGAATCTCACCTCAGTGTACAGATTCTTATTGTTACACTAAGATCTGTTTCTGAGGTTAACAAACTTTCATCTCTCCATTCTAGTGTCCTAAAGATAACTGTTGTAGTCATGTCAGTATTCATTCACGAACCTGTGTGAATAGATTTTTAACCCCCTAACTTTTACTTTACTGTGCTGTATCAACTTTGATAGCAATTTAGGGTTCACAAGGAATGCAGAATTAAGACATGGCAAGATTTTAGTGAGGCAGATAAAAAGCAGCTCTGTCCTTTTGATTTCACTGTTATTTTTCTGTATTGGGGTGGTCTTTTTTTTTTTCTATGACACAAAATTAAATATTTTGGTATTTATTTCTGTCTTGTTACCAGTAGGCGTTAAACTCTAAAATGTGTCTGTAATGCAGGCTGGTTATACAATCTTTTGTTTTTAAGATATAATATTTAGATTATAGGACGTATGAACAGTAACATTCAGAAAGACAGTATTTTATGTCATGTATATAGTAGTACGTATATGTATTGCTATATACATATGTATGACATACATATATGTACGTGTAAATATATATGTACATGCATAGTTAGCACCACAGGAAAAAAACTCAACTTCCAATTATACCTCTTCTTTATAAAGAAAGAGTACTGCTCAGTGCAAAGGAATGTAAGTGTGTCCTATTCTTAGAAATTTCTGACACAGCATTTAGTATAACCATAGAGAGACATAAGCAAAAGAACTGGAAAATATTTGTGTACTTATTAAGTGCCAATAAAGCTGATAAAAAGCATGACTGCCACAGACATTATGCAACATAAAGTAGTAAGATCTTCTGTTTCTAGAGGATGTGGTCTGAAAGAATAGCAAATAGTTTGCAAGAGTTAGAGCAGAATTTTTTTTTAAGGGGTAGCATTACTCAGCAAGTTTCATACGTCGGAGTCAACTCTTTCATTTCTTTGGGGATTTCAGATGTTCAGTTTTAGCTGGCTACAGGGATTATAATGTTCAAGTTTCTCTTTTAAACTGGGGAAAGGACACATTTTGGAGATAAAAGCAACATAATAACAACAACAACCATAATGATACCATGAACTATTTCACTTCTGAAGTTTAAAATAATTTAGAAATGTCATTTGTCCTACAGCAGAGCACGTACTAAAGGTAATCTTTCTGCTAAGTAGCTGGAGAATGGGAAAAGGAGAGAATGGCAAACTGTTCAATCAACTTCGCTGCGAAGAAAAATACACCACCAGGCAGCAGTATCCTGCCTTGTCCAGTGGTGCACTCAAGACAGTGTTTGGCCCCTCAGAAATGTTGCTGCCACTTCACACAAATCACTTAAGACAGTGACCCATTTTTTGCCAAGTGTTTCCAGGGAGGATCATGGGACAGAGCATGTTGCCACTTGCTCTATGTGACTTCTTTTTTTCCTCCTTCCTCTTTATCGTTGTCTGGGCACAGAGCCAAGGCCTGGCCACCTCCACATTTCATAGCCTTCTCAGCTGTGCTGCTCCTTATTCTCACCGCACCCTGGTCCCCACACCTGTGCCTGTCCTGGCCCAGCTCATTAGCATCTGCTGGGCTGGCAAACCTCCCCTGAGACCCGGAGCCTCAGCATGTCCCCATGCTTCACAAGTGCTACTGGGGACTGTCTTCTCTGTAGCTGTGCCAGGGACTTGCTATATTTCTGGCCCATCCTGGTGGCCCTCCTCAGCCCCAAGCCCCGCACCTCTGTGCCTGCCCCACATCTGAAGTGGTGCCATTGAGCTGTACCTCCATATTATGCTCAAGGTTCATTCTCATGGTCCTCCCTTGCCTCAGGTCTCACTCCTTCATGCCTGCCTTGCCCCTGGAACCCTGCCCTGCTATCTCCTTTCTCACCACACCTGGTTCCCATCATCCTCCCAGCCCCTAAGCTTTACTCCACCATGTCTGCTCTGTCTCCAAAACAGCGCTGGGGCCACAGCTCCTCAGTGTTGCCCTGCCTGTCCTACCACCTGTCTCAGCCCGGGGCCCTGAAGCTCTGTGCTGCATCCCCGCTGACACCACACCTTATCCCAGTAGTCCAGACTCCATGCCTCCTTGTCTTCTCCCTCTCCACAAACTTTGAGCTCAGTCCCACTGTCCTATGTCACCACTTCTTGGTAGCATATATGTAACTGAACACAGATGCTGCCCACATCTCAGTTATTTGTGGTTTATTCTCTTAAGATGAACACTGGGTTTATGCTTTACTAGGTGAAGTAATCTGAACGTTGGCCTGCCCGATAGGCATGAAATGAACTACAGGACAAGGTATCAAGTATCACGACTCTCAGATGGTTTCCAGCATGGCAGGTCTCTGCACTGACCTGTTATGGCTCACTCTTTAGCCTCTCTGACTTCTGGAACACCATGTGCTACAGCAGTGGCAGGGCATGCTGCCACTGACCTGGGAGAAGAAATGCTTCCACAGCGCTGCGAACCTGGTGAACAAGCCCTATATAGCCTTAAAGGAAGGGCTGCAGTGTGTTCAGATGGGCAGGAACTATAAATACCTCCACTTCCCTGCTTAAGTTGTGTTGGCATCTTTGGCTTAGGCCAAATCCAGCACAGGGTTACACTGCCAGGGTCGCAGTTACATCCCACAGCCAAAAAGAAAGGTAACTGACAGTGGCAAAAGTGTGGGAGCGGGAAAAGGACAACAGGAACATTGAGAAAGATGTGCAGAAGTGAAGCATATTATGGACAGATTGTCATAAATGCACAGTTATTCATCCCTTCGCTGCACCACAGTACCTGCAATCCCAAACTACGCACAGCCAGCTCCTTCAGGAAGTGTTCAGTGTACTTCCACCAAAATGCTCAGCCTGTGCCCTGCCACCACAGGAGATGCCAAGGTGGAGTCAGCTGCGGACTACAGGAAGCACTACGTGGGCTTCCGTAAGGCTCTACTTGGATGAGGTGTAGTTGGACCTCTTGTCCTTCTCGCTCTACCACCACGACTTCCTTGTACCCCAGTTTGGTACAATCGGTACAGATGGGAGTTCCCTTGATTTAAATACATTCTTGTTAAGATAAACTTCTTCCAACAGGGTTGAAAAAGAAGAGCAAGGCCATGAGCTGTCACAGCTGTTAGACTAGTCAGAGCACTGCAATAAGTAATGGAGAAAAAGAGCCAGGAAAGAGCAGTGGAAAATAGAGCTGAGGGTATGAAGAAGGGCTTTTGCTTTCCTGACACACTACTAACAGCTAAAACTAAATGATTAAGTATTTTCTATATTGTACTCTTTATGGCCTGACCTTCTTAGCCCTAGACTGAGTCCGCTCATAACTGTGGTCATCATTATTCCTAAACTACAAGTACTCTTTAACTACGAGAGACTTCTCTCTCTCAATTTCTTCTTGTCATTATGGCATTAACTAAGTTTTACATATTTCTACCTTATTTTCTTTTTTTTTTTTGTGGTCTGCTTAAGTAAATGAAAGTGTGAAGTCCTTTCTAGTTTGAGATTTGACATCTTAACCAAGAGGGTTCTCAAATACTATCCAAGCACATACATTTTGGATCATCGAAAGAAAACAAACACATCTTTATTTCTGGCAATAGAGTCCCTGACCTTGACATATACCAGAAAAACAAATACTCTGTCTTCTCATCTTGTTGTGACATGTCCCTATGTTACTTTAAATCACTATTGAGGATTGTCCAATCAAGTATTAGGGTCTGAAATGCAGTTCCAGTGGTGTCTGGATCTTTCCTAATGAACAGCTAGAGTGAGAGTCTTAAATCTCAAATGCAAATCCACAGATCCTTCGGACTCTTGAGTCTCATTTGGCAAAGAGGAGTTTCAGTTAAGTTTCAGACTACACAGACTTTAAGAGCGAGTAAATAACATTTCTTTATTTTACAGAAACATGTCTGGAGGGAAAATTTCAATTTTACTTGTAGTATTTCATTAGTACATCCAGAACATTTTTGTATTAACAGAAGTATTTAATGCATGTTTAACTCTTAAAATACTTTGGTTGCAGTCTTATTAAAATAAAGTAGATCCATGTCAACTCACCCCATAACACAAAAATCAGAATGGGGAATGCCCTCATTGAAACACATATTATACTTTCATCACAAGTGACATGTTGACATCTTCACAGAGTTTGGAAAAAAATAATTGCCAGAATGACAAAATACCATATTTTGTCATCTTCGGTCAGAATAAAACACATTGAAATATTCATTAATCAAAAAATGTAATATCCATTTGCTTACATTTCAAGTTGATTTAGAATGAAACAATACTCCTTTTGGTGTCTTCAGGGAGATGGAGTTCAAGGAGTTTCATATCGCCATTCTCTGCATTATCTAGTAAAACTATTTCTCAGGATACACCACACAAGTATGTCAAAGAGGATCATCCTTTGCAAGTTTCATCAGTTGCATCCTGCAGATAACAGCACTGTCTCTGATGCCAGAGATGAATTTGGCATTGAGTCTTCTGAAGTGAAGCAAGTACCATAAGGACTGACTTACAAAATTGTTGTGTTAGTTTGGAAAGACATTTTTGTCCTTGCTGGAGAAATACAACTTTTCAGAAGCCAGCATTACTTACATATCATTCTTCAAGCCTCCCTTCTCATAGTGTTTTCAGATAACAATATCCTGCTAATCGCAAAGCAGATAATGATTGTGATCATCCTTAGTGTATGCCTGAAAAGAGGCTGCATCTTACGTTTGTTATTCCATCTTCCCCACTGCACCATCTCCTCCATCTGAGACATCTTCTCTGTCTGATTAAGTTAGTCAAGGCAATGACTCAATTTTGTTATGACTTTTTAAGTTCATGCATAACATAATATAAACATTTTGTATTTACTGCTAATCATCATTCATCAAGTTGTTATTTTTGGCAGTCATGATTTTTCCAGAGGAGTAAACACTTGCATTAAATTGAACAAGGCTGGATTCTGGATAGTATAAATGAAGGAGAGTTAATGACATCTCTTGTTTCCAGTTCTAGGGTTTTACTTTGTTTTGTTTTAATTTTAAGCTACAAACAGGGCAGACTTTGGAGCAGCTGTTTCCTAAAGAATATACTTTAGAGATTATTGTTAAATAAATATTTTTGTTGTTTTTTAAAAGCATTGCTCCTTACTACATTCTTTATAGTCTTTCAGCCCAATACACTTTAGACATTTTTACAGTTTCCGAAATCAGTAAACAGCTAACTGAGGGAGTCTGATGATTACTGACAACTCTGGAAATGGAATAGCATCATAACAGTAAGTAGTAGAAAAGGAAAGAACAATATTACTAGGGTAACTAGGGACCAGGTTTAATCACAGAATCACATATATTATATGTCTGTCTTCAAGATACAGGGTTTGCTCCTGCCTTTTTATTTTGGCATCCTCTTAAAGCCTTAGAGCAGAACAAGTAGCATGGTAAATCCACTTTATACTGTTTGTTAAATGTATGTTCAGTTAGAGTATCCAAGGTTACCAGACTTTGGACCAGACCCCACGTTTTCAAAGCGCTATAGCTTTAGGGAGACGGAGCATGAGGAATGGTTATCTGCTCCCTTCCCGAGAGGCAAAATCAAGCCCTGGAATATATTCTGAGGTCTCTTCTCTGTCTCAGAAGGACTCCTGCAGCAGGGAAAACACTTGTCTTTGTACTGGGTCCCATCATTGCATGAGTGAGCACAGAATTTAGTCTAGATTGCTGTTTGCATCCTTTTCTGGTAAGGCGGCTGCTTGACTGCGTTGAGGAAAAGCCATTACCTAACCCACTATTACTCGGTATTTTGAGGGCAGATAAATTAGTACTTATTGTTTGGGTAAGCACGGTGTTATTGCTTTACAGTATTACAGCTTAGCTGTTCTACACATGTTAATGAAAAATACTGAGGATATGGACATAATGTGACTTCGGGGCCTGCGGGAGCTGTGGTCAGTCTATGTTTGCCAGAAAGCGCTGGCACAACTCTGCCAACTGCCTGCACTGCTGTGGACATGTGAGGAGGACAGAGGAACAACCTTTTTGCAGTCACTTTGCATATTATCTTCTGATGTCTTGCTGACCTGCAGTGTCCCTGAGTAACAGGCTGATTACTGCCAACCTAGAGTTCAACTTCAGGTACAGGCGTACACGCGAGGTTTATTTTTATTAGGCTTTACTAAGTATATTTTTCCACTTCATCTCTTATTACAGCTGGTTTCAGCCAATTGTAACTCTTGTAAAAATTCCAGCCTGGCAGTTCCAGAGACATTTTCTGTCTGTCCAACAGGCTATAACAACAGGGCTACCCCAACTTAGACCACCTGAATTATGCAAGCTCCATCTGATGGGGCTGTGAATAAGGGTGAGTCAGTCCGTATCCCCCATTTTTCCTTTATCCACTTTTCATTGGTTTTCTGTTTCCCAAATTTGATGTAACAGGCTAAAAATGATGAAGTAAACCACAAAAGGAGTCTGCTGGAAGAAAAAAAAATAGGCTTGCATATGCTATTTTCTGTCCTCCTTATATTGCTTCCTTTCAGAAGAATGAAACAAAGCAATGAATCTGCCCGTCTCCCATTGCGCCTGCCCCACTCCTTTCTATGAATCAAAGCACAGATGGATAGTTTTGCATTGTCTGCTCATCTGTTCAATGTCTGCTCGTGTATCCACCCTTAGTCGCTGCTGTTTCAGCTGTTCATATTCATACCGAAGGTTCACAGTATTGTGACCTAACAATTTACTTTACAGTTTAGAGAATAATGCAAGGTGAATGTGGCCACGTAGAGTGTACCTGTGGTTACCAACTGGTTTGTTACATTGGGTTTCAGTAATGCCCTGGAACTGTAAGTGTCTGGCCACCTGTATCCTCGCAGTACCATTACTCTCAGGTTAAATGTATGGTCACGGCATACTTGTAAACAGGCATATATATCCTTGGAAAAGATGCTGGAGAGTGGGTAGGCCTGAGTCAAAATAGGTTAGACATCAACGATTAGTCAATGTAGTTTTAACTGCTAGTTACTTAACTATAGTTTTTAACTATTAATATAGTCTTATTTAACAGGCTGAGATTTTATTTTGTCATCACTGTTTAAACACAGACAGTTCAGGCAACGATCTCCTCAGCGTTACTAACTATATGCGGTATATTGACAATTACATACTAATTTGTGCTGCTACCCTTATATCAATCAGATTTTTAAAAGCACAGGGCAAATAATGCATATGCTTCTTATTATCAGCAAGGTGATTGTATAAATTAATCAGTTTACCTTGTTCGTGTTTGCATCCATTTTACATGCAAATCCACTTGAGCATTTCAGTCTACCAGTGCGGAATGTGTATTATGAAACTGCCTGCTCAGTATTTGTTCCATAAAAGTTTTCAGACTCTTATCATCAGAAATGGACAGTAACACATACTTCTGTTCAGCCAGTCACAGTTGAACAGAGAGCATGGGTTTAGAACTGGTCATCAACAAAGTAAAAAAAGCAAAAAAAATAAATAACCTATTGGTTGAATAAGTCAACATTAAAAAAAAAGATTGTCCCTGGCATTCATAAACAGAAGAGAAGGCTGAGTCCATCAAAGAAATCATTACTCAATCAGCTTAATTTTAGGAGGAAAATTTGTACACAGTCACCACCGTTACAGATGGTCAGTATCTTAGAAGCTATAATTATACAGTCTGTACTCTGAGACCATCAAAGGCTGGATAGCATTGGTAAATAACAGTATCCATAACTCAAAGTCCTTGAATCAATATCTACAAACCCCAGAAAACTGGGACAGTCTGACAAAGGTATCACCATCCCCAAATTGGTTCAGGCATGAGATGTGACAGCTACAGAATTAATTTGTTGAGACATCAGGAAGGACAGCAAACACTAGCAATGAGTGTATCTTCTTCCACACCTTACTTTCCCCTTTGCCACAATGAGCAATGGCAGATGAGAATTGTATTGAATGCCTGCTTTTTGTTTTGTCCCCAAACCTTACTGTTCTTTTGCTTAATATTTTACAATCTTTCTGAATGTTTCTGAATAGACAGATGGGATTGGGTCTGTTTCTATATTTTGCCATTGAAATAATGACTAGAAGTGAGACTCATGAGATTTCTGAATTCGTTCTGTCTCTATTATAAATAAGAACAGAGAAAAAATAGCAAGAGATTGCCTGAGCAAGTTTGCTGTCTGCACTCAGAATGCCTGTTTCTGCTCTGAGGACCCAACCGCTTAAGGTCATTGTCCTGTGGCACATCTCTCCTCTCTCTCTCCTTAACTTTTCTGTTGCAGGAGCTTTTGTTTCTGACCTTAGAGCTTTTGAGACGTCACTTGTTTTGTTTTCTGTATCCCACCAAATTTTCTGTATTGCACCTAGCACTGTTTGCCCCATGATATATACTAACTGAATTTAAAGAAGAACGGACAACTGCATGAAAAATAAAACTCTTTGGCCACTATTAAAAAGCTACTTCAGTGATCACTAGAGGGAAGGAAGTGAGGTTTGCACATGAGGATTTCTAAATTACAAAAACTTGCAACAAACATGAGTATGAGCAATAAGCAACTTCCTTCCAGTTATCAAAATTTACGGATACTTCCAGAAATCTGAGTGTTATAAAGTACTAAAGTACCAGCACTGTGTTCTCACAGAAAAGCCTGAAAAGCAAGCTGCAACACGAAAGACATGACAAGTGGCTTGATTTACAAACTTATTAACAAAAGAGCTTTAAAAGTAAGGTACAAAGAAACACGCTGCTGTGTCCACACTGGCAGTTTACCATGTTGGGAAAATAAGTAACTTCGTGCTTTTGATTTTAAACAAAGGCTTTAGGGCACTCCACAGTAACAAGAACCAAAACACGGAGTGCAGCTTGTCAATATGCATAAAGCAGCTCGCAGCTACTCCCCACAGATCTGATCAGATGCCATTTAACAGGCTACATCCATGACATACATTGCTAAACAGTGGCTGAAACACTATTTACTTTGGATCCCAGCATCTGTTTCATAACCCTCTTAGAAGAAGAGTGATAAGTAATGCAGACCGCACATGCTAAAATTCTTTGGGTTATAGCTGTTGTCCTTTTCAAAGCATCAGATACACATACAATACATACTTCTCTGGGACTGTGCCTTAGTGAGGATGGAAACTGCATTGTTCTGTGGGGAGGTGGCATACAAAACTATGGGGTTTATTAATGATTTTTTTTTAGAAAAAAGCAAATTTGGCTTCAGCTGTGACTCCCGGTGATGTGAATGTTGAAGCTTCTTTGCAGATAGCTGATTCCTGGGGGAAACATATCACAGTTGAATGTTTTTATTCAGATTACATTATCTAAAATAAATATATTTGGTTTTGATGCCTATTTTCCAAGTACAAAATTAAATATTTGACATTTTTTAAAATAATCAGCTGGAAATAGGAAAACTGATGTACACTGGCCACTATTTTTAGAACTTTAACAGTCTTGTTACATAAGTGTTATCAAAGTTATATGCAATACACATGTTTTTCTCCTTACACTGAGGATGGTCCATAGCAGACCATAATCAGATTAATATAACGAACAAAGGCGTTTGTGGCAAAGATAGCCTGCTTTTTATATAGAGATCTGAGAGTGCTTTATGAGAGTAGATGAATACAGCTTCTCCCAGTTTACCAAGCAAGAGGCAGCACTGAGGTGTGGAGATGTGAAGGTACTTGCTTGACGGCCGTAAGTGAGGCACAGAAGAAGAAGGGAGAAACTATCTAAAGTCCAGGTCCCTACATGTAATCTCAATCACAAGCAAACTTTTCCTGCAAGAATGAGCAACAAATTGCCACTAACAAACAATCGTGGAGCACGCTGTGTGTGCAAGCTGCTGGTATGGCCTGGTGTGCTTCAAAATACTCTGCTTGCAGCAAGAGCAGCTAGACCTCTTCCTGACCTATGGGTGTGTACGGGTTCAAAGAAAAGCCAGAAACAGAGCAGAATCGCCTTTTGCCTCTAACTGTCCTAGAACAGTTACATACACAAAACAGAATCAAATTTACAATCACTTTTGTTATGGCATGCTATTTATTTTCTGAGCCAAGTGTTGACAGAAAGCTGGATCACTACTAGCTACGTAATTGACTATTTAAATATGGAAATTTGAAGCGCAAAGTTCACAGGTCAACAGGGTGAAGAGTGGTAAACTGTATGAATAAGAGTTTGCGTGATTAGCCCATAGATGTTGGTTTTGTCTTATTCCTACAAATACCCTTTACTGGTAGACAGGAAGGACCATGGGAATTCCCAGACACATGCACATCCTTTGGGTGTTATACACTTTACTAGCTAGAGTTATCAGCAGCATTATGTTGTGCAAACATGTTACGTGAACAGGAAATTATTATACTGCCATTGCTCAGACTACTTCAAATTTTAGTCACTAGAAAGAGGGTCAACATCCTCTTTTCAAAATATCTTTCCATTATTAAACATGCAGTGATTGCTGCAAAATGTTGTTTCCTCAAATAGCTGCTCAAATAAGATATTTTTACCTTCGATCTGATGCTTTAGTGTCATACATTACCTAACAGTTTGCTCCACTGTAATGGTACACAGTAACTAGGAAAAATGTATCTCTTGTAGGAACAGCTAATAGAATAACTCTTTTTTTATTGTGTGAATATTATCAAAGTACAGTAGCTATCCCATAAATTCACCCATAATGTGCTGGATTAGGAATGCTGCTGTTCTGTTGTTTAATCACAACAGATGAGTAACACTCCTTGGTTTATGTGCAAAGATTAAAATAAATCAGCACTGGAACAATATCTAGACATTTATGTACATTTTCTTTACATAGGTCTCAATGTCTACTACAAAAGTAATACTGTATCTCATTCTACCTAACACCACAAAGACATTTTACAAAATAATATTGCTTATAAGCTGCATTAGGATTCTGTAATAAGCATTATGGCCAGATTGATGAGTTGTTATTACAGAAGCAGTGTTATTACTTGAAAAGAGGTCTCAGAAAGATGCAGTTCTGAAATCTAATCTTAGAAATGGAACAAAATTAACTTTAGTGACAATACTACGAAACCAGTAAATATTGACCATACTGCTATTATAGGAAAACTGTTTCTTCTTTCACTTTAAATGATGAATGGAAACACTGACACAAAGTGATTAAAAATTGTATGGAACTATATATTGATACCTGAAGTGCTGGGGGGCAAATTAATGGAGCCCCAAAACAGAGTAGGGCTGGCCAATGACATGGAGCTGTGAGGCTTTTTAGAACCCAGATGCTCTAACAAGCTGAACTTCATGTGTACGTGCAGGATAAGATTTTATGAGAGAGTCTGATATATAACATATAACAATAGTCTATATCTTTTTGGATAATGGGGAAAATTAAAATGTCATGGAAAAGACTTTAGATTTCAGGGTCCCTCTCTTTGAAACAGTAGCATATAATGTTGGAACCCGGGAATTCTTCATAGAGCTGGAATTGTTTCTGTAGCTATTCAACGTTTAATTAGGGTTTGCAGAACTGGACCGTTGTTCTTAGCAAATATTTTGGCTATTGGGCTCTTATCCTGTAAATAGCCTATAAGGATGACGACAAAAGTCCTATGAGTTAGAGCTACTCATCTGAGAGAGTTTCTCATATGTGGCCTTGGTGCTGATTCAGTGTAACTTTAATGAAGATGAATACATTGTTTACGTAAATCGTGCCATCATGTATTCTGTAACACTGCCACAGGCTGCTGGTTCCACGGCTGCATTCCATTCACTGTTGACTTTCTTCTCATGAGTAATTAAGATGAAACTTTAATTGAGCAGGTAATTTATGAGAAGCCTCTGTAAAAACATTAAGGTAAACCAAAGGTAGTATAAAGAATAGGTCAGATAAATAGTAGACATCTTGGAGGCCATTATCTGACTCAACAGGAGTAGCCACATACAGATTTTTTTAAACTTGCTGTTCAAACATCGGTGTTTACAGAGCAGATTGTCAATTCTTTGGCAGGGGAGAAAATGGATAGTCACCTTTCCTCTGGCTATTAACAGGCTGACCAAAGCAGGATGTTCTGTATTCTCTTTTCAAGGAAAGATGATGCCATGTTTTTGGGTCTCTTTAACGTGCACTGCAGTGGAGCTTTGAATCTTGTCCAGTTTTATAAAATTATGCAGAAACACATTATTACACATGAAGAGCCTTATCTTGGAACTCCTGACTAAAGTAGTGGTTATTCTTATGTATAGTGATTGCAGTAATAGGCCACACTGCGCAGTGAACACAATGAAGTCCACAAATAGTCCAATAACTTGTGTAGATTCTCTGCTGGCTGCCTGTGGCATGATTGGGAGCATTAGGTTGGAATAGACTAGATGGTCTAATGAGTCTATACCAAAACTGTTATTTGTAAGAAGAAAAAACAGGAAAATACTTGCTGCTCTCCAAGCCTCCCTATACAGTAACAGGCTTTCTTTTAAACAGACAACTATGAAATACAGACAGAATTGTATGTGCTTTTAAACCTCCATACAATAAACGTCTAGACACAATAAATCTGTGGAATTAGTCTTAAGTACTCACTGGAGGAACCAGTGAGAAGCAGTGCCCAGAAAGTCCAAAACTAAAAGCGACAACAAAATTGCACGTAAGCCATTTAGAAGGTAGTGCAAACAAAGTCATGCTTTATATATGGGCTTGCTGTCTGGAGTCCATAATCCTTGTGCTGTAGGCAAGGCTCAGGGCTGACAAAACTGCCCGAGAGTGACATCATGTGGGGAAATTTGCGGCAGCGGCAGCAGGTCCCTGTGCAGGCGCCACACATCCAGAAGGGCCGAAGGTCAAGCCTACTGTCCAAGCTGTCCCTCTGGGTTCCACAGGGTTATTTTTCGTTGGCAAACATTCAGTAGCTGGAGCCATTAATGTAAATTGTCCTTAAAAGAACTAAACTATCAATGAAGGATCTTGTGCTGGCACAAAATCTTTCCGTCTAGTCGTTGTAATGGACCTGTTGCTTATCTCAGAGTTGACTAAAACCACACTTGCATGGTCTCCACCCAGTTAATGAAAACCTGACATCCTTTTCATTCAGAACTAGACCTGACTGCGTAGGTCAGAGACATTTCTGGACTCCATGTGGTCCTGCTTGGTGCCTGTTTGATTTGGGTTTATCCTAGGTTATTCCGTTTACTTTGCCGCTCTCAAGAATGCCTTCCATCCTTCCTTCCATCTCCATAATCTGCAGAACAAGCCGACCTTCTCCAAGCTCACGAATCCACATCTTTCACTTTTCGATTTCTCTGAAACTCAAGCAATTCATTCCCTGGCTTTTTGAGGGGGGGGTGTTGTGAAGAACAATGCAATCACTGCTCTGTTCTTTGTATTGATGCACTCAGACATACTGACATGTCTGCTCTTTGGACTGGAGGGGGACTTTAACAGTCCTGAACAATAGAAGTAGTTCTAGTTCAAGCTCTTGCATCTTATGCTACCCATGTCACTTACCAGTCTGAACACTGAGTAAGAACATTGTAATTCTGCCACCCCACAAAGCTACAGCTCTAGTACGGTTTCTTGTCTGGGTTGGTATATAAAGTGCCATGTAATCCTGAAACACTGACCCTCTTGCTCTGTTCTAAAACCTTGAAATGAGTCAGCTCTAAAGTTTATTATCAGATTCAGCTCAGCAAATACACTCAAAACACTTTCCTAGGGTCAGACTGTACTCTAGCTTGTGTGTTGACAGGGATGAAGGGGCTCTTTGTGCAGATCTCTGCTTGCTCGTGTGGAAAGTGGAACAAATTCACTTCATGGCATTATACTCCTTCCTTGAATGATTTATATGGTTGGTAAATCATGGGAGGGGTGGTCGTTAGCAGTGGTAAGCTAAAGCTATATAGCTGGGCTAAAAGACGTGCACACTCTATTCTTCTAGATCCCTGGATAAGCTACTCAATAACCAATATTCTGAATTAAAAATAGAGCTCCTCAATGCATTGGAGATACCCAGAAGAAGGTGGGATTAACGTTCGTTGGAAGCTGGAAATAAGTGGCTTATTAACTGGTTATTAACTTCTTAAATTCAAGTGACTTTTAAGGCTGAGAAGTGCAGTATCTCAAAAATCATAAAATTACCAGAAAAAAATTATTTTATCTTTTGTGCATTTTCATGATTATATGGGTAACAGAGTAGCTAACTTTCCAGCTGTAAGCATGTTAGCAGGCAGGATTTTCTAGGTGAGCAAACAGAAAAGCTAACATGGAGCAACACAGCGACACTAACTCAAGTCATCAAAAGGACTGGATTCCCTGGAGACATAGGACAGAGCTCTGCCCGCTGCTCCAGCGGAGTAGCTGACAGTCCTAGCAGGTTGATCAGAGACCTGGCAGGGCGATTTGAGTTGTTAGTCAGGCCAGCACGTGGCAGGGCGCTTTCAAGTCAGCATTGTGGATGTTTGCTGGCAGCAGAGGAAAGGTGATACTCTGGCTTGGAAAGGGAGTGGTAGCAGATCCGGATTCCTTTGCTCATTCCCCACGGTTTTAATCTTTTATGTACCTTCAGGACTTGCGCTGTTGCTTGTTTAATCCCCACATACCCTTGCCTCTAATCCTGCATGCTGTCCCTCGCCAGCCAGTCCTCTGTCCACTTCTTCTCCCTGCCTGTCCCCTACCGTCATAGTCTTCCATTTTCCTTTAAGACTTCTGTTTCTAGTGTCTTTGCTGATCCTGAGTTACTGGGGCTCAACAGAGGCATAATGGCCCGCTGTGTACAGCATTAAGTTAAATGCTTTAATGATCCTTCCTGATACTGACCTTTTTGAATCCCCTAATCCTTTCCAGAGAGCTCCCAGGCCCTGCTTTCCTTATTAACCAAGGTATTCCTTGTCAACTCCAAGAAGCTGTTTAACAGCAATTGCCATTTCTCCTTTTGTTTTTCATTACATTCACCTCAGGACCCTTCTTTGTCCATTGTGCCTGGCCACCACCAGGGCAATCGCTGAGGCACAGGCAAAACAGTGACAGTATGTGGCAGGTCAGAAGGACATTTCAGGGTGGTCCAAGCTGTCCCAGGCAGGCTCAGGAGTGAGGACACCATGCAGACACCGTCTTCAGATTCTTTAGCTTCGAAGCTCGGCAAGTTGACTGAGCATATGCTGTGATTTATCAAAGGGATTTGGGCAAATGTGGATTTTCTCAGACCTGAGAAAAAGCAGAAAGCACTTCTTTCTCCTTGTCCATTAAAAATCTCTGATGCAAACCACGTATAAGAATTTCTTTACTACTACACAAAAAGGAGATACCATAATGTCTGCTTCTCTAATTTCATTCTTAGAAGTGACTGAGTAATTTGTGCTGAAGCCGTCCAAAAATCTTCAGCACCTGCCACGGGGA
Organism: Ibidorhyncha struthersii; assembly: GCA_013398815.1. Lineage (NCBI taxonomy): Eukaryota > Metazoa > Chordata > Aves > Charadriiformes > Charadriidae > Ibidorhyncha > Ibidorhyncha struthersii. Next base: position 759,044 of record VZSZ01007133.1, read on the forward strand.
ATTTCAAACTGAAGGGTTCAAGCGAGGCAAGGTCATAAACACCAGGTCCTAGAGTGGAAATTGTCAGAAAACCTGACTAGCAGCTTGAACTTAATAGGTGGCATTATATTCAGTCTCTGGGTGTTTCAATTCAGGATAATCCAAGTAACACAGCTCCATATGGAGAACAGTGCCTACTTGCTCAGCTACTGTCCGTAAGCAAGATCATTTGAGACTAGTAGAAATTATGCTCAGCTGCACCTTCTCTAATTAGGCAGAAAACATTTGCTTTTAGGTTGGCTTTCTCACTTGCTGTGTCCTGCTAATAAAGCAATTGGTCTCTCTGCCTTGTCTGACCCAGAAGGGGATACAGATAGGGGTAGTCATCTCACTTAACCAGTTTAGCAAGGAACTGTCCTGCTTTCATTGAAGACCTTCCTCTCCCAACCCAAATTCCTGCCCCAGTTTTAACCAGGTAAGTTTCTTGGTAAGGAAGTTGAGCGTTAAGTGCAGACAGCACCAGGATTCATTCTCCATGAATAAACAGCACACTCATAAGAAATAATAACCTTATTATTAAAGCAGAGGCTTGGAGTCAGGAAACTTGAGTTTATGGCTGTTTTTCTTCTATAGATTCTGGGTGACTTTGTGAAAAACAAAGAATCGAAACCAGAGAAAAATACCCATGAATTTTCACTGCTGTAGTATTGCTGTTGCTGATAGACATGTCTGAAGATGGGTAACATGTAAAAAAAAGCTCCTAAAAACTACAAGTCTTGAAAATGTAAATGTTTATCTCCCTTCCCATGGTTTCCCCTCCACAGCACACCAAGCAGGTTGAACGGTTACTGTCTTAATTCACAATCAAATCACTGTGAGTCCCTGAGTACTCCAGGATTTTAAATATTTTTTGCCTTTACAAGAAACATCACGTACTTGAGAGAGCAGTGAAGATTCACATGTGAATGTAGACGCTCATACTAATCCCCCAGGGAAGCGGCTGTAGCTGGATACAAGACTTAGATGAAGCTTGTTATAAAGTCAGTATCTTATGGATAGAGACCAGGGGACTGAGACCAAAGGCTCCAGCCTGGGCTTCTCACCAGAGAGAGCGAGCACAAGCCAGCGTACACTGCTCTGGCCAAGTCACTAGTGCTTCATAAAAGGAACACTTCTGTAATCCAATCCTCTTTTTCCAGAATTCTTTTTAATCTCATTTCTATTTTAGGTTAAACTGCATCAACCCTACAAAATGTGAATTCTAAAACTCCCTACTCCCCACTGAGTGCTCGACCTGCTCAGCTGCAGAACCAGGCTCCTTCCTGTGAAAGGGGTAAGGTTTAAAATCGATCTTGGCAATCTGGGCACTCGCAGGACTGGGCAAATAACAAGCGAGAGATTTCGGTATTACATTTTGGACGTGGCTGTTTAGATCCGCTGTCCGATCTGCGCCTCGCTCCCTGGTATTCTCTTCAGCTGTAAGGTGCAAATCCTCATCTGCGAACAGGGGCTAAGCAGGGCACCGGCCTCGGCCCGCCGACCCGAAACGCCGGGTTCGGACTCCAAAGAAGGGCCAGAGCACCACCTAGTGACACACGAGAATATTACCCATCTCTCACTAAATGTTTCACTTGATCGTGTCTGAAATTCGGGGAAAAAACCTACTACAATTAAAATATTTAATTTAAAGTTTTAAAAAATATCCTATTCTAATCCCGAGTTATTTTCTAGCAAGTATAAGATAACTTTTCCTAGGCTGATAGAAGGAATACAAGAACTATGATTGATACTGCTTGATAAAAGCAGGCCTTACTTCCCATTCCGGTGTTTTTCCATGAACTTCAGTTGCTTGGAATCGGGATTTTATTAAAAATATTCGTTCCACTTGCTGTTTTCCTTTGTTCACAGTAAGAATGTAACACGAAGCTTACGGAGAATCATGCAAAAAGGGCCAGCTCAACAACGAAAGCTAATATAGCTCGTGACGACAGCAAGCCAGCAAATTCTAGTATCAGCCTTCATCATTGGCATTGTTCTTTTAGAATAATTTTTTTTTTTAATCAGAGAATGAGGTTACTCTTTCTGTCTAGGCTAAAAGTTATTAATAAATTTGGGTTTTTTTTTCTTGCTATAATCAAAATACTAAACTTCTCTTATGGAAAAAAGTTGAGTTTCACATGAAATTTCACACTTGTATTTTGAGAGAAAATGACTTTTTTCAAATGTTTTTACAGTGCTATAGCGCAAACTGAATTTTATTCAAAGTCTCACACAAATTATGAAAAATCAACAAATTAATGAATAATGGGCATTAAAAAGGTACAATGCTGATAAAAACAAGAACTGTGAGTTGGCTGGAAGCTAAATGCTTTAATAAATCCTTTGTAAGACACAGAGTTTTTAGAAATCTTTCCTGTCATGTTTTCTCAGAACCACTTCTTGGGGCAGGAGGAGGTAAATTTGAATCAGAATTGTACCGAGCTCTGTTAAATCAGTTAAAAAGTCAATTTCAGAAACACTGCAGAAGTTAACTTCTTTGAAAAATGTACTTGTTTCCAGTTAGCTTAGAAGGACTCTGAAGTGCTCTGGGGCAGAGATTCATTCTTTTTTTTTTTTTTTAATTCCAGTTTCTCATATTACCAATTTCCTTCCATCTGTGCTAGTTTATCACCAAAGTTTCATCCTGCATTTTCACTTGAGAACCAGAATAAGTTCTTTTTTTCCAAGCAAATGCAGCCTAATGCTCTGTCTTCTATAGAAGATGGACCAATTCTTCAAAAGCTTTCCAAAACAGTTTCAATTTAATTGCATTTTATGGTGGTTGAAGGTGATGTGTTACTTCTTAAAGAGGACAATTTTCCCATTGACTGTCAGGAAGGCAACAAAAACGTACTTTTAATATCTTTGCAATTCGTAATATTAATTTTCTCTAGATTGTTGAGCTGAACTTAGGGAACGTACAAACAGACAGGTAACAGGGACCTGAGAAAACAGGTTATTGAAAGTGGCTGACGATCGTAGAATCATAGAATTGTTGAGGTTGGAAGGGACCTTGAAGATCATCAAGTCCAACCATTAACCTAACCTGACAAAACCACTTCTAAACCATATCCCCAAGTACCACGTCTACCCTTGCTTTAAACACCTCCAGGGATGGCAAATCCACCACCTCCCTGGGCAGCCTAGTCCAATGCTGGATAACCCTTTCAGTGAAAAAAAATTTCCTAATATCCAACCTAAACCTCCCCTGGCTTAACTTGAACCCATTGCCTCTCGTCCTATCACTTGTCCCTAGGGAGAAGAGGTCAGTCCCCATCTCTCTACAACCTCCTTTCAGGTACTTGTAGAGAGTGATAAGGTCTCCCCTCAGCCTCCTTCTCTCCTCCAGGCAATTTTCTTCACATCTTCCAAACGATTTCTGCATTCATGGGTCATGGGGATGACAAGCCCTGACCCAATTCCGTGCGGCTATTCCGCTGCACACAAAACCCACCCGGTCACCCGTGAGACCTGACCGGGCCCCGACTCAGCCCGTCGGCGCCACGGCACCCCCCGACGGCTGCTTGTC
>VZSZ01007133.1:762831-789748 GCA_013398815.1 Ibidorhyncha struthersii
TGCCCCGGGCGGTGCGGGGGCTGCGGCGCTGTTGCGGGCAGAGAGCGACCCGGTGTTCGGCGTTCGAAGGGCAAAGCGGTGCTCTTTCAGAAATCTCAGACGTCCGAAAGTTGATTTTAATTTCAGAGGGAGTTTGTTTGGTGGGGTTTTGTTTGGGTTTGGGGTTTTTTTTGGTGTCTTTCTTCCATTTTAGGATTGTGGCGATAGTGCTTCTGGACGAAGGGAATGGAGACCGGTCACTTACCGAAAGTGCACGGACACTCTCTGGTTGCTGCTCTTCTTTCTTTTCTGGGCTGGCTTGGTAAGCGTGCTTTTTTTTTTTTTTTTTTTTTNAAAGAAAAATCAGGTCCGAAGTTAGTGGGGTTCTGCACAGCGGTATACTGTCTAAACTGAAATTATCGTGGGCTGCCCTGGGACAGAACTGACCTTGGTGGCGCAGCAGTGCTTCATCGCCGCGTCTGTTACACAGACTTTTCAGTTGTGACCACATGCTTTCAAGGCCATGTATATGCAGTGTTGGGTTATTTAGAAGTTGGGTGTTTTTTTTTCGTAAATTGGGCCAGGCTTTGATTGAGCTCTTTTCTCTACTTACTCACTGTAAACTTGTTATCCTGCAACACGCCTGTCTGAAGTTACATCAAGTCACTGTCTGTCCCGCGCTTAGAGCAGCATGCAGGCTTTTGGCAACAGGCTTTGTCATTCCTTAGTATGAATGTCGTCTTCATTATATGTCTGAGGCTACTCAGGATTCTCATGAATACACTACTAACCTGTTTTAGATTCAATTCCTAATAAGTCTTTTAATGGGAGCTAAAGCAGAAGAAAACATGCGCGTTTCAGACACTGCATAAGCTGAAGCTGAACTTTGTGAACAGGATAGGGTTTTTTCCATGCTGTGTTATGCTTAGTGCTTTGATCAGCGGAGGGAATGTGAGAAATTAGACCTGTCAAATGGTGAGGATTTAGGATTTTTGCTTGTTTTCTCTCACTGGTTTTATTGCTTGGTTTCTGTTAAATAGCTTATTGCATATATGTATTTGTTTTCTTTTCTTTGATCTTATTTGTAGAATATTAAGAAGGTTTTGGTGACACTGATTTGTTCATGTTGTGAAAAAGATTGAAACCATGTTAGCAGCTCTGTAGAAGTGCATATCGCTGGCATTTATAGACACACCCCTCCAGCAGTGATACAGCCATCTATTACTTAACAATTTTTATGGCTTGTATCCAGCATTCTGCACGTAAAAAAAAAAAAAAATCACACGTACACAGTATCTGCCGTACTGATGGCAATTGACCTGTGACATCTACCTTTAGGAGGAATGCCAGAATTTTTCTGAAAGCATATTTCAGGTTGGGTTACAATGCCAGCTCATTTCTGCTTTTTCTTCTGAGAACAATTTAATTATTAACAAATATTTGCTATGTAAATAAACTGGATCTGAAAATATTTTGTTACTGTAACAAATATCACATTCACAAGTAGTATGTCAACTTTAATGGTGGAGTCTCTACAAAGATCTCCATATTGAGACGGTATTAACATGCAGTCATAATTAAAAAAGATTTATTTAACGAGTTACACTGCAAACATATAGGTGAAAATGAGACTACACTGGGGACAAAGAAAGCAAGTACTCAGATGTTGTTTATGAGACTCAAGTTTTTGCCCAGATCCTATCTTTAGTCACAAGTATTAAATGTAGAATAACAAATAAAGGCTCTAAACCCTTTAAGAAAGCAGTTATGCTGGATGTGCTGTATGTCTCCAGCACAGCTGATATTCAGCAAGGTGGCAGTGGTTACGTGGGGCTGAGAAGACTTGCCGCTGCCAGCAGTTGGCATGTAGCCACGGAGCTTAGTGGATTGTCCTTGGTGCGTGTAAAATGTGGTTTACACCCCATGGGACAGAGGAGATGACTGAATCACCGAATTCTTCAATAGCTGCAGTGCTGTAGATAAGCCCTTGGATAAAGTCATGCCCAGGACTTCACTGACTTCCCAGAAGAAGAATTACTGCTTCTTGGCACATGGAAAGTTTCTTTTAGAGGGGCTTTTTGGCCCTTATGGGGTACACAAGCAGGGTTTAAGCTGTATTCTGAGGCAAGGTGTCTTATATTGACTAAGGGTTGCTGCTGCTTGGTCAGCAGAGGTGCGTAGCTGCCCCTGGGGGTTTACAGGGAGCCGATCTGCTGGAGCTTTGATCCAGCAGCAGAGCATCTAAAAGATCAGTGCAGTGTCACCAGGTCCACAGTGTGGCTCTCCAGGTTTTTCACAGGTGTTAAAGAATGCATCTTCCTGAAATTTCAGGTAACCTGCATTTTAATTATACCTCATGTGCTGAAAACGTACCTCTGATTAAATTCACTAGCAGCTGCAAGCGCTCAATGTTTCAGTTAATATGTTGCCCAAGTGTGTCTTGAAGGGCACCGTGAAAAATGAGAAGCAGTAGGCACGTGAAAAATTACCATTTGAGTGACCTTGCCTAGTGACACACACAAACTTTGGTAGAGGAGGTATTTAATACCTTACTACTGCTTTCCTATTATTTTAATCAGGACCCATATCTTTCTTCTCCTGTGATACTCTCCTTAATTTATATACTTTCAGTAACAGATGAGGGGAAGCTCTAAGGAGGTGAGAGGGCTAAACTTGTCCGTATGATCTGCTCCGACCTTGTGCAGAGGGGTAAATTTTAGATTTAACTGTTTGCATCCACAAAACAAAAATGCATGGATTAAAAGGAGTATTTATGGAGTGGGAAGAAAAAGCTATTGTAGCATGATTTCACATTAAAAAATATTTTAACAGATGTTTATAACTGGCTATGCTGTGATGGCTGGTGCTGCAGAAAGACTTGTGCTTGGATATGACAGCTTCGGGAACATATGTGGTAGGAAGAACACTCCTGTAAAAGGGGCACCCCTTTCTGGACAGGACATGACTAATAAAAAGTAAGTACGTCAGATGATGTCTAAATAAATTAAATGCTTGAGAGCTTAATAAGATCTATATCTTCTAGTTATCAATCATATACGTATGTGTATACATACATGCTTATATTGAAAGGCAAAAAGTAGGTATGAGAATGGTGCAAAATGGTGAGCGAATCTAAAAAGTTAAGACAGAGTTTCAAAATGTGCTACGTCGTTATGCTTTGTGCTGGCTTCTTCTGAAATAAGATTTTAAATAGCACTTTGGCCAAACCAGCAGTCATTCTGTATGGCAAACCTTTGTGCTTAAGGAAGTTGCGTGTTGAAGTTTCCAGTCGTTCCGTTGACTCCCATGAACTCATCCTTGTAGAATGGCACCCACCTTTGGCAGCTTCTGGTCCCATTTAAGAACATAAAATGAAGTATAAAAATGTAGCATGTTCTCAAATTGCTTAACTTCTGACTTCAAACTCCATTTTTTCCATTATATGTGGAAAAAGAATTTCATTCATTTTGTAGAACTTTAAAAAGATGGAAAGAAGGCTCAGAATTTAAACCTATAAAACCCAGAAATCTTGTTTTTTTGAAAAGAGGATCTTTTTTTCTTTCTAGGTATGTGTTCTTTCTGAATTCATGCAGCCTGGAAATGCAAAGCCTCAAAATCAGTGCAGTTTCCTTGTGCGTGTCTAGTTGTCCACAAGAGCAACTCAACTCTTTGGAAGACCTCCAGAGTTTTGCAAGGAATAATGGTGTGCAACAGGGAACATGAATATCTTAGTGTATCTGTAGAACAGCTGAGCAACTTTCGCTTTTTTATTCTTATGTTTGCTACGCTAGGGAGTCATTTCTTACCGCTAATTTCCTGAGCAGTCCGTGGCAACAGAAAATGAAATGTATTGTTTCTGCTTTAGTTCAAAGCCATAGTTTTCAGAAATGTTACAGCTCTCTTATGCAAATTCAAGCGTGTTTGATTAATTCCTGCACAATGCTGAGATTATCCAGCGGAAAACTTGCTGCAGAGAATGAACTAGTGTAGTTTGGTGGGGGTGCCAGTAGGTGAACAGAGTTCATAAGATATTTGAGAAACTTGTCCAACTGGTTCTTTTAAATTTAATTAAAACTGTGGTGGAATTATTAATTCCAGAGACACACAAGTGTTTTTTATCCCTTTAGACATCAGATCCCAAAGTTTTCTATTCAACATATCAATTTTTTTATTTTATTCCTGTGTTCAAGATGGACATGATGCCAGAAGTAGCTGTTGTGAAAAAGAGGCAGCTCCAGTTCATTCATGTCCAACACGTAAATAAAATGACCTGTAGCCTAACCCTTATTCCATAGGATATGCGTAAACTGCAGACCGTAGGAATATCAGTGGCTAATTTTGTTGGAGGTCAGAATTCCATTCTCTTTTGTTTTGTTATTTTGTTTGGCAAGGATTGCTATTAAAATTGACGATGTTTGTTTTAATTTCATTTTAGTGTATTTTACCATAGTTTGGTACTTAGAGAAAGGTGTAAACACCAGTGATACTGTATGAATATTTTCGGTGTGACAATATAATCGCATGAAATTCCATCTACGTGCTACAACTGCTTGCATGTTTATCTCAAGGGAGAGGGCAGGATTGTATTTTGAATGGCTTGAATGTATCCAGCCTTTCCTTCCCAGAAGCATTGTATAATGGGAGCAGAGTATTATTAGCAGAGTACCTGGTAATACTTAGCCTAGAGCCCAGAAAATGTGAAATTTCTGGATACATACACAGTCTGTTTGAAATCATGATGGGCCTAGTTCTGTTGTGGCTTCTGTCATTTTAGGGTTTTCTGTTTTCTTAGTTTAGAGCTGAGGTATCACGCCGTGGAACAAATAGCATGCCTGTCCTCTGGGAAGATCAGTAAGTGATTATTATAGTTAAGTCTGGAAGGCAAAACATTCCGCAGAGGTTGCTTTAGATTTACCCAATTAACTCATCTGTTATTTAGATTCCCACTGGAATATCAGGGATGAATATGGCCTGCTAAGGCATCAAAGCAGAAGTGTAAACAAAACTTAATTGATAATGTGTTTTTCACTAAAACTTTAACTAATATTAAGTTACCTTATTCTTCTTTGGGTTTTTTTTTTTCCCTTCTTAGGTTCTTGTCTTTGCATTTACAACCTGAATATTTCCAGTTACACACTAAATCCAAAGGCAGCTGAGCTGTGTCCCGCACTGCCAGTTCCACCAAGGTAAGAATTACTGGGTACTTTACAACACCCTTGAGTCCAAACAGCTTCTTAAGGGTTGTTACTTCCTCACGCTTTGTATTTGACTCGGTGCTTTACAGTCAGAATGGTTTTGCTCTGTTTGTTTATTTTTGTACGTGTACCCTGATGAGTTCTCATGGCCGCCGGCGAACACGCCGGTGTCCTGTCCCACAGAATGAGCAAGGACTGCATTCCCTCCATTCCTCTGCCCTTAAGAGATTTTTCCTCTCCAAATCAGGGGAAAAGCAGTCCATACGAGGAACAACTTATCTCCCGCACAGACTTTGGCTCTCTCCCTCAATGCCAAGGAACAGGAGCTGTGGTCTCGGGCCTTGCTTATTATCCTGAAATTACCCAGAAGTTTCCATCAGCGTCATTTCATAGCCAGCTGGCTTGAAGCACGGGCCTGTGGATAGCACTGTCTTTAACATTTGGCATTGTGAGTCAAAATCCTTAAACCCACGATTTTAAATTCCACCGTGTCATGAAAATACAGCAAAAAAATGGAATCTCCATGTTTGCAGAGCTAAGTCCTCTGTTCTGAACAAGAGAAAAAGAGGAAAAAAAAGCAAACGGAAGAGAGGAGGAGACACATAAAAACATTACATATAGTGGTTCAAAGGAGAGCATGTAAATGGATGAAAAAATATGGCATGTTTTACTTACTTCTTTGACTTTTTAGGCTTTTTTCTGTTTGGCAAGGAACTCAGCAGTTATTCATCTTGCACAGTAATATTTCATAGTAGAAGCAAAGCTAGTCGGAGAAGTTTTTAACTATTGATGAACAAACCTCTCCTTTTTAGGTATGACTATGTCTTTGGCTGTTGTAGTGCAGCATTGCCAAAGTGGGACAATAAATATGTTCAAGAAATTTGCCTGGGAGTGACAGATAATTTCATATGTAAATATTTGGTGGTGTTAATTGTACTTTACAAACTTTGTTTTGATGTGGCTTTTAGAATGCTTAAATATCATAAATGCATTGCAAAGTGTGTGCGGTCTGGAATTATCTACAGCAACATAGCTTACAGCTATGTTAGCATGAGTTTAGGTTTTGCCTAAACACATGGGATCAAAGCAGGTGAAGCCAGGCAAGAACAGCAATAGGAGCTACATGCTGACGGTGATCGAGATAGTAGCTCATTTTTTTTCTCCCAGGTTGATCTTGAATGGGTGTTCTGGTACAGTGAGGCAGCCATGATGCTGCTAGGCGTTTATTTTGCAGATGAAACATAAAAGTACTATTTGTAATGGTCCACTCCCATGCCCAGTGCCCTTTTGTGTCAGACCCCATGTGGAAGGTCTCCTCCTGGGTGGGGAAGATGCCTGCCAGGTTACAGATCAGACTGGCCAGCTGGGGCTGCCAAACTGTCTTGAGAATGCGGGTAGGGAACTGCAGAGGGTTTGAAAGAGAATGGTGGAATGGGTCTCTCTGGATTTGAGACTGTTTGTCCGGTAATTAATATTTTTTACCATCTTTGTTTTTAACCTTCCAGTAAATCTTTTCCATTATTTAATCGATGTGTTCCACAAAATCCCGAGTGCTATTCCAAATATGCATCTGTCTTAATAAGCATGGTTAATGAAATGGATGTTTTTCACCGAATTCTGAGCGGAATATTGGCAGGAAGAGATACTGTGGTAGGACTGTGTTTCCTTGCACTAGGTAAGGCTATAAATGAAAGAGAATAATAATAGTCAGTTAAAATGTGAGGTTTCAAACATTTCTATTTACTTTATAGTTTTAATTTAAAAGTGATCTTTGTCATGTATTCTGGGCAGAGTTGTTTTTAAGAAAGAGTGATCGTGTTTTACTGGGAGGCATTTAATAGACTGATGAAATATAGCTATGCGAAATACCAGCTTCTGTGTTCCTTAATATGATCGTATGCCTCATTTCAAGGGACTGTAAGAAATTGTTGATGAAAACAATATGGCATCAGCAAGAACATTTTAACTTAAATCCTATACAAAGTATTATTGAAAAGCTAATAATTCCCAAGGTGAAATATTTCAGTTATAAGATCATTATTACTAAGTTGTAGGTGACTGTGTGTTATAAATTTTAAAAAGGTTGCCAGATGTACTAAATGCTGTTGCTTTTGAGACCACTGTTTAAAAAGAAAAGCCCACATTCTGCAAGAACCTTAAATTTATCTTTAAAATAAATACGAGTTAACTTAAATGGGTTGTAACACTCATAATAAACTTACTTTGTCTATTTTTCAGCCTTCTCTTTTCTACTGGTTTTAGCCTTCAGATTCATTCGAACCCTTCTGGTCCATACCTTGATTGCACTGGTTCTCTTCGGCTTGTTATGTAAGTATATTTACCTTTTAGTGAAATAGATCCTCTCACTGAGCTGAAGGAGAGGCAGCTGAACAAACAGCTATCCTTTTTCTCCATGGCCATCCTCAGTAACCTTCCGCTTACCACAGCCATTTCCAAGCCGAGCCCTGCTTGCCTTTGGGTGCCAAGGTCTGGCTGTGCTGTTCCAGCTGCTGAGTGTTGGGATGATGATGACTTTTATTTTTTTCATAGATGCCTGGAAACAAGAGTCCTTTTGGCAGATGAATGCAGTTAGGAAAATGGTACTGTTTCAAAGAAAGTTTAGTGAAGTTTTACATTGCCTGCTTTAGAAAGGGAGAACTATAGGAATGTGTCCAGCTGAAGCTTGTCATTCCATAAAAGTTAGCTTTGTATGTCCTCGATGAAATTACGTGCCTGAGTTTTAGCATAACTGCAAGAAAACCCAACGTTCTGCTGCGGTTTTACCTCAGGCTAACAGACCACAATGTGAATATTCCCTGCGATAGCTGATGCTGTGCCTCTCTGCTACACAACAGTATTCCCGAGGAGCAGAGGCTGAGCTTGGCGGAGGGCGAGCGGCCGGGGAGGGAGATGCCGGGCAGATGCCAGCTGGCCAGCAGCAGCCATGGGCTGCAGCCCGGGCAGCGCCGCCCGCCTTCACGCCGCTCTTGTTTGCTCAGTTGTCTCAGGTGTTCTCTGGTGGCTCTATTATGACTACAGGAACGACCCCAGCACTGAATTGGAAACAGAAAAGGAAAACGTAAAGTTTCTGCTTGGATATGCCATCTTCTCGACAATAGTTACCGTGAGTAGCATTTCACCCTAAGCAATGGCAGAGGCTCTAACTTGAAAACTTGAACTGCAGTGGTTCTGGAACAGTAAAAATAATTCCTCATTTCTTTCAAATTTGAAAATGAGAATCAATTACAAGATCTGCTTACACTCATTTAAATAGTTTTATATCTTCATTGTGAGATTTGTTTGCCAGCGAAGGGTTCTGTCACCCTTCAACCCTGTACTGACAGTGTGAGCATTGGTGGTGTAGAAATGTGAGAATTGTGTTCCATCCCCATTCTTCTCTGCATCAGCTAACTGGAGAATCATCGTGAGTGAACAGAGGGGCACTGGCTCCATGTGAACGTGAGATCTGTGGATTCAGCCTACCCTGTCAGAAGGAGAAAGGGGGGTGGCAGCTCTTTTAGACAATGAGAAGGGTGGTGAAGCACAGGCGGCAGTGTCTAGGCCTCAAGTTGGGGGTTAAATTTTGCTTTTCTTTCATTGACCTTGTTTTCCAACAGAAAATCTGAGTGTGACTTGAGACCTGGAAAGTGATTTTTTCACTCTGATATTGCAATGTTAAAGGAGTCATTGCTCAATATGAGCGTACAGGCAATTTGTACTTCATGAGACATTTTTCAAAGTGATTGTTCTTTTGTTTTCTTAAAGCAGAGTAGGATCCATAGACTGGAATTCACCAGATATGAACAGTCTGATAGTTTACAGTGACAAATATAAATGTGTCACAGATCAGATTTTTTTGCTTTATATCCTTTGTAAGTTATCACCTTTTTACTTCTGTTGGTACTAAAGGGGTAAGAAAAGGTTCCTTTGTATTCCTGTGTGTCCCAGTACAACTGACTGTCATGTGCAGAACTGTGGGAACATCCACTGCTGCAGGTTACTTTTCTCTTCAGAGCCGGTGGCTTCGTTCTAGAGCAGGCAAGAAAGCTAGTGAAGCAGCTGCCACTGGTTGCATTTATTGTCTACTTTGTAGATTCCAACCTCTCTCTTAATTGTTGTTCATAGTTCCTCGTCATATACAGAGAATTGGGGACGTTGTGGGGATTTTGACTCAGGGTTTTGTTGTTGTTGTTTTTCACTTTGGGAACAACTGATTTATTTAAATGACGTTTCATTTTATGTCTGCTTTGCCTCCATACATGCACAGCTCTCAAATTAGTTTGTTGTGCTGCTGTCCTTTCTGCAGAAAAGGAGTGGTCCTCCTACAATTGTGAACCAGTGGCAAGCTGACCTGAGCAGGAAGAAAGTTTAACTGTTCATGACATACAGGGTACATGAAAGCGATGTGTAGCATAAAACGTACATTTGTGTTTGCTGTAAAGCAAAACAGACTGTTTCCATTGGGTGAATTACAGTTGTATGAATCCTCTTTTCTTTTAAAGAAACAGTAATAATGATTTCAGAAAATCGGATTTTAATCCACAGGCTCTTTGAGAATATAGGCTGTGTCTCAGAAAGCTTTTCCAGTGTGCAGTAAGTCTGTGTAAAATGCCTTGCTGTCATGCCTTTGTGAAATCTGTACCCCCTGGCCCCATATTTGACAACTCTGATACTTTTCTTAAGGAAAAAAAAACCAACAACTTGTCTTTTTATTTCCTGTAACAGGTTGTTCTGCTTTCCCTTATACTTGTACTAAGAAAGAAGCTTCAGTTCGCTGTGCAGCTCTTCCGGATTGTTGATAAAATCATTGGCAGAATTCCTTTCCTTCTGTTCCAACCACTCTGGACCTTTCTGATTCTCATTGTGTTCTGGATATTTTGGGTTGCTGTACTACTTAGCTTAGGAACTGCAGGTAAGTATATGTTTTCCATGGTTTTGCATTAATACTATCTGTTTCCTAAGTTCACTTCTTAAATATGAGACCTCCTGGTGTTAGTGTACAAAATGTGGGTGAGCATTGTTACAGAGCTGTGTTATTCTTCGCTTTTTTTGTTTATTTTTTCCCCTCCTGTTGGAGTCTTCAGTATTGCCACAGTTCTGTGAGTCATAGCGCTACAGAAGAGAGATTTTTGCTCCTATATGTGGACTTCATTTTTTTTTTTTCTCAGTTACTTAATTTATGATTAGATTGTGGTAGATACAGTATCGGTTTGATATATTTAAATGAAGAAAGCAACAGGAGGGAGGAGACAGCTTTTAGTGCAGTTGTTATGAAATGAGAATGTTAATCTCCTCTGACTATAAACAATGTCCAGTTGTTATGTAGGCAGAACGTTGTTTCTGAGCAGTAGTTTAGTGACAACTTCTGTCATTATTTAGACTGGTACAACAGTATTTGGATAATCCAGATGTTCTTGCAGTTGTAGGGGATGTGCTCTGTAGAAATAGTCAATCACTATGAAGGGTCTGCAAGAACAGATTTTGAGTATAGAAGTGGTATGGCTGAGGGATGTACCACCATAAGATCTGTCGCTGATTGAACCAGGGTAATTTGGATGCTGTCCCTTGGCCCAGCATCACACCATCCAAGGGAGGGGGAGGTTGTTCTTCTGTGCCACATCACCCAAAGAAGGGAAGCTAAACTGTGTAGCTTTGGGGATAATTCCTCATGCAGACGTCAGCCTTTGTACATAGAAAGCATTATGATCTGGAGGTTGGGGTTTTTTTAATTTTAAATTTCTAGGGCCACTGCTAGAAGTCGGTTGTTGTGTTTTGGGTCAGAGCTGATGTGGAATTGATGTGGAGAGAGACAGGTGTTTGTCATTCCCACATTGATTCATGGGTTTTCTATTTTCTGAATCTTGGCAGTGATTTCTGTGTGGAAAAGCAAATGCAGCCTAGCTCTTCAAATGCTTATGCTACCATTTTATGCTGCGTTTCCACCACCCCTTGAGAAGGTGGCTGCAGTAATACAGACTTACAGATCCCTGCTGGGCCAGGAAAGCCTCCAGCCTTTCTTTAGCTGAGCCCACTCGGCAAAACTGGCAGTATTCCCCACCTCCATGGGTCAGTTACCTCACTCCTCTTCCATCACAGCTGTGTCCATCTCAGTCTCACCCTGATAATTCCGGCTCTGTACAAGACCCACTTCACTTGTAACATGAGAGCCCATCTGTCTGAGCCCATGCTGGCACTGCGAATCATTCACCCGTTGCTTAGGCTAGACTAGGATCTGTTTGCCTCCCAGCTTTCCTTGGAGAGCCATGCAGGTTTGCAAGGGTCTCTCTGTTTCTGCTGCCTTTCCCCCAGTAGCTCGTGTCTGTCAGAAATGGCTGCTTGGAGTGCTTGTCTGGTGGATAACCCAATTCTCCTGCAAAATGGTCAGACCTAGCAAGGCCGAATGTCCAACCTGCAGTGTGTGAGTTGTTCCTCGCTGACCAGGTACTCAAGCAGGTTCACTTTGCTTTAAGTGTCACAGACATTCCTTCTCCACACTCCTCTGAGTTGGATTTTCCCTTTATGGAGGCAGCATTATATGCTAGACGCAGCTTTGTGTGGTCGTTCGCTTTTCTGCAAAATCTTCATCCTGTTTATGCACCTATCGGCCAGGCAGCAGTACTTTCCAAACTGGCCTTGTTGGGGGTACCTTATCGCTGGTTCAGACCAGCCCTTTCTAGAAAGGAGCATCGCCTAGGCCAGCAACCAGCTGCTCGTTTCATGCACCTGCTCGGATCACATGCGATTTAAGATAAACATTAACGATAGTAAATCGAGTAACAGGTGAATAAAATTAATTATAACACACAAATTTGCTAAATATATAATTAAGAAGAACTAATAAAGCAAATATTACATCCTGGATGTTAAGCTGAGCTGGCCCGTTACCCACAGGAATAGTCCCTGGCGCTCTTAATATGCACACATAAGGACGTGAAGCTTGCCCTGGTTAAATCTAAATTTAGAAAATGCCAGCTGAGTCTGTTGTATTCAAAAGCTTTTGGAAGCGCAGCAGTCATTCGAAGGGTAGAAATATTTTAGCTCACAGGACAGAAACGGCTTGATGAGAAGTGCAGGATGGGGAACCAGTCAGGTATTTCCTGGATGCTTTTACAGACTTTGCAGGGAAGTAGTGACTTGTGCATTATATCCGAAAGCAAATTCCACTTGTATTCACAGGGAAATAAAACCCAATGAAAACTGCCTTTGAGAGGCTTTTTATGCTTTTTCCATGTTGTGCCATTTTCTTTCATTGGTTATATTCTCTGTTTCCTGCTAGACATTTCCATTCAACCTCTTTTTTTTTCCCCCGCCTGCTTTGAGAGTAGGATTCAAACAGTTTATGACCTGCTGTTACATTCATAGCGCAGCACATGTCTCCTGGCTCAAAGGTATTTTATTTTTTTGTCTTCTCCCTAGCGTAATAGGAATGCTGATGTTCCCAGCGAGTGCTACAAACAGTACAGTACAGAAGGCAGCATAACCTTGCTGCATGGTAGAGCAATGTTAAAGTTTCTAGGACGCTCTCAGTTTGGAAAGAATTGACTTTTTGCAGATTTAGCATAAGAAGAGAAGGTCATTTCCAGGCACTTAACTGTGAATATATTGCTCATGTGAGGAATTTAGTAAAACGTATGCTTTGACTGAGATCTTCTGCCAGGGTATTTTTAGTGTAGATGTCAATCCTCGTAAGATTTTTCTGTTAACGCTTAGCGTGTTACTATTTGGAAGAGAATGTGCATTTAATAAGTATTTTTTTTTTTACTTCTGTTTTATGTAACAGGTAAGTGACCTGCAGCAGCATCAGTGTCCGCTAGGTGCCGATAAAGTAGTGTGAGAAAGTTTCTTCTGAATCTGCTCAGTTGTTTACAGCTGCTCCCATTACAGAGTAACTCCTCCCGAGAGGAGTTCGAACACAACAAAGGCAATTTTAGCCTTTTAATGATCTGGGGAGGTAGTGAAGGATTGTTTTATCCAGCTCTCAGGTTGAGGAGATTTGTCGAGGTGACCAGGAGATCAGGGCCAGCAACCAGTAGGATAGTAGTTTGGATTTCCAGTCCCATACCCATACATTGGCGGAAGAGCGTTTTATTTTCTACTAGTTTTCTACAATCGCCCTGTAAATGGAACACGTTTCTCTTAATTTTGAGTTTTGGGGACTTTTTGCAACAGCTGCGAGTACTTCTGTGAAGGTCTCCCAAGATATGCTCTCTTTGAGCAATTTGTTTTCTCTGATGACAAATAGTTAGTTGCCTATCCAGGATTCAGTTTGTAAAATACATGTGGTGGTTTTCTTGGTATTGGCACTTTGGCTTTTTATTCTCACAAATATATTTTCTGGGGCTATGCAGACTGTATTTTAAATGCAAATATACCAAGAAAGCTGAAAAAAATGAAAGGTTTACAAAGACACTAGTCTGTTTGTCTAACACAGAGAGATGGCAAGTGAAATTGGCTTGCTGCTGTGCTGCACCTGTTCTTAACATTTTCCTTGAATCTTCACTAGTTATATATAATATTTGTACCATCTCTGCATCTTCCAGCTCTGGAACACTTGGTCCTCGCTTCAGCTGTGGTGCACCTGATCATTATGCGACCACACAGACACCTTATTTACGTCCCCTCCAAAAGTTAGTGTTACTCTGAGAAATGATTAACTTATTGGGAGCTGTAGAAAACTATAGCCCACACTTGGAAAAGGTACTTATGCACATGACTAACTTGAAACACATGGATAATCCTATTAAAATCAGTGGGACTACTTGTGCATTTTAAGGTAGGCACCTGCTTAAGTACCTTGGTAATTCAGAATCGGTAAGAGCAGCAGAGGCGGAGTGAATTCCAGACCTAGGAAACTAGGAGAAATGCCAGACTCCACGAGACTTGAGACAGCACAAACAGTGGCACCAGTTAGAACTGTTAGCCGGCTAGGAATGGAATTCAGCTGTGCTTTGGAAAAGCTGATATGTCTTAGGGTTATTGAATTGTATTGTTTGCTAATTTGTGCGGCATTTCAGTGCAGAGCTGAAGTGGGCACGTGGCACAGCAAAGCATGTCTTTCAGCTTTCCAGCAAGCAGGAGCTGTGAAGTCCACACGGTGTAAATCCTGTAATGTAGGATGAGAAAGCGGTGTGAGACTTTCATGTTATGAATGCGCATCCTACAGGCAAGTGAGCAATAAAGCTGCCACATACAGCTGTGCAGTAGCAAAACCCGCAATAAAAATGTATTTCCCGCAGGGTCCTTGACATTCCAATTACAATCAGCTAGCTTAGCTGTAAATACCACTACGTGGAAAAAAGCTAAATAAAATAACACAATAAATTATGTTGCAGGGAGCACGAAGATTCAGTGTATGATGCTAGAGCCTTTCCTCAGCAGTGGGAAGAGCACATCATATTTTCAGATCAAGAGGAACTGATAAACAGGCTGTCAGTATTTTCTGGTCAGTGGTTCTTTGTTTCTGATAAGGAAATTGCTGAACTAGGCTTCCCAGGAATTTCCATCCCTTGCAACAGCCTACTGCTTCAGGCATCAGCAAAACCTTGCAGCAGCAGTTGCCGAGTGAGAGCATCTGATGTAAGTCTGAAAGTGCCAAAATGTGGCAAACGATACTGCACGTGCGCGCTGACTTCTGTCTCCTTGCATTGCCGCACTGACCAGCAGCGTGGGCCAGCGCTGGGCTGCAGAGTCATGTGGAGAAACTCTTCCGAATTCCGCTGCGAGCACTCGTGCCTGTTTGCATTGTTAACAACACTTTGAAGTATTTGCTGCAGATCGACGTTTGTACTGATCAGAGGTTTTCAGATTTGGTGATTCAGCTGTAGGGACTTCAGTTCTTTACTGACTTCTTAATGTTATCACTAAGAGCATATAGTACACCGGAAAGATTTGTGATTATGTGGTTGGAGAAGGATATTCTGTTAACAAATTAGACCATATTTCAAGGCTTTATTGAGAAAGTTCAGCTTGTGTGAACAGAGATCATGGTGGAGTGATGGGTAAAATGGCATCTACTTTTCTCAACAGGGTATCTAGGATAGCTTTAAAGTTTATCTGCGCTACTAAGATTGACATATGAAAAATAGCTTTGCATGTAATTCTGTTGACAAAATCATGCATTCACGGTAGGCCCAGGAGACAGGAAATCAGTCAGACACAGGTGTTTACATTGGTAAACAGATTTCTGTGAAGTAACAAAACCAGTTTACCATACCAAGACAGCAAAGTGATCGATAGTGAACTCACAAGTGGATGTGCCTGATTTCTGCGCAGCAGAGCACGGCGCTGTGCGCTTGCACATGGGTAAGGTTGGCCATGGAGCCACTACTGTTACTACTGCAGGTCGTTATTTCAGTAGGTTGGTAAAAAGCAGACAGAATTAGCTTACCATACATACATTTGTCAGTTTTCATGACAAAACTACAGAAGCAAAGCCTGAAAGGTACCTTCTTTGGGAAATGTTCAGGTGGATTGTATGGTGGAAAATGTGCTTAATTCTGCTGCCAAATGGCATAATGTCTCTGCATGAAAACAGGGAGGTAGGAGACCTTCTTGTATCTCACTGACCTATCGTTTGCACAAGTGCCCTCAGTAAGGGCTGTAGGCTGTGGTTAATGATCATATTTGGCTGGTTGTGTGTGCTGCAGGAAAACAGCAATCTAGAGCCTCCAAACTTGCAAGTTGCACCCAAACATAAAACCAGGGTAGAAGAGATCTGAGATACGAGTAGTGGCTTTTTTGCACCATCAAGTATCTTGCATTTCACAGGCTTAAAATACATTTGAGTATAATGGAAGCAACAAGACTTCTGTGAGTCACCAACCACACGGCACTGCAAAGAGCTTGCCTGTTCAGCTAAAATTTCATTCAGAAAATAAAATAGCTAGAACACGTCTGTGTGTGCACTTCGGCGAAGGCTGCCTTGAGGATAAGTGTGATACAGTACCTACAAACTTCTCCTTGAGGCCGCTCTAGTGTGTTGATGGATGCAACTCTTGTTTACAAGAGTGCTGAGAATAAGATGGACTCAGCTCAGGGAAGAATGCTTAGTTTGTGTGCTATAAATGTGTTCATAGACTTTATTCTTCTTGCCTTTGACTAGCGAATAGCTCTTCTCTGAGCATCTAAGAGGGATGAGTTTCTTGTCATGCTAATCTTATAGGAGTAAAATAATTCAATTTATTTTATGCAGATACATATTTAAGCTAACCATATAATAATTATGCACCCATGTAGCATTTTTTTTATCCTTTTAAAGCACTTTAAAATATTTTTTCAGTGTTACTATGGGCTAGATGAATATTTTTCATAATTTACAGACAAACAGACCTTGATTCTGAAGACTTATAAAGCTTGTCTAAACCAGATGGTATTGCTGAAAGCAAATCTTTTTTGTTTCTGCTTTTAGCTATTCTTGAGTATAAACTCTGTGGCTATAGAAAAATAGGACAGAAATAAGTGAATCGTTTCATACGTAGCTTTGTATCTGTGGTAGTTTTGAACTTGAAGGTGATGTGCTGTCCTGTGGGAGAACATGAAGTATTAAAGCTTAAGTTATAATGCTATTGTAGCAGGAATAGACAATTCTGCATCTCACTTTGTTATTTCTTTCGTGGAGTTAGAATAAGAAACTGTTCATCTCCAGAGATCGTTTTATTCTGTGAACATGTTTGTCTTTAAGGTTAATAGATTTAAGGCTTGGTAAACTAAAAAAATAGCAGGTTATGGATCTAGAGACTTTTCACTAGGAATAAATGTCCTGATGCCATTATCCCCTGACTAGATTCAGAGCCAAGTGGCATAGAGAATTGCATAGAGAAAGGTCTGATTGCCAAGTTATCTGAGTCACCCCCACCTTTTATGAAAAGCCATTTATTGAATATAGAATAAATTCTTTGTTATTAACAGAAGTGGAGGCTTTTTTTTTTTAGCTTGAGTAAGTGAATTTGTCAATGTTCCTGAATACAGGAGTAACACTGGAGCATATACAGCCATACAGATGTGAGCTTTATGTGCCTTTATTTTGCACAAAGGTTGCAAAGTATAAAGAACAGAAAAGTATTTGCCATGGTTCTAATTAGTAATAGTAATTAAAATAATAATTTTGTTTTGTTGCAATGGTATATTATGCATCCTTAGTATTTTTCTGCAGTCTTTCTCTTTTGCTTATAAAAAATCTAAAGCAAACTCCAGTTTGAATGAAGAAAATGAAGATTTCATTTACTTCTGAACCATTTGATTACTCAAACCTTGAGTAATGTTTTCTCATAAATCTTTACTAATTTGTCACTGTCCTGTTGACTTTATTGGCAGCTGTGTCTCAATCCCAATTTAAACCCAAGCTTTTGCTTTTTGTAAGATTTTATTTTTCAGAATTCTATTTGTATTACAAAATTTTGTCTCTCTGGCTTTGTTAGAATGGACAGAATTAAATAGCGCCTGAATCTATTTTTCTTATAATTTTATTGAATGAAATCTAAGAAAAAGGGTACAGAAGCACTTACATGCCCCTTCCCCTCCCCCACCCCTTGTCTGGTGTGTTATAATAATACAGCGGTGTAATCCCAACTCCAGGTACGGCACAGACTACTTCAGGAGGACAGGTAGAATACAGAGCTCTGTCTGGAATTTCCTACATGTCATGGTATCATTTCGTTGGCCTTATCTGGACTAGTGAATTCATTCTTGCCTGTCAGCAAATGACGATTGCAGGGGCTGTGGTTGCTTGTTACTTCAACAGGTGAGTGCAGAATTGCCCCCGTATAGTTTGGGGGATTTTCCAGCATTTACTTTCAATCTTTTTTCTAGGCAAAATGGTCTTGGATAGACTGCGATTTACGTCAATATATTGGAATCCAATTTAATATAAAATAATGTTGCATGTCGCAAGATCTTGAGTAAAATTTTACAACGTGTATGACATTAATGTGACTCACTCCTACTGCTGGAGATGCCGGACCAAATTGAGCCTTGATGCGAGCCAGTAGAGCTCAGCTGAGACAGGTGAAATTGCCATTCATAAGGCATAGGCTGCATTTGACCCTTTTCCAGGAGACTGCATGAGCTCCAAACAGAGATGCAATATCTAGCTCCCCGGTAATTTCATGTATTCATGGGCAGTTTGACCTCTTCCTAAGTGTTCATCCCTGCTCTGGGTTTCCAGTTATTCTGGCTGCATAAATGCCTGCTCTGCTACTCCTTTTTTCATTCTGTGCAGATATTTTCAGTTAACTGTAAATGCTTTAACACCACTGTTAGGAATTTAGAGAGGTGTAAACAAACTTTCTTGAACTGTATATTGCCTTGAAATGTAAATGGGGAGGAAATGAGGAAAAATCTCTACTTGTAATGATTTTATGCTGGTTTTTGGACTTTCAGTGTTGTAAAATGAAATTACATTGGTTTCATGCACTGGCTTGGTACTATCCTGTCATTCTGGGGGAAGATTTAAATCTCAGAATATATTGTGGGGTTTTTTGACAATGAAGAGAGTAGTAACCTGAAAACATTTTTTCCTCCTAAGTATTTTGTGAGCTTTCTCACCCACATTGATCTGTTCCTCTACGCCCAGTGATGAGATTTTCTGATCTGCGAAAAACTCTGGCGTTTTAAGGCATTTCTTCATTTTGTGTGAGAGGAATACAGCCATAATCTCAAACTGTTGGAAAATTAGCCCTTGAGGAAGGTGACCTGAGAGTGAGTCGGGGAGCTTGGCGGGAGAGGGAGCGGGGACCCCAGAGCACTGGCTGCAGCCACCTGGGTCTGTGGGGCTCGGGCGGCTGAGCAGGGAGGCCTTGGGCTCCTCCAAAACCTAGGTAGCATTTTTCTGTCGATGGTCTCTAGAACGTTATCCCTGGATGTTTCACTTGCTGATAGAAAGGCCTCCTGCTGAAAGGTTTCCAAAGGGTCTGTTCCCCTCCACCCCTCAGAGATGGCAGCACGGGCCCCGCTTGCAGGAGCGACTCCGTAAGGCTTTCCTGCCGCAGCCGACGGCAGCTCTGCTCCAGCCAGAGCAGCAAAGCTGGAAGACCTGCTAAACAGCCCGTGCTCACCGTTGTTTTCAGCGAGTTTTTGTCTTCCCATCCAAAAAGCCAAGGCGGGGCAGTGTTTAACGTGTGTCAGGAGCATGTCTCTGCTGGGATTCTCTACACAGCCAACAGGCCTGCCACTGAAACGGTGCTGGTAGAAGAGCAGACAAAAGCTAAAATGCTGCTTTTTTCAAAGTGTGGGGTCTGTAGACAGTCTCACACTATTATTTTACATGCCATGATAGGACTTGAAAAGGGAGGAATTCTCACTTCTTATGTCATCTCCTTTTTCCTATTGAAGCTCTAAACACAAGTTACTACCGTGGCTGTGGTTTGGTGGGTAATGAGCTGCTCTTTTCTTCTCAGCAATCTTGTATTCCTCAAGCTTTAGGAATTGATTCAGCTTTAGCAGCTGAATGCTGAGGCACTGAGGATTCATTTAAATTGGCTTGCTTGAGAAAGCACGGGAAAGAAAAGCGGTTTCACTGACTTACTGTGTGCGCTGCAGTGTGTTTTGGTACCATACACCAGGGATTTAGACACTGTCCATATCATCCTCACACAGAGCAGGGAAGCACCTGTAGAAACCGCTGTGATGACATTTACTGCTCTGTTAGGGTCTTCCGCTTTCCAGCTATTTTTTACTGCTGCAGGAACTGGCCACGGAGTACAGAAGGTTCCCGCACCCAATTGTATTGAAATCGTTTTGTACGTGTACTGTCGAGCCCTCCTCTTGCTTGCCAGGTGACACCTACTGTGTGGAGAGAGTTGTGCTTGGAAGGGGAAATGCAATTTCTCTGCGGCGATGATCCCTCTTCCTGGCCTTCAGGCTGTCCCCACAGATCTGCAGAGAGGCAGAACAGTGCGGGAATGGGGACAGGACGGTGAGCTTGCAAGAACAGTC
This sequence comes from Ibidorhyncha struthersii, assembly GCA_013398815.1. Taxonomy (NCBI): domain Eukaryota; kingdom Metazoa; phylum Chordata; class Aves; order Charadriiformes; family Charadriidae; genus Ibidorhyncha; species Ibidorhyncha struthersii. Next base: position 782,937 of record VZSZ01007133.1, read on the forward strand.
GCACCATCAAGGGCAAGGGTTATCTCAAGCTGTTCCAGCAATTCTGAGCTTGTCTGCCGTGTGTTTTTAATGTATTCCCTGGGGCAGCATCATAAAGGCATGTCACAAGAGTTTGTTTATGATACCTCACAGAGAGGCTTTCTTCTTGGCTTGTAAGTGCTCCGAGGAAATGGCACGGCCTTTCCCTGCGGAAATCTCCTTCCACAGCACAGGCAGCAGTGAGCCGCCTGGCCAACAGCCGCGGTGGAGTTGCAGACGGGGAGGGCAGGGAGTCGTTTGAGCTGGATTGGCTTTGCAGGTGATACCCGCCTGACCTGCAGTACCACCACTGCAAATGGATTTTGCCTTCTTTTATTCCGGATGAAACGTGAATACATGAAAGGTTTTATCCATTTAATAAAATAAATAGAACTGGTTTGCTTAATGATTACTTTTTATGACTTGTGGAAAGGGCTCAGTTTTTTAAAAAACCTTCTTTGTTACTGTTGCTGTTTTACATGGGGGTTTATTTTCATCTTGGTGTGCTTAGGTGTTATGTGTGTATTTACCTTTCAAGTGAGATGAGGCTTTTCCCCTCTCTGGGATTAAAGGAAAATGGTACGGTCACTTGACCCATGGCACAGGCATCACTGTCCTGTCCATGCTTGAGCTCGTTTAGTAACTCCAGTGCATGTATGTCACTGCACAAGGTTGAAATTAAGGAAGTATATAAGCATTTGAAGGATTGGGGTTTTCCACCTGACTCTTAAGGTGTTCGGCACCACAACTTCCAATAGATTCAGTGAGAGGTGAAATATATACATCTCCCAGTAAGTCAGAAATCCACGTTTATGGATTTGCACCAAAGTCATTGAGAGATGAACTAGGACCAAATTTTTGAAGGATTCCCCTTTCCTTTTCAAACACATCTGCCATATTTATGAGCATCCTTTGCCCTATGTACATATGTGACCTAACCCATGTAGAACAGCCATCAGCATGTGTGTGGTTGAACCTGTCCCTTGTGGATTTGAGAGCAGGTAAAAGGGCAGTTGGAAGTACAGTCTGTGTGTACTCTGGTAGTCTGATAACATCTCTTTTATTACAAATCTTGTAAATTACTGTCTTTTGGTTAAAAACTGAAATTCATATTTACTTGAGGAATATATGATTAGTTCCTTAATACTTCTAAAGTATTGTACATTAAATCTCTTTTTAGGCAGTCTTTGAAACAGATGAGGCAGGACTGAAGAAAACTATAAGCATGGCTCTGAAAAGAAGGACAGGCTTTTAAAGAAATGCCTTTTTTTTTTCTCCCTTTCAAATGTCTATGTCTTTTGGGTGTGTCAAGATTACACTTATTTTCTTCACACAAAAAATGGTTTTAAAATGAAAGCTGAGATGCATGCACAGTCACTTGATTCAAGGAGCTTAGTGTTAAGAAAGATATCGAGTGTCACAGAGCTCACAAGAAAATATAGACAATTGGCAGCACTAAAGAAAAAAAATCACTAAAAGATGACGTGGTATTGAGTACAGGTTCACAGGCTTTTGCAATAGTAGTGTTCTATATAAATCAAACAATCCCATGGTAATATAAAATAGGAATACGAAAGAGGAAAAGCAAGCTGTGGCCCTACTCAGTCTTGTAACCAGTTCTATCGGGCAGATTCCTGCTTTTCCCTGATACCTTTTGTGCACGCAGTGGAGTCGACGTGCGCAGAATTCAATGCACAGTATGAACTGCCTACACAACCTCATGCATATAGCGGACTATGCTTGTGCTACAGTCCGTTCAGGTACAAAGCTGGGTGAAACTTCAGCCTTAAGGGTAATTGGGTATAGGTGGATGATTGAGCCAATCTTGAGCTTGTTTACAGTCACGAGCATCACCTGTTGTGTTTTGCTACCTGTTTTCCTATGTTTCCTACCCCAAGCCGGAATTTCCAAGAGAAATCTTTGTTCTTTTTCTAATCTGTTTGGAAACAAAGCAAGAAACCTAGTCAGACTCAGTTCTTGTGAGAATTCATTTACTAGGAAAAGGAGGTGAGGAAAAGCATCCAAACATGTAGAAAATTATCTAAACTTCAAATTTTGACCTTCCTGCTCATTAATCAGTTGTGTTAAAAAAATCCTTCTTCATTTTTCTTTTCAGTAGGAAGTAAATTATTAATATAAGAGTAAACTTTGTCCTTTCTGTATTTCTCACCTTTGGTTAACATTTAACTTGCAGAAACTTAATGTTTCATGCTCTGAGATCTGACTGAGACAGTTACATGTTAAGGTAGTGTATGAGGGAAAAGTCAACAATGGTACTATATGGATAGAGTAACTCATCTATATTGCAAAGTCTGTGTTTCTAACACAGAAACCTGATGACTTAAAAAAACCCCAAACCTCCCTCTTTCAGTATAAAGTTCCACTATCCCCCAAACTGTTCCCCTAGCTGTAAGACCAAAAATAATAAATGCAGCAACTGCTTTGCTGGAATTTCCTATTTAAAATAATGTGGTATATTCACATATTTAAATACAACTTCTCAGCTGCAAAGTATATAGTGTTTTGAATGGACTGCAGTGATACCTTCAGGATTCTTGCATACTGTGATACCTATCTCGATACAGTGTGTATGATTTAAATCCTTGCTGAAGTGAGGATTTAATAAAAATATGTTTGTAGAGCTTTTTAGTCCCAACCAGTTGCTCTCTTATCACTGCCTTTCTATTTTTCAGTTTCTTGTGCATACTATTAATTTTTCAAGATAACTGAGGTTTTGAAGGCATCACTTACGCTTTCGTTTGGACTAAGGTGAACATTCAGATGAAGTCAGTAGGAAAAATGGAGTCATTCAAGAGGGAAAGGAGATACCAAGCTTAATTCTTTAAATTTCCAAATACAGAAAAGATACAATGTATATCTTCTTAAGTTTCTAAAACATTTTAAATTTTTTTTTTTTCTTTCTAGAAATAAAAATAGCCCACCACCTCACCCAGTCCTGTCTTCCATATCAGTTCTTTTTTGCTATCATCTGGGAACTGCTGTAAAAGGCTCTTTTCTGATCACAATACTGAGAATACCAAGGATTGTTCTCTTGTACCTTTATAATATCCTAAAAGAAAAGGTAGGTATATACTTCTGTAGCACTATAAAAATAGTAGTTAAAAGGTGAAATTCGTGGAAAAAAAAATGTGAAGAATATACTTCTTGCTTAAAAATGGATTATATGATGTGGATTTTATATTTTATCCCATTTTCTTCATTAAGAAAGCTTTTCCCATGTGCTTCCTTTATTTTCTCTCAAATCAGATATTTTTAAAAGCAGAAAACACCAATATTAAAACTTACCTTTATTTAGCGTTTATGTATGAAGGCTTTTATGAAGGATACAGGAAAAAATTGGCAGAATGCTCTATTTAAAATTTTTGCATCATAAATTGTAGAAACTTAAAAGTAAGAACATTATTGTTGCATATAAAATACCTTATAGAAACGATTTCATCTGCCTTGTAATACAAGTTTATAGAAAGAAAGTATGAAATAAGAACTATTCCAGAGATTTGTGACGACTCCAAACCACGTCTTTTAAGATATATAAAAAAATATAGCTGGGCTGTTTTGATTCTTGCTTGCCTTCTTTCTGTCTTTCATGCATCTCTGCATCTCTTATCTTCTGCTGGAAACATACCATTGCAGTTAGTTCTGGCGCTGTGGCAAGGAGAGAGGGTTGTCGTGACTGTACAGCTCTGATTTTAGAGGAGGATTTAGGCAAAGTTTTTAAATGTAGGTCTTTTCCTCGGAGTTTACCTTGGCCTTGAAGTATGTTATGTATAGTTATGACAGGGTATTTACATTGACCATCCCTGGTACCTGAGGTGGGGCGGGGGGGAGCTCACCCAGACTTTGCCACCCTTGCAAAAAATGCTGCTGTTTTCTGTGAATAGGAGGAAAAGTCAGGGGTGTGCAAGCTTGCAGGTAAATTCACAGATGTTTGCTACACAGCAGTTTTCAAGCAGAATCAGAGAAGAGGTTGCAGCTGAAGTCCCTTGCTCTAGGTTTTTAATAAAGAATACTTACTGAGATTAATACAGTTTTAGTAAAATCATCTCTGCAGCAATACAGAGCAAGATTAAAGTGATTTCTCTGCTGTGAGGATTTTGCATTTTGTTTGCGTGTTTACATTTTAAAGGAATTATTTCTAGAATATTTCCAAGAAGTTCTTTGGAAAGAGTTGGGAGGTTCATGGTTTCTGCACGAACAATGGTAGTTCTGGAGACCTGAGGTTTTCATATAGTGACTGGAAGATCTCCACTTTCCAAAACAAAACAAAAACATTCTGACCTCTGGCAAAAGAAGGTTAAAGAGACCCAATGCACTGAACTACATTTCCTTTAGCTGAGAAAAACAGCCAGTTAAATTTGGAAGGCTGCTGTAGCTACCAAGATGTCTTTTGCTTGTCTTCCTTGGTAAAATCTGCGTATGATGAGTGGTTCTGAGCTCATGATGTTGTGGGGGTGGAGGCAGGGGGAAACAAACACTGAGCTTTTCTGCTTTTTTTTTAGTTTGAAATTAATACATATCAACGGTCTGTTCTAACATATGCTTTTTCTCCCTGTTCTGAAAAATGAATGTATGCTCCAAGTGAATGCACACACATGTGCATTGTCCTGATTTGAGCATATAAGTCCTTCTGCCCATTCTTTTATTTTTGTTCACTAGGCTACCAGTCATTTCAGAACTTTCAGTCATTTGATAAAGAAGAAGGTTAAAAATCTGTCAGCGTACTCCCTGATCACTGCAAAGTACTGTAAGGGTTACTGACTTGCCTGCCTGTTTGTCCTCCAAGCAGCTGTTAGCTCGCAAAGCTGCTTGCAGAACTTACTTTCTTTTCCCAGAGAAGAATCTTCCATCCACAGGAAGAAAAAAAATATGCTCAGCTCATCAGTCATTAATACTGAAGGGTCTGAATTAAAAACAGTTCCTATAATGCAAAAGGCAGTATCTGCTGCCTAAATGAACACTCTATTAGAAGAGTCAGTCACCTGTAGAGCAAGTTTTTCTAAAATGGCGGTTTTGTTTGAGTCTAATTCTGTGTCCAGTAACCAAACATTTCATTTTATTGCAGGAGAATGCCTGTGCAAAATGCCTGTTCAAGTGCTGTTTCTGCTGGTTTTGGTGCCAGGAAAGTTGCTTAAGATACTTTAACCAGGTACGCTCTATCATCTCTCTGTCACTCAGCCATCTGCGTACCTAGTCTCGAAGCCGTGTGCGTAGGCTCGCTCAATTCGGCACGACTAAAGCAGCATCCAGTGCATGCAAGCCGAAATTTCCTGCTGGCTACCTAAACTAAACAAACAAAAAAGTCTTCAAGTGTAGATGGAACTTGTTGCAAAGCAACAGGGAATTGGCAAACATGCAAGGTGCAAGATTTTGGAAAACTTGTTAATACAGTGTGAGATGGCCCTTTCAGAGGGCCACTTGCTATTTCTGAAGGTAAGACGACTTAACGTTTTCTTGAGTTGCACCAGACAGACTGCTGAAATACAGAAGGTCCAGGTGGAAGGAAGCAATGAAGAAACCCACCTGGAGACAGATGCAGTATTTTCCACCTGAACATCCTGAATAAAGAAACTTGAACTCCTGGCTGATTTCCATTATCAATATATCTGGGAATATGATCCGTGATGAAAAAGCCAGATGATATAATATTCTCTTTCTTTGAAAGACATCTTTGTTTTGTTAGCAGTTTTGTTTCAAAAGTGGTTTTATTGGGAATGGATGATTTCTGACATACAGCAGTTTTTCAGACACTTGACTCCTGCTTTTTCTGTCCTGATCTTTTTCTCCAAATGTTTTCCAGCTCTATATACGTCATTGTAAACAGTAAATTTTTCTCTTTGTCAGTCCCCTTTTGTTATCTCTGGTGGATGTGGTATTCTTAATGTGAAAGGGAATCAGATGTTCATGCTGATTCCCAACTCTCTTGGTGTTGCTTTCTTTGTTCTCATTGCTGAGAACAGCAGTGAAGTAAACAAGAGAATTCTGACAAAGGGTCTGACTTTTGCTCTAAAGTAGGTGCATAAATTAAGCTCAATCTCGGACAACTAAGAAGAGAAAGTTTTTCGCTTAGTTCAGCCTAGATTAAATACTTGTACAGTGAAATCTCTGGTTCTAGATGATGAATTTTCCAGACTTACATTTTTTTAGGTAGACCTTATGGTCACGGACTTGGTGAGGGATCTCAGAGTTGGTTTTGACTCCAGGCTTTCCGTTTGTAGTCACCCTTTCCCCTTGGCTTCCTGCCTTTCAAAGAGATATCCAGCATCCTAGTGTTTACTTTCTCCAGCTGCTACATGCCATGTAATTGTTAAAAGAAGAATTAATTACTGTAATGTTCTTCCTTTTGTTTCAGAAGGCTGTATTGTAGCTCGTGTTCCCTTAAAAGATTTCCTGTTTCCTAATCTATTGTAGGCAAATTTCTGGTTTAATATGACTTGTGGTTTTTGACCTAATGGTCATAATACTGTGTTTGCTGTATTTGTACCATCTTTATGGCAAAGCTGATGGTGTTCCACAAGCTCCAAATCCAGGGCAATTTGGGCAAGGGTTAGAGGAGAAGAAAAGCAAGAACACGCTGTAAGATTTTAATAGAAGTTTTATATGTACGAAAGGGTAACATTGGTCTCAAATTATTGCAGTTCGTAGAGTAATTAATGTATCTAATTACTTTTTTCTTTTTTTTTCTATAAAGAACGTGTTCAAGCCAATTTCTTCAATTTTGCAAAATCTGTGGCCAAACATAAACAAGAAAAAAAAGGGGGGGGGGGGGAAAACTC